>JBBPCY010000019.1:2742130-2765336 GCA_037974405.1 Brachyalestes nurse | reverse complement strand
AGTCACCAGTTACCCCTGATACTGCCGAAAATACAGAGTAGTGAAGCGTTGTCCTAGCACGAAAAAAGCCCTAAATCGTGATCACAGCGCGTATTTTGATAAGACTGTATTTCGTGATGCCTGCAGGTAAACTCGTGAGACCGGGCTGAGTGGCAGCAGGTAACAGTTACTTCGCGTGATGACATGCTGCGTTAGTTGCTAGGTAACAGACATAAAAGTCGATCATCGATGTTAGATTGCTTAGTTAGGATTCCTAACTCGAGATAAGATAGGATTCCTAAATTGAGTTAGGATTTGCTTCTGTAATACCAAATTGAAAAAAATCCTATCTTAAAGCGTCCTATCTTAATTTTATACTTAAGTTAGGAAGTAATACGGCCCCTGGTATCAACAATAGAGAATACTAGTACCATAATGCATGCTACTGTGTGCTACTGAGTGATACATGCATGTGCATTAATAGAAGGACAAAACTATACTGATGCAGAGATTCTCTAACACAAGTGAATGTCTCTAACTGCAAACACTGTCAGCAGTGGATGGTTATTTTTGACAGAGACAAACATTAGTAAAAATGCTCATTGCAAAATCTCTAACAATCTTTTGGTTTTGCCTAGAGGTAGCTTAAGCATATTAGCATGCTAGCCTTTGCTTCGTACCCTGGTTTCCACTGGACCTGGTACTCACGTTAAGCCAAGCTTACACTGTTTTTCTAGACCCAGAGAAGGCACAGTATGCATCTAAATTGCTTATCCCAATAAAACTATTAAGGCAAATCCTATTAACTATTAAAGTCCTGTGAGTTGTGAAGTGGGGCCTTTATTTAGTTTTTTTTTTTTTTTAAGTGGGGCCTTTATGTACTTGATATATGGGCTAGTTTGCTTAGCACATCACACAGATGCTTGATCAGGTTGAGATCTGTTAAATTTGCAGGGCAAGACAACGTGTTTGTCAACACCTTTCTCAAAGCCTCTCTGAACTTTTTGTTGCAGTATTCATTAAATAATATTGTTGCTATAAAGGGGTAAACTTGGTCAGTGGGTGGGACGTTCCAAAGTAATATTCATATGGATGCTAAGACCCTGCTTTCTTTTAGGCCCATTTTCTAAACACAACCTGGAGTTAAGTGTTACTTTATTGTCATCAGCAGCTGTGTACACATACATAGTGAAACAGCACAATGTTTCTCCAAGGACCACGGTGAAATATATAGCAAAATATTATAAAGGTTTGACAGAAATAATACAAAACATTAACTATATTGGTGTTTGAGCTGGACAATGAGTCTTGTAGTACTTAGCCATTTGATACAGCATAAAAGCATTAACTAAAATGGTGTTTGAGCTGGACAATGAGTCTTGTAGTACTTAGCCATTTGATACAGCATGGACATTTGCCTTTTCTCTACTTAAAGTATGTCCAGGACAGGGTCTCCTCCCTCTGCTCTTTTCCATGTCTGGAGATGTTGACTGTGAGTACGGCAAGGTTATTGTGATGAAAGATGGCGCTGAGATTAGCAGGCCGTTCCTGGGCCTGGTGCTGGCAGTGGCGCGGAGGAGCTGCATTGCTTGATTTATGAGGGTCACCACAATCAGCACTCGCCGCATGAATAAACCATGTGCCCAGGATGAAACTCCTGTTAAATGACCTAGAGCATTTGCCAGGTGTCCCCAGCAACTATTTACAATGTACACTTACCTAGCCCCACGTAGCCCATACAAAACTAAATGCTGTTGATCTCCTACTGGACCTTTGTTTTGACTCTAGTCATTTGCACTGTAGAACACTGTCTGATGTCAGAGTTTGTTTCTTCAAAGCCCATTGGCGGTAACGTTGTAACACCTTAGTGAATGTTATTTAATTGTGACTGAGGGTGTCCAGTGACTGCATTACCGTACTGACTGCATTACCATAATTCACTGAATGTTATAATGCCTGTTTTACTTCAGTAAAGTTGAAGTTACTAAGTTTTTATTTAAGTTTATCTAGATTATTTTTCTTTAAAATTTACTTACTTTTCAGTTTTGTTGCCATTGTTAAATATTTATTGCTGAGGCGCCATTGTTAAATATTCATTGCTGAGGAGTGAGGCCATTTTGAATTTTGGCGTTTACTGTGATATTCTGTCTGCTAAATATTGTTAAAGGTTATGCGTAGTACTAACATCTTACAAAGGTAAGAAGACGCAATATGAGGTAACTATTCACTGTATTCACTACACTGAAATATATAATTTTATGTAATAATAATATGTTAATTTAAAACACTCCAGAGTTGACAGTTCAAGTCAGAGGTGTGGGACACCACAAGTGTTTGCCTGGCGGTCAGACAGCAAAGTTTAAGACGTGAAACAATGTCAGTGGGGCAATCCTGTCAGTGGAGCAAACATACATTGTTTACTGTGTATTTTGCATTGCATAGTATATTGTATAATTTAATGATGGTTGTGAACATTCACAATTTCGCAGAATCCTGAATTACTTACAGATTAAATATATTGTGTAATCTGCAATGTACATTCTTTAACTTAAAGTTGTTTTTTAAACGCTGACAGTCCGACAGAACGGATTGTTAACAAAAGATGAAGATGAGATGCAGTTTGCTCTACAAGTCGTTAATGAGTACCGCAAACACTTTCCAGACTCAAGTAAGTCGACATTTGTGTGTGGGCTAGCCACGAGAACTAGCAGCCGTGCAACATTCACCAGCTACTAGTACATTTTTCATTTGAAGCCAGTATAGCTATCCTCATATTACAGCTGTACAGTGTCTATGACAATCATTTGTTATACAGGAAACTTGTACATTGTACTTATACACTGTTCACTTTTGTGATAGATTAAAATAGCATGGTGGGAGGATAAATTGTTTAAAGTAAAAAAAAAAATTAGGACCACCTAAAACATAAGGACCACTCTAAACGTCTGCATTGATTGTGTTTCTCTTTTATTTTTGTCCAGATAAGCTTTGTATTAGGTAATTCAACCTTTTTAATAACGTTTCTTTTTCCTGGTTCAGAGCAAAATGTGATGTAGCACATACAAAATTTTCAGTACAATGATGTATTTCCTGACATGTAACATAACAGGTAATTTCCTGTCAGAGCTAAAGCCCTCTTCATAATCTTTGCCTGGTTGCCTGGTTTACCTTAGCCCCTCAGACCTGCACTCACTGAGCAATTTGAGTGGTAAGTTCACACCAAAGTCAGCAATAATTTCCATTTCAAATTAACTTAATAATTTGTAAACAGACTCTAGCTAGGAATAAATGAAGGAATAAATGAATCCCGTCTTGGGCTTAGACAAAGTTGAATAGCAAGCATGCCTCCTTGAGGGAAGGAGGGTCTGATTTATCGTTTTGAGGGTTGCCAGCAGGCCCAGAACATCACTCAAAGAGGACCGCAGATGCTGGGGGCTCAAGGGATCGCCAGCTTAATTGCATTGAGCTCTAATAAGTCACACATTGAAGACACGTGTTTTGAATCATGTAAATATCTCCTCTGGTAGACAGTCAAGAGGACATGGAGTTTGGTTTGAGTCTTTTGAGTGTTATAAGGGTTCTTTTGCTACTCATGCTGTGTGAACCAAGACCAGGCCAGGTCTACCTGGATGTCTGAATCCACCACATAGCTTAATTTAGTTCGAAACACAAGGCTTCTGTAAACTACTGCTCACATTAAAGGCACTGGTCACTGTTGCACACTTAACAAGTGTATCATGCAGAAAGTATAGCTTTCCCCTGTGCTGCACAATAAGACCACAAAGAGATGACAAATCTTTAACATGGGGAGCTTGGGTTTTGCAAATTGGACCTTTTTGTACTTTGACGCTTTGTGAGAAATACAGATAAGTGAAGTCAAAGGAAAAGAGTGTTTTCAATTGTGTGTGCCAGGCAGACAGTGGGCACAAACATAGCCAAGCCTCCAGCATATTGATCTGAAGGCTGAGTTATTGTTTTGTGTTTACAGACTGAAGGATGGCTCCGTCTCACCGT
Source organism: Brachyalestes nurse (assembly GCA_037974405.1). Lineage (NCBI taxonomy): Eukaryota > Metazoa > Chordata > Actinopteri > Characiformes > Alestidae > Brachyalestes > Brachyalestes nurse. The sequence continues at coordinate 2,761,343 of JBBPCY010000019.1, read as the reverse complement.
AAAAGGCAAAATGCTTGTATTTGTGTTTGTGTGTGTGTGTGTGTGTGTGTGTGTGTGTGTGTGTGTTTATAACCAATGTTGCCTCCATATCCACTAAAACACATGTGTCAGGGTATATGCCAGCAAAACAGAAGGTAATGCAGTTTGGCATTTCAATAACACCAAGTTTCTTGTCTGAGAAGTATTGTCTCTGAAGATTAAGAAATAACCTTGAGGCAATGAAGTGTGATGGAAAGGTGGTGCTTTTTTATTGTTTTTCCTGATCCTGTTTTCAAATGTATATGTTTGTTTTAGGGCTAGGCGATATACCGAACATAATTGATATATTGTGGATTGTTCTACTGTGATGTTGTAAATTAATATATTGAGAACATCGAGTACCAATTGTCTAGATTTTTTTAAGCTGCTGGCAAAAGATTTTCTCCAGACACGAAAAGGAAATAAAATGACATACATATGTCACACACATCCCTGCTCATCCAGACCACTCTCCCGGGCAAGTGTGTCGTGTACATGCGCTGTACATGAACATGTGTTTGTGTATCTTGAGGGAACAAGGTGATTTCCCCTTTTTGCTTACTAATTTAAAATCGTTCTAATTAAAGCCACCTCTCAATATAAACCAGACTCTTTTCATACAAAAATCTGTTTCAGGAACTACTAGAATAATCACACTGGTGTGATTGTATGGATCAAAGGGTTAAGACAGTGCTTTCGGCAAATAACCTGTTTGTCCATTTGTGCTAGTGAAAACATCAGTCTTGTCAGTTGTTTAAATGGTATACAGCTACCAAGAGAGTGTCCAGAATATACTTTTGAGATTATTTTTTTGCGTATGGCAACATATCTCTTTTGTGAGTAAATAAATGAGCAAGATGACGAGGCCAATATAGCTAACGGCTCATGTGGTATGTGTTATTTTAACAGTTCAGTTTAAAGCATGCATATTCAAGCACCAACAATGCAATAAGCATGTTTTCAAGCACCAACAAAAAGCTGAAAAATGAGAAGCTAAAAATAAAAAACACTGGCAACGCTTTATAAAAGAATTACACTTCACTGTGTTTACATCGTGACTGCCTGACTGATCAGTAAATTAGCCCATGAATGAGAGAGATTTACCATTACTGTCCTTTTCCCACAGCTGTGTTTCCCTTAGATTTTTGTCCATTAAATGAAATTCTCAAAGGAGACCATCCATTGAATGTTCTATGTCGGATTTTACTTCTAAGAATAAATGATGGAATTCTTAGCTTTTGTTGATCTTATGTAGGGTTCATGAAGGGTGAGCCAACCCATTCTGCTTAAAAGAAATTCATTAAGTCACATTTGGATTAATACAAAAGCAGATATTTCCCCCCTTCAAATGGGAAGGCTGTTTCTAAACCTCAGTATGGCTCTTACCTTTTATTCAGTTAACATTTGGTTGCACACTTCATTAGGTCCTATAATGAATCTACCAATGTTTATGTACAGCTCCACAGTGAGAGCTGAATAATGTATTCACTCCCAATCTGTACCCCAGGGGTTGTTGCCTCTAACTAAAACAGTACATATGAATGGAGTGAGCTGTGATAACTGCTGTTGAAAAATGTATGGCTACACCAGTAGTGGAAACTAATGAGACTACATTTACTTTTGTGCTGTACTTAAAGGCGTGCATTGATTTTTAATAGGGTTTTGTTTACAATACCTTTATTATATATAAACTTAGTTGTATATTACTTTTAAAAGCAATTCCTTATGGATACATCAATAGCCCTCTGAGACTTTTTCTCTCGATCAGCCAGGATATTAAGTTTTTTTGCCCACAAACGATGCAATTACAGTGAAAACGCAGTTACAATTTTCTGACTGTTGGTCCTTGCCTCTATTGCTCTGCCTGTGTCTTTGAAGGAGGGGAAAAGATCTGCAGCCCTTTCTTCCAATTTCATAGAAAACCAAGGGGACAAGGTCATTGCTTTTTACTAGTGTTACACAGCCTACCTGTAAAAGGTGGGTAGCAATTACAAAGAGTTACATTTCAATTTACACATTACCATATTTTGAGTGAGAAATTTCTAACTGAACACAGTTACTTGAATATTTTCTCTCTGCAGAAAATGAATCAAATGCAAAGAATAACAACAACAAACTATCCATGTTTATTAATACAACATTATTATAATGTGTTACCATAAAAGATCAAACAAAAAACAAGGCAGATTCAGCAGACTATAACATTTCAGTCAAAACATAGATCTATTTCAGCCTGCACCAATGCTGAAAATCTAAGCAAAGCCTATGTACCAGACAAAGTATGCTAGACCTCTAACACTAATTTACATAATTGTAAGATTTGTTTTCTTTTGTTGAGTAACAAATGAGGTAAATGCCATTCTTGCTGATGCTGGCATCCCATAATCCAGTAGAGTGTTTAATAATTGTAGACAAAGCCCCCAAAGCGATGAGGAAGTCTCACTACTGGTCTAGTCTGTGTATAACGGCATCATCATGAAAAGCTGAATTCTTTCAACAAGAGTGTTTTTGTAATTGGTGTAATTGATGTATTTGATAACCTTTTATTTCAGACATTTATGTGTAAATGTGCTTTCAGACTGTATACTAAAACCCTCATTATATTTTATAATTTTCAGTGATCATTTTCAGCAGTGGCATCGGATGCAGTTTGTCTCACTGCCTAAGGGAGTCGGGAAAATACGTATCTTACTGATTATGAAAAAGGTTATTGTTTTACCGTAATAAAAAATCTGAGCACTATAACACGTTTGCACCACCATTATGAGTGGCTGAAATTAGCAAAAGGGATCATATTTCTTTTAATTACTAATTAATTTATTTTAATACACATAAGAGCCATTATTGCTTTTACTGCTTTTTGCATATTGCTTTCTTTTTAAGCTTAGCAAATAGTGATTCTCGAATCATAACTAAATATACAAGTCATATTCAACCATGGACGAAATGAGTTTGGTAGGTGAACATAATCTTGTTCTGTACTGATGACTTGGTGAGTTGTTTCAGTGCTTGATACTAGTTTGTATCACTTAACAGGGACATTTCATGGCCAATGAATCTGCCAAATTATAGCATAGTTATCTCTCTGCTTTCCATTATATTCTCAGCCCCTTACTTTTTCCTGTTTCAGTGCCCATTTTCCTTTCAGTTCTGCTCCCTGTTCCTTGGTAGCTGCATGTGAAAGAGTTGGTACTTAACTTTAAAATCAAATAATAATAATTTCCATTTTTCCTGGTTTGTGGTAAAAATAGCTTTTATTTAAAACAGTTCTCTGTTAGCCTCCAGGAAGTGCCTGAAAAGTGTCAGGATAAATATTGTTCAGTTTTGTTAACGTCTAAAGGGTTAGACAAAACATATTACATTACTTTTACTAATTCCAGTATAATTTAAGAGTGACAGTCCAAACCTAGATTCAGGATTGTCCTGTTCTCCTGCCTTTCACTTGCCCACTTGGTGAAGGTGAAGGACCTGGTCACATCCTATATCTCTGTAGACCAGTACCTGTGGTTTTCACACCACTGAACTTTCTAAAATGAATGTCATTATAATGAGGGATTTGTCCACTTCAGCCCTACTGTAATGTCCCTCTCTATGCAACTGTTCATGTTGACACAGTCTCATCATATCCTGTATTCACATTTTCTGTCAACTGAGGAACACAATATCCTGCCTTATTTACTGATGCATTTCCCATAGATCTAAATGTAGGTATCAGTTTAGCCAGCTGATTAGTCTTTGTGGCTGAAGCACCCACCATTGATTTCCCTGCAATAAATAAAGTCTTAGATCTTTTAGATTTTTTCCTCTTTCCATCTTTATGCAAAACTGAGGTCAACTAAGCCCACTCAACATTTATATGTAGAATGTTAATTGCTTAATTGTATTATACTGTACTCCTGTCTGAAAGCATTAATGCCTCTTTCCATGTGTTTATTCAGGTTTTCCCTATAATTTGCCATCTATTTCTATGTTTTTTTCCAATATGAAACCAGGGAAATCTGTGAATAGTAGAAGTTGTTCCCCCAAGCCACAAAATGGCACCAGCAGGAGCCTCAAGAATTTCAAAAAAGAACGCAAAGTTCTTGGCATGTCATGTGACCATGGAGAGGCCCAGGTTGCAAGCTTTTCTGCACCAGTCCTTTTCCATGTGTGGAACATCTTCAGGCAGTTTGTCCAGATGTATCAGATGTGTAAGATCATCACATCCAGGCTATTGAAGTCCTCAGCATCTAGCTGGAGCAGCAGCATTGGAGGTCAATGGCAGACAGCCTGTCCCCTCCAGTGTGCTTCCAGCTCATCCTCCTGCTCTCACCCCATTTCCTGTCCTCGCCTCCGGCTCCCCGCCCACCCTCCTCTGCATCTGAAGGAGCAGACTGATAAATTATGCATCCATGCGAGAGGAAAAGAGGCCAACGTCCCTTTTGTTTGCAGCCATATTTTCATCTCCATGCCCAAACCCCAAATAGAGAGTGTGAGAGATAAAGAGAGAGAGAGAGAGAGAGAGAGAGAGAGAGAGAGAGCGCAAGTGAGTGACTGAGAGATGAAAGAAGAACAGGACCAAGAAGCTGACCTTTGTCCACATGCAGGCAGAACGTCAAGCCGTGTAATCAGCCTGAGAAACACTGGGCACCTGGTTAGATGAACACTGCCATCATGGCAGCACTTCATTGTGTCATTAATGCGCATGAGTAACCTGTCCTTGTGTGCTATTGTTAAGAAGCCTCTTGAGGTGTATGCTATGAGATGAACAGTGATGACACTACAAGCTCTTAAGATAATGTAAGCTCTCGCCCAAGTGTGCCTTCAGGAGGAGAATGAGCCCAGTGCCTCATCTCCTCCAAACATAGAGGCACTGTGCAGATTTCATATGAGGGATTTAGCAGCTGTTACATTCAGTCTCACTGCACCTTTTGTCGAAAGCATCCCTCTTTTTTCATGTCTCATTTATTATCTTCAGGAATTTAGAGATCTAGCTTTATCTCTATCAACAGTTGTATACTCAATGTTTATCTTTATACCTCTCTTTTTTTCTCTCCATTTTCTCTACTTTAATGTATTTCTCTCTTTAATAACGTGATTTCCCAGCGCTGTTGTCTGTTTTCCTTTCTAAACCCATCTTCCTCTCAATTAAAAGGTTTAAAGTCATTATTTATTTAGTTAAGTCATTGTTTATGTCTCTTTCTCTTTCTTTCTCTCCTTTCCTTTCTCTGTTCTCAGGTGGCTTCCCTCTCCATTTTCAAGCCATCAGTGAGTTTGTTTGTCTGCATTTCTGCTCCAAAGCCTGGACGGACTTTACATCTTTGGCTCTGACTGACCGTGAACATCCTTGGCTTTAACTCTAAGTCCTCGCTGTAGCCACCAGCCTGTGTTCTGAGGTGATGCTTCTTCTTTCCTAAATACGTTCCTCATTCCTCCACCCAGGCGGCATTCTTCGAAATCAACCTCTATTAAGATCATCAACACTTCAAGAAGAAGCATGCAGTGATTTGATGTCAGGGCCCTCATTAGCTTTTTCTTATGAAAGCCACAAGAGTATATCACATTCTAACAACTCACCAGCAGTCTGTGGGAATGACTAAGTACCTCAAAAGCATTTTGATTAAAAAATAACCAATCATACCACCCAACTCAATAATGTATATTAAGTGGGTTTTATACAACCAAAATTGATTGAGAAGGGCTGGTCATCTTTCATGTAATATTTTGCCCTTGTGACTGTGTTCAGAAGTTGCACACTACTTTCTGTACCAGCACATTTTACTCTTATTGCAACTCTGGAAGGCCATTGTCTACTTAGGAGTCTAATTATGGGACCTAGAGAACCATATTCAACCATTAGCATTTCAGTGTAATAGAGCAATTCTTGGTTGACTCTGAAAACTGTATGCGTTTGGAGAAATCTGTGTGTGTGAAGGGGTGTGTTTAAATGAATCATCCTGGAGCAGAAGGTAACATGGCTCTAATCTCTGCTTCTTTGTACTGTACTCTTGGAAAGTGAAAGCATTGTTTCTGCTGACTGCTTTTGCCTTCTGACCATACAGACTTGTGAGCAGCTGGAAATTAGCAGAATACCCCAGGTAATCAAGCACATCACAGAATATACCATAGAACCATAGATGTGCAGACCTATTATAGAACAAATGATGACTCTCTTTCCCAGACACGCACCTTGGGGTTTACAGCTGGTAGTGGCAGTACTGTTTACTTCAGTAAGCTGATCGAGGGAGGATATTGAGTCAGTTAGAGCCTCTGGCTTCAGACTGCCAGGTCTACCTCTACTATCTAGCGTTTACACATGCCATGGGATCTCATTAGTTCTATCATGTGTAGCACACTTCACTATCACAGCCTAGTATGTAATGTGTCATTCACATGCCCTTTGTGTAGAGGTAAAGTCAAGCATGCACAACATCTGTCACTGCCATGTCCATCCATCACACTTGCGTACTTCTCAGCTGTCAGCTGTCTAATGAAATGTACTGACAACTTAAAAGAATGGCCTCCCTGTGTGCTTCCACACACACCCCTTCGTCATTGTCATGGAACAAATCTGAATAACCCCTTAAAGCCATGAACAGGGACTTCAGGCTGCCACAATAAATTTTGATCCTCAAATCTGGCTGAATGCATAGTCATGTATTAACATAAGGAAACACATTTGAATAAATAGATATGAATAAAATGAAATGTCCTTTTTTAAATTGAATTGGAATTAAGAATGTTTTTTTCCTTTTTCCTATGAAGTTTCTGTTTCTGAGATATGAAATTTAATAGTAGCATAGTGACTTTTATACCCTTCCAATCCACTTATTCATTCAGTAATATTGTAGAATTGTAAATGCAATGGAAGCAGCTGACAGTTTTTTTTTTCATACAAATGCAATATAGACATCAGGTTTAGGAAAAAACTAATAGTGATTCCCATTTCTTGCTATCTTTCCCTTCTCTTCTGTCTGCCTCTCTCACAGGACTTGTGATGGGGCCTGTGTGGGCCTCCCCTTTAGCCCAGCCTGCGCTGGTTGTTCTGGGGCTCGTTATCGGCGTATGGAGCCTCAACCCGGATGACCCCAATGTCTGCAGTCACTGGGAAAGGTGAGCAGTGGTGTCTTTCTCTCCTGTGCTCTGCTCAGTCTTATCTTTCATTTAACACACTGCAGCATACACATACCACTCTTCCTTACTGCAGAGTTTTTTTTTATTCAACAGGGATTAGGATTGGCGTGGCATACATTTGTGCAATTATTTAAGTATTAAACTGTATCATGCAGTCATTAACAGCGCTGAAAATGCTTAAAAGCTTTAAAGTAGACAACCTCTTAAAGGACATGAAATAATAGTGACTCAACATTAATTCCTCTTGCATCTGCTTCAAAACTTATGTAAAAATGTCATTGTTTGAAGCTAACATTGTATAAAGTTTTTTCAGTAGGGTTAAATTAAATGTGGTTGGATTTGGAAAGGTAAAAAAAAATAATTACATGAGACAAATTTAAGTATTAGAGGTTTAGACAGTTTGTTTCAATGTACTGAAAAACAAAATTCTGTAGATTTACAAATATGATATATACAGTGACTGTGACTCAACTGCAACCAACATTTAGGAAAAGAGTATTTTACATGGAATAATACCAAACCTTTTGTGTTTTGATCCATTTTGCGCCAATAATCAGTGTGACATTGATAACAAATTTGCTCAAGTCTTGCTTTACCAGATCTGAAATATGCGTTACAACCTTCCTCCCCCACCTTTGCATGTGCTATTAGCAATTCAAAACAAAACGCCACCCCGCATGGAATAAAAACACCTGAATGAGTCAGACGGTAGATTTCCCCACTAAGAAGCCTATGTGAATTGAGTATGCTATGGCAGCCAAGCACCATAAAGGTCAAAGCTGTGCCGGAGTGGGTAATGTGAAGAGCTGTTTTGGGCGCCTTACTTTGTGGAAACATCATTGCATTTATGAAGGTGCTGGTACCCTATTTTTCCTGCGCACATATAAACACACTCCCATACGGTAAAATATCATAACCAAGTCTATTTCCTGTGATTTAGAAGTGTAAATAAGGGAAATTACCTCAAGTAAAAATAATGTTACCTTTTAGCAAATAAGTGAGTTTTTTGTTTTACCAAATAAGGTGAAGTAACTGAAAATGTGTTTGCTGGTCTGAAACTCCTGGTCTGAAAACAAGTCACACTCTGACCTTGGGTCAAAGGTTACATAATGTTTTTTTAATAACTTGGTACATTTATACAGAAGTCAACTGATACATGATAATAGGCATTGAGTATATTTCAATAGCTTTAGCCTATAAGATTAAGAAAAAAAATTACTTAACATTTTGATTGTTATTGGGGAGGACACATAAAAATACCATAAATCAGATAATATTCAATAGAATTCAATGCCGTAGGACTCATTTACCATAACTCAGTTACTGTGCTGCACCATTTTTCCATAACATGGCATGGTTACTGCTGAGTTTTAAAAATTCTAGCCTTTCTTTTTTAACACATTTAATGTTAAAAGTCTTATAACCTGTGTAATGTTTAACAGGATGGACAGATGTGCCTAGTTAAGTTTTTAAAACAAATGCTGTGAGAGTTCATTTCACCTTTTTGCTTGCGGTTTTCACCAGTTAAAACTATGTAAACTGGGAAATTTGTGTTTGTTGGTCCCCACCACAGGGTGTTGTTACTTTAGTCTTATAAATAGGACTGGACCCTTAGACTAAAAAAGTTAAGCACGGATCTATCTCATACAATATGCTTTACTGTTAGAGTTCACTCTCTTCACATATAATTTGCTTAGTTAATTCACTGTGGGGTTCATACTTTGCTCACCTCATATACTTCATACACTTTGACTGTTTAATGTTAGTGCATATTAATAATGTACTCTATTTATTGTGCTGTATATATTGTTTATTGTGCTGCACAGATAATTACAGTGTGTGCAGTCTTCTGTACAGTGCTTTTCATTTTGAGGTTTACTTCCCTGTGTACCTCTGTGTGCACAACCCCTGCCTTGTTTTGTTGTTGCTCCAAGGCCTTGAAGGCAACAAAGTACTTTGAGAGTCTTGAATTGATCCATTACCATATATTCACTTAAAGAGCATTTTTGAACATTCTAGCTTTTAGGTCCTTTGGTCTTGGAAAATGTACTATACTACCACTAAAGACTCAAATATAGTCCAAAAAAGAAATGTAATGATAGCATCAGAATGTGAGAGTGAAGTGGACTTTTCTTAGCATAGAGGGGAGGAGTGTGTACGACCTGCAGGTTTTTAATATACTGTTCAGTGCTGAGATGAGAATGACTTCAGCGTTATTGGCATCAGTGCCAGCAGTGTTCTTCAGACTACAATAGCACCCTCTCTGAATCTGAAACGGCTATTCAGAAGACATGAAATGTTTTCATATTTAAATGACTTTATCTAGAAGTCACAACTTCATCAGGCCCCCTGTTTATTATAGGGCGCCTGAATATAAATAGATTGGATTTGGCAAGCATCACACAGTTTCTCAGAGTTTTAGAGGATTTCCTTCAGCTTCTGACTATATTGACATTTTTAGACAGCTGACAGGATGTGAAGGACAGTGTTTGGGGAGTGTTGATTTGGGGACACTTGCCAGCCTATAGAGATCACTTACAATCAGTAAATGCTGAGGACATTATTGATCTTCTTAAGTTGAGCCGTCCCCAGAGAAGGGAAGGAGGAGATGACAAAAAGAAAGATTTTGTGTGTGTGTGGGTGGGTGGGTGGATGGGTGTGTGTGTGTGTGTGTGTGTGTGTGTGGGTGGGTGGGTGTGTGGGTGGGTGTAAGAGAGAGAGACAGAGAGAGAGAGAGAGAGAGAAAGAGTAAGGATAAGTTGCTAAAAATGAAACAGGCCTTAAATTGATCAATGCACTTTCATCCCAATCAATCTTCGCAAGCATATTGCCAGAATAATTATGAGTTGTGCAAGAGAGTGTCAGTAATGAAAAATAAGCAGGAATGATTTCCTCCACAGAGGGGCGGAGAGGATATATGAGCTTACACATTGCTTTACTGAGGGAGGATATTTGGGAGATTTTAGTGTCACATTCTTGGCTGCGACTTAACAAGAAAAGACATTAAAATGATTATTACAGATATACATTTATCATGGATTTGAGGTTGTATTGTGAATGAAGATGTGACGCTAACCTCAATTTTAGCTTCCCCTCTTGGAAGATTTATTAACAAATGCAGTAATTACGGGAGAAGGGAAGTAGTGCTTTTGGATGGTATTTCGTCTGTACTGGTTTATGGATATGGATGTTGTATAACAATATTGACGTTTAAGTTATAGCCATGATAACAGTTTGTTTTTACTAAAATAGCGGCGTTTCCTGTTTCCACATGATTAGAAATATACAAGTCCCTTTTGAAGTCATTTACAGGAAAAAAAGAAGAATAAAGCAGACTACCAGAACTGCCAAAGTAAAAGTTTACTGAGTGGATAAATGAAAGCTTAAAAATCACCTGATATCATGATACTTAATTTACCACACAGCACTTATGAAAAGTATTTCCATTTCAGTACAGTTTCTTATTAAATGACAAATTAACAACTAAATGTTTTAAAGCGAAATTCATGTCCATGTGCACAGCTCTTCTTACTTGGCTGTAGTACCTTTTGGAAGCAGTTTGAGAGAAGGCAAATTAGTCAAATCAAGTAATTTAAATCTGATTCTGCTTTTTCTGATTGCTTTCCTCTCAGCTATGCAGTGACTGTGCAGGAGTCATATGCTCATCCATTTGACCAGATCTACTACACCAGGTGCACGGACATCCTCAACTGGTTCAAGTGCACCAGACACAGGTAAAAACTCACCAGTCCCTTGCTTTTTTAACCCACCCTCTATTTTCTAATCCCCTACACATTCCCACCCACCCCCCTCTCAGAGAGTGTTAAAAGCTGCAAGTCAGAAAGGGTGCTGAGTGTGCCTCTGTCTAATAGCACTGTGCTAATGTAACTGACAGTGATTGCAGTGGTCAGAGCCGAGATGGAAATGGCCCTTTGACTGTCATCAGACACTGCATCAGTTTTAATGGCCACATTAAAGACTTTATCGTTGACATTCCCAGATAAAAGCGCTGCACACAATGAGTCACTGCCCTGCAATATTCCCCGTCAAAGCGAGACGTCCTTCACCCGCTGCTGGAACTTTTTTAATTCACTTTAATTATGTTTATTTGTCTCTCTGGTGTACTTTAGAAAGAGGTTCAAGGCTAATGCTTACCAGTGGCTGTCTATGTCTTTCTGTGCTCCACTGAAATTTACCTATTTGGTTAGTGCTCATTTTCCCTTTCACCTGTGCATGTCTATTCCAGAATCAGCTACAAGACGGCATACCGGCGGGGGGTGCGCACCATGTACCGCCGACGCTCCCAGTGCTGCCCTGGCTACTTTGAGAGTGGAGACTTATGTGTCCGTAAGTGTCTTTCTCCATTTTTCCATACTAATTTCCACTTAAATCAACACAGCTCACCCCCCGCCCCCTTCACTTGCAGTTATGAGCCACAATAAAAGCATTCATCTCTTCTGCCTGCCTGAGCGATGCCCTCTCCCAGGCCTTTAACTCTCCTCTCCTCTCCCTCTGGAGGCATTCATCAGATGCTCAGCCATCTTGGAGGCATTTGTCCAACTCATACCTCAGGCGTAATTTGTTTCTTTCATTATTGTCCCTGCTCATGTTACACAGTTTTCAAAACGTCAAGCTTAATACAACACTAGCATTAATGGAATTAATTGATCATACCATTTGAGAGTAAGACATTCCAGGGTTGTTTTCTTTGAAATGCATTGCTCTCATTCCTGTCGTGATCACAATAACTGTGTACCAAAAGCTGTTAGATTTTCTGGTACTTTTCCGCTAGGGTTTAGATTCAACAACATTTTTGTTGATACTGATGTGAGAATATTTCCGTGTAATGGATTTTTTTTCACATCTTCCTAAACTAGACAGATTGGAAAAGTGTGTGGGCAGACTCTTGGTCCTCTTCTCGTGTATAGGCCAGACTCGTTTTTCCTCTAATTCACTTTAATAATGAGTGAGTGGATCCTATCAGTCAGCCTAGACCTCTGAGGACACGGTTCAGCAGTTGTTTGACAACACGCTAAAATCTCAGAGTGAAAAGACCTCACCCAGCACTGTGTCAAGGTGATGGAGTAAATGACAATTTCGCTAAGCTCCAGGGGAGGGATAAGAATCAACACACGTAGCATATCGGATAATGGGATTTGATACATCCACGGCTACTCAACATTATTAACCATGGGACAGGCCTGACTTTCTGATAGATATCTATTTAGTATGCGCTCAGAATTGCTGGGGTGTTTTTTTCCCCCTTGTGAGACTAACCTGTGATGATTGCAGTGTCACCCTCTGCATACAGTATGTCCTGATGAAATGCACATGGGTGCTGGCCATTTGCTGTAGTAACATGCTGTCATGCACTGTGTTTGCTTACTGGTGAATGAGAGAACATGCCTTATCTTTTTCTGTTGTGTATTACACCACTGTATTTATTGAACTCTAGCAGCCTTTTAAGAATCTAGAACTGTCATCAACCTTGTTCCTGGAGATCTACCATCCTGCAGACTTTAGTTCAAACCTCAATCAACCTTATCTGATTCAAGTCCTTGATTGGCTGAATGAAGCATGTTTGGATATATGAAATCTGCAGTTATGTAAATATCCAGGAGAAGGTCTGGTGACCACTGATCTAGAATGCAACAGCAAAAGAATTTAATGAGGATTATTTGGAACATTTTATTTCAGAAAAGATGTCTTGGGCTACATACATTTTGGCAAAATCAGTCCTATACTTAGGGTTTCTGTTTTGTGGAGCTTATCTCATTCCTCTCAGAGTAAAAAACAATCCACTTTTTATTTTTAATGCTAAAATAGAAGACACTCAGACACAGTAGTCCAGTAAAATAATATTTATTTCAGCCTCTCTTTACAGTAGTGAGCTAAGCTACTGATCTTTGAAGTAACAGAGACAGGTCTCCTATGCCTCATGAATAGCGAAATAGCTAAACACTATCACTGTTGATGCAAATTATAATGCAGCAGTTCTGAATGCTCCCTAATAAACTGCAGTCCCCTGAAGCCATGAGTAAGGCTCTAAGAGTTGTTTGCCGTGCTGTTGCTAAATTAACCAAAACAATGCCGTAATAAAAAATAAAGGCCAAAATAATTTGCAATTCATAAATAGTGTGCATTTTAAAGTTGCTTTCAGATTTTACCTTGAATATAATTCTGAAGCGTCACTTTTAATCCTGTGCAAGTAAATGATATCTTTAAGTTGAGCAGGTTTTAAAAAAATGTACAATACCAAACCACACTTTGGTTTATCAGCTGTGCCTATAATACAAGGTTCAAATATCCTGTCAGGCCCACTTTAAGCAACTTAAGCTATTTATCGCCTTTTTTCGCCTCTTCTAGTTAAATCTCCAGGACAGCAAAACACTAAGAGAGGACTGCACAGGCCACTGTTACGGATTTGTATACATTGTTCAGCACATTGCTCCACCAGGTCAATAACACCAAAAAAGATCCACTGGCAGCCAATATGCTGATTACAACTTACAATGCGGTTATTTACGGTCACATTAATTCTTCAGTTCATTTTCATTTCTGTTGTTCTGTTTCAAAGAGAATTTTACTCATTTTGATGAAATAGACATAGAAACCCAACAGTTGTTGTGCCACTGTTGTTACACGAGAGCAGACGGCTCGTCACCCTTTGTTGTTTGATTTGGAAGTCAATTATTTATGTGGGGTACAGAGAATATATTTTGTGCAACAGGAATGAAGGGATGCTCCATCATCAGACTGTTTCAGGATCCACTCCCCACATTATCTTGCAATTGCTGTGTGACTGAGAAGGCAGACAAAAAAGATGATCTAATTTTTCTGCTCTTACTGACTGAAACAGAGGCCTGTTCTGTCTGTAGCCGGAAGGCTCAAACCAACTAACAGCCATGAGATTAGCCACATCTGGTCTAGGGAACCATTTTGACATTGTCTGGGGGTCTTGTGTAGCAAGGAGGTGACAGTAATCAATAATATTTTCATTACCACACAATAGCTGCCACAACTACATGGTAGCAGTCACCGAAGTAATTGAGCATCACCATCTGTGGGGAAAGATGGTAAACATAAATATTGTTTACCTCCATTGGCCTTCCACAGCATGTCCTCTGCCAGGTTATTATGTGTAACTGTAAGTCTCTTTTTTGAGTTTTTGGTTTTAGTTTCCAGAGTTTTGAGCTTTAATTGGATTATTTTGAAGGTGGCTAGTAGAAAAGAAGACATGTAAAGACTAAAAAGAAAGATTAGAGTTGGAAGAAAATTTAATTAGTATGATGTGTGGCAGGTTTTTGTGTGTGTGTGTGGGCAGGTTAGGTCAGGTGTGCACTGTGTGCATGCAGGCTCTCTTTTTGCTGGTTCTGCATAGCTCTGCGCTGTGGCTAATCCTTCTGTTCTCACCGGCAGGATTAAAAGCTTTGTAGCTGTGCCGATGATCAGCACATAGGGACAAGAGCTTGCATTAGGACTGCTTTCATTATGTATGTGTTGATCTTTGCTTTTCTCCTGAAAATTAACTGCTTGGTTTTTAGGTTTTATCTCCCCATAAGTGTCTTCTTTAAGCAGTTTTCTCCTCTAGTAGCATCGAATATTCCCCATGGGTGCTTGCTAAATTGTTAGGTCATGCTATAACTCGCAAGATTGTTGGACTGCTTTAAAGCCCTAATCAGGATCTTGTCAGAAAGTGTGTCATGGCCTGTCCACAAGCAGTGCTATTACATCCCCTACTGAATAGGAAGCTCGACCTATAGTTTTAAACTGCGGATTTAAAGGCATTGTACAGGTTTATGCTTTGTGCACCCTTGTGTTCGCTCATGTGCCAATAAATCTTTATATACAGAACCTTGATCTCTCACTATATTGGATTCTTACAAAGCTACAATGCATAGTCTGCATTTTAGGAATCCATTCAGAAAGAGAAGTGATGCATTGCATATTTCTCACAACTTTGTTGATTTATTTGTACTGAATACATTTTAGAGTGTCCGTTATGCATGCAGATGACTTTGATCTCCAATGGTTTTCATACTAAGCATGTTTTATTGATGGTGCTGGTCAACTTCTGTTCTGTTTAATTTTCAGAGTTAAAACATAGCAGGACTGGTCTGCTTTTACTGACTTGAGCTTCAAAACTATACTTATTGTACTTTAATGAGACTTAGGGGCTCAATAGGAGGTCTTACATGAAACCTCAACAGTTTTTGCCTCTGTCATCTGGAAGAGGGAGTGGGAAAGTCTCAACTGGTTGGTGATGCAGCATTAATGAACCAATGGACGTACTACAGCCGCTTGCTGGCGAATTAGGCTAGGATGGTTTAATAAAGTCTCATGCACCGAACTGAAGAGGATTTTACATTTCAAGTCTTAATGATGGCTGAGATGATAAGGTCTCTCCTTTAAAAGGTTCGGGGTGCCTTTGATTTCTGCCCTTTTTTTGGTGTTGTTCCTAGTTTTTACAGCTTCAAAGTCATGGTTTCTAAGATGAGTCCTTCTTTCGTAGACCGAGGTAAGAGATACTTTTGGGGCAAGAGTTTGATTCCTGCTTAAGGGGGCTCTGCGGACGTGGCTTCATTAACTGTTTATATTTATGAGATTACCCAAACTGATCTCTCTGCCTAGCTTTCCAGGAAGTGTTGTGAAGTAGGACAGGTGAATCATTTCCTCCCCTCCTGTGTCCTTATCTTACTGCAGTGCTTGTGTAAGAACCTGATTAGAGCTTGAGAGTTGCAATGCCAATGTTTTCTTTTCCATAAAACTTTTTCTATGTTATTAGTCCATCCGCAGAATAATGTCCAATCTATTAATGCCACATGGCAATCACCAATTAGCTCTATTATGGTGAGATAACGCTGCAGTGTAATGAGCCCGATTAGCTTTTTATCAAGATGAAAGACTCAATTTTCTACAAGAGTCCATAGACTCTCTGCGAGGAAAGAGATTCACAGAATGTTAATTAAAATGCAAGAGCTCTTTTTTCACATACTATACAAATGTACATCAGTCCAGATCTCAGAGGAAGGTATACATTATCCTTTCACCCACATTTCATAACTTCATTTCCATTTGTTTAAGAGATATGGCAATGTGTTCCCACTTCCAGCTGATCAGAAACTGCTGATTGAAGCACAAATACAGCACGTCACTGTGGTGCCAGTGAATTTTTTCCTTTGCTTGTCTTTGAGTACTCTGTATTGTCTCATTGATTTTGAGAAGTCGATTTTGACATCTTTGTCAGCACAAAATGCCAAGTGATTTTTTTTAATGACAGGAGAGGTACTGTTTGCTTGAACTCCAGGTTTTCCATTGCTGTGTAAATCCGTGCTGCAGTATTTGGCAGCACCAGGTTTTAGCATTTCTGCATGTGGAGCGTTTCTACAATTAGAGCTGTTGGCCTCTGGGTGTTTGAGATTCTCTCTCTCTCTCTATCTCTCTGTCTCTCTTTCACTTTCTCTATCTCGTTCTCTATCCCTTCGCTGTTCCTGTGCCCAGTGCTGAGGGCTCAATCGAAGCCTGATTGAACGATAATCCATAGCCATGCTGGCCAGGCCCAGGCCCAAGACCTGCTGCCTGTCTTGCATTCTGCAGCCTTCTAAAGGGCGTGCCAACTGCATAAAGATGCACACACACACACCCCCGCACACACACATATACAGGTACACACAATCTGGTAATGCGACCCATGTGAGGGTTTCCTTGAACTGTCTACCTCAGTAGCTAAATACTGCTACTCCCAAATCTTAACTCATTTTACAGGTAGTGATGGCCTATAAGTACCTTTACTTTGTTACATGTGTGCTGTTACAAGTAAAATGATATTACTTTTACAGTCTACCTGAAAAAAATTAATCACTTTTGTTTAGTATTTTATCGTTAATATTGCACTGTTCCTGTCTTCATATCTTCAATCAGTTTTCTTTGAGCTTTATGCTCTTTCAAACGTGCTGAGAACATAAGGTCATGGATGAAGTTGTTTTCAAAAGATGTTTCATTTGCAAGAAACACAAATCCCCTTCTTCAAAACATTATTTTCTCCCATAAAGGACATGCACACGAATATGGAAAAGTATTCCATCGGAAAAGTAAAGATTATCATAAGTATGTGCGGCAGATAGTGCGTGTACTGCCATGCTCCATTTGGCAATGTCTGCTCCTGCTCCCGAGGCGTTGACATTTAAGATTTGTGTCATACTTTGGGCTCTTGTGTACGTGATGTAACTTGAAATATTGGTTCTTACTGCGAGCCTCTTACACCGCTTTAGAGCAGAGTATAAAGTGGGGATCTGGGGAAATGGGCAAAGTGAAGCTGCAGTATATATCAATCTATCAGTCTTCTTCTTCCTGCTCCATTTATCACCCTAGTGTATATATGGACTTCATTGTGTTGCCAGTGATTCATAACAGTTTTCCAAGGATCTGAATTTATAAGGTTATCTAGAGACAGGTGATTTATGGATTGTGTATTATGGTAGTTAGGGTGGGAGAGCTCACACTTAAACAAATCTTCTTGATCCGGATCAAGCAGGAGCAGTAATCGCCTAAACCATCATTACTGTTCACTGATCAACAAGGAATCTTCAACTTTCCCCCAACAAAATGGTTGACCAAGCTCATTAGTTGCTGTTAAGTTCCTTGACCAAACCTTTGCTTATTTCAAAGTCAAAGGCAAAGGACAAACCATAGCATGTGCCGCTTTTTCCCCTGTGTTCTCATTATGCGGAAACCCCTAACCGTAGAGCCTCCCCTTCGCCCATACTTTGAGAGAGAGTCACTGCTGATTCCAATCAAAGTGGATTGTTCCAGAAGCTCTGGGGCCGGGCTGTTTCCTGCCTCAGATAAGAGTGTGACTGTTTGAGTCCTGCTGGCCAGGTGACCTTCACTGCCTCAACATTATTCATGCTAAATGCCGACCGCTCCTACCCCTCACTGTTTTGTTTTTTTATCATGATGCACTGTCCTATGAAGAGAAAAAAAACAACAACAACAATAGAGGCAGAGAGAAAAAAAAATCCGTCGCCATGGTAAAACCTCCGTGTAGGTCATGTTATTACCAGCTTGAATCCGAACCTCCAACCACAGGCGGGGGCCAGGCCAGGAATACCAATGCCTGTGGCCAATCAATCGAAAGTCCTGTTGCTCAATAGGAGTGATCAAGAAAACTGCACACTAGGTAAGTGGAGCTGGGGCCTGGGCATTAAAGCTGACGGTGGGGGCAGAATGCAGCCTGATCATATTTGCAGGGATTTACAGCTTCTTTCTCTGCGGCTGCTGCTGCTTACGTTGGCTCCCTTCACACACAGTGAGGCAGACGCATGCCATAAACTGAGATGTCAACCAAAGAGTCCAGCTTTAAGAGAATTGTTTAGTATTATCGTGTAGTTAGAACCAGCTATTAAAAAAACACCAAATGAGGTGGAACTTTTATTGTCATGTTCAGATAGGATAGCAATCTTTGAATGGTTTCAGAATTGTTATTTGATTTAAATGTTTGCTGTTAATGGTAGCTATAACAAGTCATATTAGGGCTATAACAAGGTAGTATTAGGGCTATCAAAAGATTAAAAACCATCTATAAACTCATTTAACATAAGCTGAATATAAAATCATGTGAATAGAGTGAGCTTGAAAACTTGAACTTACCAAAGTCTTGTGAGAGTAATTGGCTGTATTTACCTCCATACCACTACATTATGTCTTTTTTTAAAGGTCCCATGACATGCTGATTTTTTTATGCTTTTATATAGGTCCTAATAATCCCCTAATACAGTATCTAAAGTCTTTTTCCGAAATTCAGACTTGGTGCAGAATTACAGCCACTTAGAATCAGCCCCACAATGAGAATTCCGGAGGTTGTGCTGTTTCTGATAGGCGGGGCGAGGAGGAGAGAGGAGGGGCCAGCTTGGATCATGTTACCATGTGCTAATATTTACAATGTATAGCAATGACTACTGCGGTCACGTAGCTGGTAAAAGACAGTAGTATTCATCTGTAGTGAAATTCAGGACATTTCCTTGATAGCCAAGCAGTTGAGATCAGTGCCTATAGCCCCGTTACTGTAAGACTCCTCAAATTT
>JBBPCY010000019.1:2726085-2738087 GCA_037974405.1 Brachyalestes nurse | reverse complement strand
TCTCTCTCTCTCTCTCTCTCTCTCTCTCTCTCTCTCTCTCTCTCTCTCTCTCTCTCTCTCTCTCTCTCTCTCCCTCTTTCCCTCTCTCATGGACGTTTGATAGGGAGCTTTACTGATTCAGGGGTAAGTGGATTCTGTCGTCATTTTAGGGCCCACACAGACTAATAGAGACAAATAGCGGTTGCCAGCGTGGCACTCCGTAACCATTGTGGAGGAGTCGAGGTGTTATTGTGAAATAAAGCTGTGTGTCCTTGGTGCGCTGTACTGTATGCAGTGCTGGATGGGGTAGGGGTTAGTGGTGTGTGTGTGTGTGTGTGTGTGGTGGCATGCACTGCAGATGATGGGTTTGTGAATGGCAGAGCTGCTTTAGGTGGCGCAAGCTTCGAAGCTGAAGTGACAGGCTCTGGGTTGGTGATTTGGAGCTGCATCAAAGGGGCCCAGCCAGCATTAGTGGAGCAGCACTCACCAGGAGCTTTCTATGTGGGTCAGCAGAGAGAAGAGAGAGGCTGCACGCCTAGCCATGGATACACCAGGAAACTGAAAGAAAGAGAGAGCAAGACTGAAAGTGAACAAGTTGTTGGTTTGTCAGTTTATTCCTGCTGGGTGTACATCTGCCATAGCCCAAAGGCATCATAGTCAACACATCTGCCCAACCACAGACCTGCCCAGACCTTGCCTCTGAAAATGGTCAAAATACCAAAGAGGCCTGCCATTACTGCCATCTCAGCCACTCTGGCTCAACATACTTTTATCCTGCTCCGAGATGCATCCACTGCATCTTGCGCACATGCTCTACTTTAGCTTTCTGTCTCAGATTTGTCTCCAGCGCTTTGGCAACAGGACTTGATTCCATTTGATAATTTGTTCAAAGTCTTGAGAATTAATAGTTGACTGGAGGAGCAAAGAGAGTGCTGAGTTCAGGGAGTTCTCAGAAGAAAGTTTCCCGGGTTTAAGAAGTTCTATATTGATCAAGTTTGGAGCAGGGGTGTTACATAGCAGATTTTGTTACATTTGATTCACCCATTGCTGCATCAAATATAACAAATTGGCTGTGCTTACAGAATCGTAGTAACGTTTACCACTGCTCAAGAAAGTCATACAACATCAGTGGTCAAATAAAATGATACATGTTGCATTTACTTACTCAAAGATTATATTGTATCCTGTTAGTGTTGTTGATTTAACATTTTCTAACTGATGTAAAAAGTTATATTTCTAACATGTATCCTTAATAGTGAAGGACATTCTTAATTTCAGTGTACAAGATACACGTACACATTTTTTTCCAGGAAGTCATAACATTTCTATTACCGTATTGGCCCGAATATAAGACCCAGTTTTTGTTGTAAAAATACTTCTTAAAAAGGAGGGGGGGGGCGTCTTATATTCGCGGACTAGATAAAATAGGGGAAGCGTGTGCCTTTTTCCCAAAAATGAACCTGGAAAAGGGGGGTTGTCTTATATTCAGGTCGTCTTATATTCGGGCCAATACGGTAGTTAATTTGTCAAAGAATGTTCATAACATCAGGATTTTTAAAATGATGTAAAACCTTATAAAGCAAAAGATTCAAGCAAGTTCATGAAATGATATGAGATCAAGCTATACGTTTGGTTATGAAGAAACAAAAGTGGTCTCTTATTCAGTTGATGATCACTTGAAGAACATTTGTATTAGCCTATATATCAGATAATGCAGTCAGATGTAAAAGCTGATTTTTTGTTAAAATTGGTAAATATCATCTAGGAATACATATAAATATGAATGTTTTCTGCAATTTTTAGTTTTAAGTGCAAAAGATTGGGAAAAAAATATAACATTCCATAATTTTTACATTGTTGTCATATTTTACTTGTTCTCAACATGTTACATATAGCAAATAAAAAGCAAATGCATTAAATGTGCAGAAGTGTGTTCCTATTGTCACTGAGAAAATCAACAAAACCTATAAATTGACCTGAACTTTCATTTATACTTTTGTTGATCAGGATGCAAAATAATCTAGTCTTACAAACCTCCAAGTCATCACATGGAAGTGAAGCATTTAACATTACCATTATGGGCTTATTGTACCATCAAGGTTATGCTTCCTCTTCTTGTGGAAATCAAGTGTGTTTTTCCCCTGTGAGTCTTCTGTCCTCTAAACCAGTCATTTCAGATGCGAAAGCTAGTCCCTCTTATCCAAACTCTTCACATCAATATGCTGTTGTATGTGTTATGATGCCATCAAACATGCACGAGACCCTTTAGACTGATTGCATTGAAGCCTCTCATCAAACTGATAGGCACACATGTACACTACACTAATGACTGGTGATACAAGTAGTCCATGGGGAAGTTTCAGTGATGATACTCTGCAGCAGAGTGTGCGAAGGAGTGCTGAGGGAGGGGAGAAGCAGGGGGGCCCATGGGGAATCTCACCTGCTCATGGACACCTCATTCATCAGCACAGCCTCTCACACAGATGGTACCATTCCAAACCCTCAGCAGCATCTTACTGCTTATGTTCTTAGAGACGAAATGTGTGTGTTTGTGTGTGTGTGTGAGAGAGATCAGGCGAAGGAAATTTACAGTGTGAGACATTGAATTTTTGGTTGGGATTCTTCAGGGAAGGTTTGAAATAGGGCTGGACGGTTTTATCAATTTTATAGATGAATTCGAATTTACAGTTCAGAACTAATGCGATGCACCGTAAATTAAATTTAAATCTCTCTCTCTCTGTCTCTCTCTCTCGTGCTCTCTCTCTGTCTCTCTTTCTCACGCGCTCTCTCTCTCGCTCTCTCTTCTGAAAAAGTCCAGAACGGCCGGCATAGGGCTTTTAGAAGAATGAAACGAAAACAGGAGGGCAGCAGCAAATAACTGGAAATTTAGCTGAATTTATATTTTGGATTACTATTTGTTATTAGTAAATTATATATTTATAATAATTTAATAATTTAGTAGCAAAATGCATATAAAAAAAACATTCCCACGAAAAAAGAATATATATTGCAAAAGATATGGTGCCTAAACATACTGTGGAAAAGCCAGAATTCTTTAACATTCTAGAAGTTTTAGACCCGAAGTATGTGTCAGATTGCACTTTAACACTAAAATAAAAAAAACACAAAGTTAAAATGTGTTTTGAACCATTTATTTGTCATCTGTAGTTTGATTTTTAGGAGGGGAGGGGAAAATCGTTTAAAATCGAAAATCGGATTTATTTTGAAAAAATCTGAGATTTTATTTTAAGGCCATATCGCCCAGCCCTAGTTTAAAATAAGTGAAAATTGAATGAAACAGACAAACAAGCAAATAAATAAGACAGTAAAGGTTTTCAGATTTTACACACACACCACACCCCTGATCTACTTGAGCTAAAAATACAAATGAGGGCTCGTTGGAAAGGTCTCCTGGAGATCAATTAAACTGTGGAGTTTGAAGTGTCTGAGTGCCTTCCCCACCGAGATATGCAACTTGGAAGGTCGCGGGACAAAAGTAATGGGACATGGTGGCAAAGTCAACGGTTTTCGGGGAATAACCTCTGATTTACTCGGGCTAAAATACAAATGAGGACTCATTGGAAAGGTCTTTTGGAGATCAGTCGAACTGTGGAGTTTGAAGTGTCTGAGTGCTTGCACCGCGGAGAAATCACGCTTGGAGCGCGGGGGCTCAACCCTGGTGTGGAATTCGAAAAAAAGTGCTTCCAGGTCGGCTATAGCCTGCCCTGAGTCCTCTTGTGTGAAACTATGCAGAAAAAATATATTTCTCTCTCTATCTCTGTCTCTCTCTCTCTTACTCTCGCTCTCTTTCTTTCTCTCTCCCTCTCTCTCTCTTTCTCTCTCTGTGTCTCGTTCTGTCTGTCTCTCTCTCTGTCTCTCCCTCTCTCTTACTCTCTTTCTCTCTCTCTTCTGGAAAAGTCCAGAAGAATGAAACGAAAACAAGAGAACAGGAGGACTGCAGCCAATGACTGGAAATTTAGCTGAATATATATAAAATATATATTTCTAATAATTTAGATCCAAAATGCGTAAAAAAGCGTCACAATGACATAATTGATTTCATCCACTGTTACTGTACTTAAGCATTATTTTGGAAGATCTGTACTTCACTCATGCTTCAGTTACACGTAAAAGAAGAAAAAAAATCTTCAAAGACCTTCAAAAATATCAAAGGCCAGGAGATTTTTTCCCAGTCAGGTTTAAGTTCTCGAGCATTAGAATTGATTTATTTTTACTGAAACATTCAGCCAAATTCATATCAGTGTAAAATAACACTGCACACATCTGGGCTTACAGGACCGATACCACTGACTATTCACCAAACAAAGAACACCTTGAATTTTATCTGTTGAAGTGTGTACCTTTTTCTTTTATACTCTTGAGGGTGTTTAAACATTTGGTGTTTTTTTCTCCTTTCCCTCACATATATTTTTACCTCCTTTTTGTCTCGTTCTAATCACTTTCACCAAGATTTTGACACAGTGCTCATTTTCACTTAAGTAAAATATTTCCATTCTATTTAAGACCTTTATTACTTTAAAGACCATGGCTGAATCAGAAACCAAACCATAGTGAGACTTCAGTAAAACTAGTATAGAATGAGTGTACAGAACTAAAAAAAAGTGAGAAAGGGAGTGAGAGAGACAGAGAGAGAGAGAGAAAGCGAGAAATCCAAAGATAATAGAGCTTCAGTGCTTCAGCGCGAGGTGCTTGGGGGTCTCAAGAAAAGAAGATGAGTGAGAGACAGACAGAGTGGGAAAGAAAAAGAACAATGGAGAAAGGGCACTGAGACTGAGAGTGGAGGGAGTGAGAGAAAGGGAAAGAGAGGGAGAGACAGAGGGAGGGAGGAAGAGACACATATGTTATTTATTTCTCTGGTAAACAGAATGGAAGGCAGACATAATCAATAGGAAACTCCAGATTGTAAATAGGCCGCTCTAATAGCCTAAACACAGAGCGCTATGGTTACAGCGGCCCAGAGAGCAGCGGCCCAGCCTTATTTACCAATAAAGAGCCTGATGATAAGATAAACACATCGGAGACAGAGGAGGGAGGGGGTATAAAGGGAGAGAGGGGCCGAGGAGAGCAGAGGGGGCCGAGCTTTCATCCTCCATTTACTGCTACAGGAGTCAACGAGCAGTGAGGGAGGCAGCCGGTGTCAAAAGGCATCAGAATGAGTCTGAGCCATGACCCAATGACCCCATGAGAACACACACACACACACATACTCACGCACACACATGCACACGCACACACACACACACACACACACACGCGCATATGCTTGCACACACACATACATGCATGCATACACTTATACACACACACACACATGCCCACGCATACACATAAACACATACACACACACACACACACACACATACATGCACACGCACACACAAACATACACACACAGACACACACATATACACACACACATGCACACACACACACACGGACACATTCACATGCATAAACAGACATTCACATGCACACGTACACACACATTTGCGCATGCATTTGTACACACACACATATTCACAACACATGGACACATGCACACACACACACACACATTTGCGCATGCATTTGTACACACACGCATATTCACAACACATGGACACATGCATACACACACACACACACACACACAAATATATACTACGCAAAAGTACTGTTACTGTTACTTTTAAATTTAAAGTAATATATATATATATATCATTTATTTAAATAAATCTGGTCAGCCTTAACTCCTGATCTCTGATCTCTTTCTTGTTAAAGCTAAATATGAAATATTTGTTGTAACTTAATAATAAGCCTTAAAGAGTTCCCATCATGGAAAACGAAATTTTTCTCACTTTTAAGAAATAAATTATTTTAATTAGTATGTGTACACATATAGTATGTTACAAGGTATGGTCCATATATGGAAACAAAGCTGCAAAATACAGCCTGCGTTGAATACATTGTTTTGTGATGTCACAAAAAATCAACATATTTACACCAATCCACTAATTCAGCTTTCTACTGTTTAGCTCCAACTATTCAGCCTAGACTAAGGAACAAACAATTCAGCCATTCAGGGTCTTTTATATATGTCAGTCGTAAAGGCACAGCAAAAAGCAGCTTGTTTAATTTCAAGAGATAAAGCTGGAAAATCATTATTTATAATGTCCATTATATATAAACGTCCATAAACATTTGTTATGAAAATCATATTAACATTATAAATAGACCTCAGGGAAAAAAGATTTAATACAAGAAAAATGTAGGATGTGCATCACTGATATTTTAATAACTAAATAATAGTTAAAGTTAAGGGCAGAACTCACTGACCTGGAACATGCTCACTGCAAAAAACGAAAACAAGCCAGAAAATTATGAAACGAAATAATTTTTTTATTTTAAGAACTGCACCTATAAAATAAATCGAGTTTTTAGAAACTTAGTCTTGATTTAAGAAAGCTTAGCATGAGAAATGTTCTCGCTATATTGGCAGACACTTTTGCTTGACTTGAGTACTGTACTTCTTTTTTTGCTTTTATTTATTTTATACAATGATTTTTCCAGTGCACACGTGCACTCACAGAGCTCACTTATCATCAACTTTACTTTGATACTGGGTCTGAGAGACAGAAACCATTGAAATAAACTGATATTTTATTTGATATATACTCACAGTGTTTATTTCTGTGGAATTGCTGTTGGTGAGACCAGCAGCCACCCTCCTCTGATCAGCTGTAACAAATAAGTGGAAAGATCCAATACAAGAGAAATGAAATGGCAACCACAAGAGAGAGTGTGTGTGTCAGAATTATGAGAGAGAGAGAGAGAGAGAGAGAGAGAGAGGGAGAGAGAGAGAGAACGCAGGAGTTAACAAAATGTACCATATAAAACACACCTTTCAGAACATAAGCCTAAATGTGATGCAAGGACGATAATACACATGAAAAATTGCAAAAGCTGATATTTTGTCTGGGCCTTGTCAGACTCAGGTCTGGTAGCAGACCTCTAGTATTCACTCTCTCTCTCTCACACACACATGCACACACACACACATAGTTTCAGGCTGAAGAGTGAGGCCCCTGACTCAGTTGGAAGTTTATGACGCTGACTGTGGCATTGTGGTGAGAGCGATTAAGGCCCAGACTCTGACAGTGTTGGTGGTCTTATTGTTGCTGTATTGAGGCTGTGGTGTGAAACGTATCTCTGCATGACTACCAGCTCACACATATCCCTCTCAGTGCAGGGATCCCACTGAGCAATGCCTGAGTTACTGAACGTACATTAGAACAGCACGAAAGTGAAAGGGGAGAGAGCCGTGGCCTTGTGGCCGTGTGGTTGAAGGTCATGGGAATTTCAGAATACATTATTTGGTGGGTTTTTTGGTAAGTGAATGAATTTTTATATTTACAGTGGAAAAAAGAAAAACAATGAATAATCCACAACAAGAAGAATGGTTACAGCAAGAAGAATCTTTGTGAGCCAACCTGTGTACTAATTTCCTTATATGAGTATTTATTTCAACTATAAAAAATACTGTAAGTGGAATATATAAAATATATAATATATGTTCTCATGTCAAAGCGAAATAGAGGCTCGCAGAAAGCCACACAAACACTCACTCTACTCACACACACACACACACACACACACACACACACATTCATACAGATCTCTCTCTCTCTCTCTCTCTTTCTGTTTTCTCCTATATGTTTATATACGGTACTGTGTAAAATTCTAAGGCAGTTTCTAAGCTGTCTATCTGGACAGCAAACAACAGCCTGTAACATTAGGATGAGTTTTTAAATAACAAGAGTCTCTTGTAAAGTAGTTCTTCTGTGGCCAAATTAAGACAAAACATTAGGGAATGATACCTGTGCAAACCAACCCTGGTTTCCCATAACAACAGCAGACCACCTTTCAGCCTCACTCTAATGTTAATAATGTTTTTCCTCATTCAGCTACGAATCAAACTCAACACATAATCAGGCAATAATAATCCCAGCAGGCGACACTGTGCACATATATGGACATACGCGGTGGTGTGCAAGTCGGCCCTGCCAGAAGGAGTGAAAAGCTGCAGAAAACAAATCTGAGCAATGGAGAGTGTAAGAGAAGAAAAGAAAAGAAAAAAAAGCGAGGGATGGAAAGGGGAGGAGGTTAGAGTCGCCCATCTCTGCTCTTGTCGCCACACACTGATTGTTGACTGCAACCATTAATTGCTGGTGTTGTGTTTGTTCAAGCCGGCGCTTATTTTGTCACAGGAATGCAGGGCTGGGGAGGGATGGAGAGAGAGAGGGAGAGAGGGGTGGAGAGAGGGAGAGGTGAAGGGTAATAACAGGGCGGAGAGGAGCCAGTGTTGAGCCGCCTGATCAAGCAGGCCAGCGTTCCTCAACCCCAGACGCCCCGTCTCTGCCTGACCACACTGTCTCTGGTCACACTACACACTCTGTAGTGTGTAAGGAACAGCTGCATGGAGTGGATGGCAAGGATTTGTGCAGTGCTGTCATCACACACTTCTTCACAAAACAAACTTTACCTTTTAATTTAACGTATGTAACGTATGTAATGAGTTTTCACTTGCTATTTATCAACATTAGTCGTTAGTGAGCATAGATGACTCTCAGTGCCTCATTCTGTATAGTATAACA
The DNA here is from genome assembly GCA_037974405.1 of Brachyalestes nurse. Classification (NCBI taxonomy): domain Eukaryota; kingdom Metazoa; phylum Chordata; class Actinopteri; order Characiformes; family Alestidae; genus Brachyalestes; species Brachyalestes nurse. The sequence goes on along the minus strand of JBBPCY010000019.1, from coordinate 2,729,454 downwards.
TTTGAGATATTATTTGGTAGTATTTTAGTATAGTATTGTATATTTTATACATTACATGGCTTAGAACCTTTGGGCGTGAAAGGGCATTTTTTTCTTGTTACTCGTAATATTTTTCATTTCAAAATAGTTCCTATATAGGCTCATAGCACGTGACAAATAACATGTAAGAATATAACCGAATGTATTTTTATTACTCTCTGGTACTGTATTGTTGACAGTTTAACACTATTATGACAGTGTAAACATAGATCACAATTTAAAACATCCCATGCAGCAAACTTAGGAGATGAGCTGTTCTTCTCTGAGCTTGACAGAAGTTATGTATTTACTTCAGTTCATTCTGTATTGTCTTCAGTTCATCATTCATGAATCAGAATCAAAAACAGAATCAGAAGACTTCATTGATCCCAGAGGAAACTGCTTATTTTATTACTGCAAAGAGATACACGGAGACAAGAACAGTATAAAATAAAAGACAAAATAAATCCAATACAAATCTGTAGAAAAAACCTCAATATGAAATATACTTTGCTATGTACACAAATGCTGGTTATAAATACTATAGATAAGAAACCTTACATTTAAGTGAATTCTAACGACACCGAAGGTGGTTTGGAGTATGTTACTGCACTCAGTAGTATAATACTGACGTAAGTAGTGATATTCACCATAGTATAACTGTTGCACAGAATAAGATACTGCACATAATGAAATGATTCAGCTCCCATTTAGAAAATGTCACATGATACTGCACACAAGATATTGCACATAATGATAGTGTTTGTGTTAATGGGGAATCAAGTGTATTAATAGGGAGTTCTCAACAATCTCAACGAAAGCCTCAACTTTCCTGGGAAGGCTTTACAGTAAATGACGGAAAATTACTGTGAGGATTTGATTGCATTCAGCCACAAGAGCATTAGTGAGGTCAGGTACTGATGTTGGATGATTAGTTCCAGACCAACAGATCATTCTATTGGCAGTCTCTTTTCTGTGGAGATTACAGAAACTGTTAGTGTGCAGCTGAACACTTGTATCAGCAATGAAAAGGAGCAAAATTCACTCATTAGGACTCCATGTGCTTTGGACATATAGTTTATCTCTGAGCTGTTTTATGTCATCTGTTTTCAAGCTGTCATCTCCTGAGATGGAAGTTTTCATTTAATTCACAAGATTGACAATCAATTGATTAATCAGTTAAGTTCAAAACTAAGCTTAATTCGTCCATTGAAAACCATTACCTAAATATGTCAACCATCAATATTAATGTTGTAAGTATTATGTATTTAGTCGTTTATGTATTTTATGTATGCATGCATAATTATGTAGTTATTAGGGGGTCCAAGCACTGAAGGTACTGTTCTAATTCTAATAATTGTTCTAATTGTCTGCTAAAATGGTATAGGTAGCAAAGACCTTAAGTCATAGAAACACTAAGGTCGTCAAAGTGACTCACAAAAGCCTGGTGGTGGTGTGTGTCTATAACTGCTGAACCGTACAGTTTGAAGCCAAAATTCTTTCTTCATTTTATAAATCAAGTCAAACTGCATTTCAGACCTTAAAGCTCCCACAGAAATGGCTCAATTTGGCATATTACGCAAAACCTAATTTTGCTAACTAATCTGTCTTTTTCTCTGATTGTATTGGTGTCAAAGTGTTCACAAGAGCCTGAATATTAACAAAATACACTACAACTGACAAACAATAGATCTACCATATGCTGTTTAATCTTTCCGACTTGGTGCATAGTTGGCTAAAACAGCTAACACTTCAAAACAGTTGAAGTTTTCTTTTTCTGATTTTGATGTCGCTTGAAGATTTTGCTGCATGCATATCGCTAGGGGGCGCATGCAGTTATCCTTTTCTCTGCATCAATTTGTCCGAGGTAAATTTCCAAACTAATACACAAGTGGACGTTAAATTAGTAAGTAACTATGTAAGTAAGATAAAATAGCCAAAATCAACAGCTCAGCCTCCAGTTAAGGTTCAGCATGCTTAGCATTGGCCTTTGAATTCAATGTCTATGTATGGATTCTCCACCAGTTAATAAAACTGGGCAGTAATTGCTCTTTTTTCTCAGTTTTTGTCTCAACAAATAAAATAATAATAATGCAGCCTTCAAAGCAAATTTAGATATAAGACATGTTTTTTAAACTAGTCCTTGTTTTTCTTGCTTAATTGTTGTGAATTGTTGTGTCACAATATTTGTAAGGGCTTACTTTTAGTAGAAACCATCAGGCCAGGGGCACCTTCTGGCAGAAACGTGTTCATGTTTTAATGTTAAATAAACGCTATTTAATGCTGCTATATGCCAATTTTGAATTCTTCTTGCTTGGACAATTATTGATATATACATCAACAGCTTAAACTGTGAAGGTTTTTCTGTACAATGAGAGGCAGAGATGGGGTTCTATAAAATGCAAGTAACAGTTTCTCAGTTTCTAGACTCATTAAGCTGAAACTTTGCTGCCTCTTTGTATGAGGGGTGTTAAGAATAACTAAATATATGAAATAATCAAATAAATGGCCACTTGGTCATTAGTCAGTCATCATGCAATTCTAATGTTATATTTAATATTATATATTATTTATTGTGTATGCATTCTTTAAAATGAAACTTAACATCATTTGGCGTCTATGTGGCATGACACATATGTTCTACCTTGCCTCTGTGATGTTTGCCTCTGCATCTCTTGGAACTGCAATTGTCTTTGTTACCTCTGTCTACCTGGCACTGGCACTAATCATATCCCTACATCCTACTACTGAAGTTCTCGCATCCTCACAGTCTGCTGTGTTTATATCATGGAATAGATTTTTTTCATGCAGTGCACTGGGCCTGACAATTCTATTACACATTGTTTGGAAAAGATCTTCATGTATTTTTTTTACAAAAGTTTGAAATATGCCTATTTTGGATATTCCTCATGTGATCTAGAAACAATTTCTGGAGCCTGCAAGTAAATAATTATCATAATTATAATAATTATTTTTTGCACATTATGTCTACATTATGAAAAATAATACAAAAAAACTTCATAACTATCAATTTTTAATTGGTGTGAAACAAAAAATGCTCATAAAAATAAGGCTGCTGTCCTAATTTCAGCTCCTCAATAGCGTAACAGTTGTACACGGCTCTGATCAAAAACGTGAAACAGCACCACTCCCAACCGCGGTGAAACAGATAATTTCAGTGAAACATGTTTCACAGGGTCCTCGTTCATTTCAATGTAAATCTCCTCAGACCCCGGTGGCTTGTGGATTTTCGAGGTTTCAATGGACTTTAATTGTAAATAAGTCCCACCCGTGAAACAAGTGACTGCCTACTGTGATAGGGTAGTTCTCTGCTTCAAAATGACTGACATA
>JBBPCY010000019.1:2706361-2725985 GCA_037974405.1 Brachyalestes nurse | reverse complement strand
GAGGCAAAGATTTTGCCTCGATCATTTTTTGTAATCGAATTATTCGAATTACTCGAATAATCGTTTCAGCCCTACTCCTGTTCTCGCGCTCTGTTTAGGCGCGCTGCGTTGTGTTTGGTTCAAATAGCAAACGGCGGGAAAAGTCGGGAGCGCAGAAAAAAATCTTGCTGTAAGACGATTTAGAAATTGTGTATATTCACATTGCGATTTCGATACGATTTCGATTAATTGCTCAGCCCTATTTTAAAAAAAAAACTCATACAAACTCATAAAAGAGATTGACTCTGCTAACTACAAAACAGTTAAATAAATAGTTTTCTTCTTTCTCATCTCTCATCTCTCCGGATCCTGCAGTCTCTTGGTGCTTGTGCTGCTACACTTTCAAACTTACACACACAGTACAGACACTGCACAGCGGGATGCACCGTCTTCATTGGTCCTGCGTGCTGGAGATAGACTGGGGGATGGAACAAGGTGTTTGTATGTGTACATGTGTGTGTATGTGTGTGCCTCCCTCCTTCCTATCTCCTAGCTGCTTGTGTAAAGTGACAGAATCCAGGCCAATGCCTAATCATTCATTGCAATTGTGCATTCTAAACACAGTGACAACTCTAATCTCTAGTCATTTACACCTCACCCATGCAAAACAAAACATGCCTTAATCAATGGGGTACCTCATTATAACTCAGAGTGAACTTCATAGATTTGTGGATGCAATGTTTTCTTTTTAAAAGCCCGGCAGTAGAAGGCTACAGCTCAAAGCACAGTGCTGCTATTGGATATCAGAGTCAATGCTGGCTTTTCTACTCACTTTGATGAATCAAAGCGGACTGTCACTGGCGCTCCCCTTGGGGGGTAGGATTGTGGGGGTTGGGGGCGTTGGCTGAGCCAGACACTGCGCTAGCCGTTGCCCTGGAGGCCCACCTGGTCTTTCTGGGTCAACATCTTTTGGGTGTGTGTGTGTGTGCATGTTTGCAATCACCACACAAACCCACACACAGCAAACTGAGCCCCTAGAGTCCTGCAACCTGCTGCTGGGGCTATGTATCTACTGTTAAAACCCACTAACTCTCACGGAGTGCTGTTTGTCTGTACCCTTCGGCTGACCTGGGCACCCCCACTAAGGGGAATGAGGACAGAATGGAAAACATATCAGGGCACAAAAGTCAGTGGAGGAGTTGCTGTAATCGTGCTTCCTTGGACAAAGTTAATGTGTATGCATGTCCATCTGCGATTAGGGAAACATGAGCAGTTGCTAGATGATTTGTTTTACATTAATTGGTTGAATAAATCACTGTATTAATGTTTACTTTGGCTGACACAGGAGCTGGAGTGGAGCATGTGACCACTCCCTATGCTACTCATTAACTGACTACTCATAATGGGCCAAAACCTGTGCCCAGTCTACACTACAGCACACACGAAGATTCCTAGTTCGACCCAGTCACACAAAGGTCTAAGTAACCAAATTTTCACATTTTAATTTGCTACAATGAGATCATTGTGGCATTTAAATCCATGGTGATTGGAGTGGACTAAAATGTGTATTTTTTTTTTTTTGTATTTACAATTTTTCCATTCAGAAAACCAAGAGACTATGATCCGTTTAACTCTCAGAATCACCAGAATCACTGCACGGGTTTAATTGTTTTCTGGCATGACCTTCGTATTGATTGACCTGTACTGTGCTTGTGGCTTGTTTGTTTAGACTCTTTTGCATTTTATACAAGAAAGCAATTATTATGTTTGTAATAATTCCACTGCATTCAAGACTAGAGATTACTTACTGGAGATTAAAATTTAGTGATGTAACATTTCCAATTGTAAAAATATTGCAGCCAGTTTGTGTGATTGCAAATATAATGTTTTTAACTGTTTTTCATGATCCTGTCAGTGTTGAGCAAAATGTTACAATCTACTCGGGAAGAAGATTTTGTTCATTAAAGCTTTGTTTTATTATAACAGATTCTACAGTATTGTTCCAGACAGTCCGTCACATTTTTGTGATAGCCAGAGAAAAGATCACATTGATGTCAAAGGGTGACTGTAATGGTCATGATGATTGCAGCACTGGTGATTATACAGATATCATGCATGCTTCCTTCCACTGATTGTCATTAGCACATAGATGTGGTCCCATTACACATAAAGCAAGAATCTTGAATATTCTCCTCAGTGCCAGTAGCCTTTAGATAACTTGATTTAATAAGGGCATTAAAAAGCCCTATAACTTGTCCTCATGAGAAGGTTAGTGGGTCTAAAATAGCTGAGATGCTGTAACAGTGCTGCTATCAGCTACTGCCAGCATACTAATGCAAGGCTAGGCTGTGTTGTGGTCATTTCACAGTCTATGAGTCACCCTTGATTTTGTGGTCCATTTCCATGTTTATGAAGTTGAGCACTACAGGATTCAATTTATTTCATTGATCATTACGTTTGATGATCCCTTTGCTCACTGTGGCGAGGGCCAAGATGTTAATTCTGTAGCTCTGGAGTTGCTGGTGGCACTAGAGGTCTTGTTATGATGAGGTGAGTCTACTAAAGGGTACTGTAGATTGACTCTGTTTTATATTAAGCCAGCATGTGGATTCAGTTATTATACATCTTCTATGACTCCTGTGTCACTGACTCCTATCTTATAATGGTCTCACATACCAATCATTGATATTCTTTATTTGCTATTGAATAATGCTCCATCATCCACAGCTGTGTACATATTTGGACCTGCTGCACCACTGAGCTGGCATCAGCCCTCCCCTTTTTGAGATGAGGCTTTTTCAAAAGCCAGTTTGCTTTGCTTTGGCCCTGAACGGTGAATTAAATACCTAAGAAATGATTAAATGATTAAATGCATATTTTTGAGTGCATATTTTGCAGAACTGTTATATCAAAATCTTGGTTTTTTTTTTTGGAAAAGTTATTCAGAATTTTGTATTTGAAAACACTTGTTGCTGTTTGAATTGTGTGAACATTCCTTAAGAGATGGACCAATAGAAAAGGTCATATTTCAACATTTCAAAGAACCAAGGTTTTACGACGACGGTGAGGATGTGAGAAGTAAATATGCTACAGTGCTAAATGGAAGGCTTAAATTTAGTGCCATCGTACGAGCAGTTTTGGGAAGTATTAGATGGCCATGCTGTTCAGAATCAGAACGGACCAAATGGCACAGTGTAACACTAGCATATCCAGATTGTGGAACACCAGAAGGCTTGAATGAAAACTACTCCAGGCTTTTGTAGCTTCTCTGTAGGGAACATCTAGTTGTGTGTGAGCCAGCAAGTGCTCGCTGAGGCTGTGTATTGTGGGGTTTACCCCGCATGCCTTACTGTGCTGTCCTTGGGTATGCTATGGGGCGGAATGTATGTGTTCTTGTGTGTGTTTGTACGGGGGTGGTGTATTTGCAGTCTCCCTCAGATCCTCCTGCACCTGCAATCTCCTGATGTTTAACCCCACACTCCATAGCAGTGTTGCAGTGATTACGGGTCGTCCTAGGGGACATCGATTGTCCTGCTCCTCACAGGCAAGCCTCACACAATGCTGACGAATGAACTCCTGGCCCTGCCAAGTCCAATTAACTGTCAGTGCTGCATCGACGCGCCCCCTTGGTTTGCGAGGAGAGCAAAGAAAAACAAACTTTTAATCAAATTGTGCTTCGGGCCCTAGGGTAACTGGGGTTTTTATTCCGAATTCTGCTCTGCTCCTCCTCTGTCTGCCATTATACATGCTTCTCCTAAGAAGGGTGTTGAGAGGACAATTTGTTTTCTCATAATTAAGGACAAGGGCTAACTTGACAACAATGTTTTAATGATAGACTGTGTTAACCCAGTTATCGTTTCTGCAACATAATTGTTTAGAGTGTTGCGGTTGAATTTCATCTCACATTAAGTTTGCAACCTCTGATCTTTTCAATATGAAGCATGGCTGCCTAAAGGCTTGTTGGGGAGACATTTGAATACAAAATTACACTTTGTCGTAAGGTTTCTGTCAAAATGTCTACCTATAAGAGATGTGTTTCAATTAGTTGGCACAAATAAAAACAATACAAAGTACATACTCAAAGGATATGAACGACACCCTTTTACCCATTATTTTTGCTGCCTTTTATTTGTGACTGTAAATACTCCCCAACTCATATGAAATATCTCTGTCAACTCAGAGTAGCTTGTAACTTGTTGCAGTTGTCTTGGTCTAATTAGCCCCACATTCAAAACTGCCTCCCGTACAGGATGATGCCCATGGATCCCCTTTCCTTTAGCGCTGAGTCATGGATCGATTAAGCTGTGCTTAAATTCCTGTAAAATACCAGTTGTGTTTTTCTTGGGACTTGCAGCCATCTCAGAGACTTTGGCCTTTCAAATTTTTCCAAGGTCAAGATAAACAACTCAAGCTTCTTCTGCTTTTATTATCTTAATGCAGACATTAAAAGCCCAGGAATTCAATTAAATCCCTGCCTTTTGCCACAGAGGAAAAGGAAGAAGCCAAAGGGACAGTGACACTATCATGTAGCTAAGGCTTAATAAGGAGAACAAAGGGACAGAGTCTGTGATCTGTGCATCTGAGAAAGGGCATCTAGACGATAAGGATCAAAGGAGAGTTTTACAGGAAACGTAGTTGTTGCCCGATGATAGAATGCATTCATGGCAATAGAGTCAGAGCTGCACAGTAATGTCCCCTGTGTTTAAAGGAATGTTGCAGAAGCCCAAGGACGCATTACCATAAAAAAAGAACAGACATCATCCTAGTAAAAATATAAAAAACAGCACAGTTTGTTTTCTAATATTACTAAATGCATTTCCACCTGTGAAACGGTGCAAATATATTTTCTGTACTCACAGACCTGAGAGATGTTCTGAATTTTGTCTGCTGTTTCTTCTTCACCATTGATTCCCTTTTTTCATGTTATTTCTTTGATAAACTAGATTTCAGTTTATGAGACTCAGGCTAGTTCTTGGACTTATTTAGATATGATTAACTGATTTTGCCTATCTGGGGAATAAAAAAAACAGCATCTCTTTTCAGTGGATCAATACAGGCACCTTCTCTGCTAGACTGTAACACAGACTCCCAAGCAGAAGAATTAGATTTTCTCTTCTACTTTCTATTTGTTTTCTCATCAGACATCTGTAGCTGTGTCAGTCACAAATGACATGACAGATCATTCATTCTTTTTTCATGATTACCAGCTGTTAGATCAACTCATTACCTCTAGGTCAGCAGGCTACCCACAACTGGTTGCTTTTTCTTCTTATTTTGCTTTATTTGTGAGTCTGTTTTTGACTGCCAGTCACACAAACACAATGGATGTCTCAGTGAGTCACTCTTGTGTTCCTCTGACTTCACTGTGACTTTGAGAATCCACAGGAATAATTCATGGGCTCTGGCAAGCTTCCAGAGATGAGTGGAGAACAAAACTGCATTCAGAGCACCTGAGGTTCGTTCTGGATAATTTTTGCACTATGAACTCGCCAACCTTCATTTTTCTTTTCTTTTTTTTATTGGAGAGCCCTATGGTCTCAGGAGGGGCCTTGTGTGACTGTAGAGCAGATGAAAAGGCAGAGGGACAGCCATGATTGACACACCATGGCCACTTTCCTGCGAACACTCAGACCTAGAGAAGGCAGCCAGTGAGGTTGGCGCTTTGTTCCGAAGCCTCTGTCCAGCTATGGTACATCCCTTTACTGCCACTCTCCAAATTGCAGTCACTCATGAAATGAAGCTTTAATGTGGCCCATATTTAAGTGGCACCTCTTGGAGGGTGCCAGAGTGGTCAAATGTAGCAGGAGAGTGCTGCAAGGCTGATGTGTACAATTTTGCAGTCACTCTTCCATTGGAGCCTACATTGTTCAAATCGCTTCACTTTCTTGGCCTCTCAATCCTTCAGGATTTGTGATAATTACAGTGACTTTTAGCATTGACCTTTCCATTATTTCACTCACCCATTCCATATCATGGGCTATTGATCAACAGTGATATTTACAAACACAGCCATACTAACCATAAAGTTAACAATGTAATTGCACAATCTCATCCATCATGAGTGACGGGTGATGCTCGGTCCACCCACAAGTTCAGAGCGCAGTTACTGATGGACACTGACACTTTGACCCTGGCTGGTAGAGCATTGCAGTGATGCTCCCCTTGGTCTGTCCTCCACATCTGATCTCCTCAACTGTGGTGGGCAGACAGCCACCTGCGGAGAGCCGAAAAACCCTGCGCCAAGATTTATCTCCTCATGAAGAGCATTAGCATAATGTCAGATCATTAAAAGCTAATTATCCTAGCCTGAGTTTGTACGTGTGATATGTGTTACAGAGTGTTGTCTAAAAAGTTGCTTAGCACAAGTTTCACCAAATGCTTTACCAAAAGTTAATTTATATATAACTTACAACAACCAAGTCATTTTACTGTGTCTTCTCATTCTCTACACCATATGAGAAAGTAAAATGAGTAATCACAGCCACTTTCTGGAAACTTTGCTGTTTAGAACTGATAAGTAAGTTTAAATTTAAAAGTGTTCTCACCATATTGATTGCAGGTTGACAATTATATTAGAAGTATTCAACAGTCTTTTTTTGTGGTTTTTTTTTTGGGTGGGTGGAAGGAAATAATCAGCCTTAAACCATTGACTGGCCAAAGGAAATCTTCAGCAGCATTTCTGAAGCCTTTTTCCCATAATGACTCTCTATTTTCATCCTGTCCTGTATTTATTCCTTATATGCAATTCCCAACACCTGCACAACATGTTTAAGCTCGGTAGACTCAAACGTTGACCTAGAAAAAGATGTATGGCATAGCCTGTTTTCTTTTCATCCCTGCCTGTTTTCAGCAGGTGCAGACCATGGAAGTACATGATATGTCACCAGTGGGAGTCAGTGGTCAACTGTAGTGAGAGTGTGTGCTTTGGCTAAGCTCTCATGCCTCTGTTTTCATTCTATCTAGGTCCTTGCAGGAAATCATATTGCTTAGCCCGAGTTAACTAAATCCCTCTCAAGGAAGGTCCTAGCCAGTGACCTATTAGTTGTTCCAAAGTGTCAGTATTCTTACTGGATCGGTTGTTCTTGACATTTATATATTTGGAACAATTATCAGAAGATAGTTAGAAACTAGTCATATTTTCGAATAATAACACATAGCCTTTGATTGATCAATTCTTTAAAATTTAGAATTGTGATGGTGGTAGCACTGCTATATTGATCTATAGAAAGCAATAACATAGCTGTTATAAAAATAGTAATATTACTTTGCGATATCTTTAATATTTTTAGTGATAGTTAACAGACGTAAATGCGTTTACTTAGCTCCTCATCATTTCATTGGGTATCAGCGTTACAACTGGTGGTATGTGGGTGCTTTAGTAACTATCCTCGGCCAGGATTAAGGTGTGTCACACTGCCTGTCACACACCAGAGCATGTGATGTTAATTGGTAACAGAAACGACTCACGTCCACGCTATATAAACTGGAAGTAAGTGTAACCCTGCACACAGACATTGGTCTCTCATGCCCAATACGTGTCGACACTCACACTCGTAAGAGCTCTCTCTCTACCTCTGTGTGTATGTGTGTAAGAACGAGAATTCCTTTGGTGGGAATCTCTACTCCTAGCTGAACATTCTTACAGTAACTGCGTGGCTTACCGGCTCTTTCGTTTGTATCCGCGACTGGGCTGTTCCGTCACGCCACAACTGGGCATTTTTAAGAACCTCAGTCATTTGTTGTCTCCCTCCGTGACATTGCCTTGGAATTTGCAAAACAACAACAGGCACTGGTTCAAAACCAATGAGCAATCCAACAGGCCAACAAATCCGAGTTGACGGGCAGGAAAACACAGTCATATAGTCAGAGCAGATATAGTCAAAGTCCGAAATGGCAATCCAACAAGAAAACAGAACCGACAGTTACAAGAATCAGAGTCAAGAAAAACAGACAGGGGAGTCAAAAACCAGGACAATAGACAAAACAAGAATGCTCGGTATGCAGGATGAATCACTCATAATACTTTGCAGTGCATTACATGTGAGCTAGATGTATTTGAACTCTTGAATCAGAGTCATGTGGTTACAATTCAGGTGAAGCTGATTGAGTTCTTAATGGTCTTTGTAGAGATGTGAACTTGGATAATGGAATGGAGCTGGGTTCAGGATGAGGGTGAATCTCTGTAGCCCCGTCATGATCAAACACATATCAAGGCCAGACAATTTTCATATTGGCATGTAGCATGGATGAGATTTTTCTGTATCTATTATCATTGTGTTATGGAGCTAACAATGTATGTCAGTCGTACCAGTAACAACCTTGTTGGTGTCAGCATTGATCTCATCAGTATGGCTTGGATTAGTGTCAACCATAGGTCTAATATAGTCTCGATATTTGAGAAAACATGCACAGGTGGTGGGCTTGACAAACCTAACTTTGGCATATATGTGACTTTTATAAACTCTTTATTGTTTTACATGATAGTGACTTTCAAAACACTAGAATAAAAAATGCAAATGTGTGCACCTTGCCACAATGTATTATGCCATCTATGTAAGCAGGTTGAAAAAATAATAATAGGGATTTGATTTACATCTATTGGCAGTATATAGGCCTCTGGGTAAGGTATGAATATATTGAATCCACCATTGTCTCCAGCTCGTTTCAAAATAATCTGATACCTATGAAAAATCAGTTTACAGTAACCACTCTCAGAGGAAATACTGAGCTGTGTGAGCAACTGAAAGGTATGTTTTCTGGTGTAAGAGCCGTTGCAGTGAGATACTTGGCTCTTTCTCGTGGTTAGGTCAGCCTACACATGTATTTTCCAAGAGTTGTAGGAGGACAGCAAATAAAAGAAAGTTCTAAAAAAAACACACACACACACAGACTGCTTCATATAAATACAAAGAGTTTCAAGGTTTCAGGCTGTGACTCCTAAGTATTCAAGTCTGAATAATGCAGCTATTCAGACTTCAATGCTTGTTTAACAGGGTATGCTAAAAAATGGAAGTGAGGGAGAGGTGGAAAAGGTGAATCTTGTCCAAGGTGCATGAATGTCATTCAAGCAGAATTTGTTTTATTTCAAGTAGAGCAAGTAAGACATCTACTGAACTAGCTTGGAGTTTTACATTCTGTGATTGCACAAATCTTTGTAAAAAGAGTTCCCAGGTGTTACCCACAGACCATTTCACCTGGATGTTTTTTTTAGTGTTTAAGTTTTTTGTTGATGAGAAAAAGTTAATTAAACAAGTAATCAAATTGGTATGGAGCCTAATGGGTGGCCATGGTTACTGATGAATATGCATAAGGGGGTAATGCATCATGGCTGCTGTTGTTGTGTTCAGACTATTTTAAATCAAGAGTAGAGCAGGGAAAGGGGTGGAACATTCACTGCTTGGTGACAGAGTAATTACTTTTACATCATCTGTCACTGTTATGTCTACCAGGCCTTGATTGCAGAGGTAGTACATCTGGGCTTGAAAGTGACAGAGTATATGCAGTGCTGCCCCCTAGTGAAGAAGTTTGTGCCTCATCCATTGGCCTGCCCATATCAGTGTTTCGACTCAGGTCACTCTCCGTCAAAAGTTAAAGGTCCAAATATTGCAAAGACATTTCAACTACTTGCCATTTTGCAAAGCTGTGTATGTGTGCTCGGATTGTTTCTCAAGTGTTTTCCGATCTATACAATGGAATGTTGTCTCATATAAACACTGGAACATTGCTTGCCTTCTCCAGTCCAGTCCAACCCTCCCTCAATCGACCCTTTGCCACGGCCCCTGGCACCATCCACTTCATCCTAATTAGAATTAATAATTGAAAATAGGAAATCAATGGGTGCAAATTAAGTGCCGCACGAGCAAGCTTTATTGGGTTGACATTGTCTCTGGAACACACAATTTTGGTCACTGCTGACCTCCCACGTGTCTGTCACCCAGACCTCCATTATGCCTGCCTCTTTATTTGCGTCCTTCGTCCCTCACTGAAGGCATCTAAATAAATCTGTATCTCTTTTTTTGTTTGTTGTCCGCATGTGAAAGAGATGGGAGAGCTTGTTGCTGCGCTGCCCCCACCACCCTCACCTCAGGGGGATGGAGTGGAGAGAATGAAAAGTAGGGAGGGATTATTAATTGGTAGAGTTAGCGGCCCATGTAACAATCTGCTGATGAAGACACTTTTGACTTTTGTTGAATAAGCTGCTGGTTTTGCTGCACTGGGTCAAGGCTTTTCTCACATTATTCAAGAACCAAATAATGGCCCAGCTTCTGCCTGCCTCATTCACTTCAAAGATCCCCTCCTCCTTCTGTGCAGACTCTGGGATTGGTTAATGACTTTCCGCAGGTTGCCTATAAAAAGGCTGATACTGATGACTGAATAGAAGCTGACTTGTTTTCTCAAGACTCCTATTGATCCAAGTTCACATTTAAATAGACCTTGAACAAATGACCTAGTTGTATTCTTGGTGGAGCATCCATTTTGGATGGTCATTAGTCAGTAATTAATTGGTTATAGATGTCTCTAAACATCCCTCTGTGAACATGATTCTATCAAGGTAGGTACTGCAACTCAATCATGGCTCCTCTCTCCAGTTAGGACTGCTTTGTTTTGGAAAAACACCAATTGCTTCTACATGTATGAGGCAGTAATAGAGCTGAGAGTGAGTTTTGCCGAGTGAGGTTCAGTAATGTCATGTAAGTCCAAATCCTACAGTGTAAAGTACCTTTGTTTCTCCACACTATCATAGTTGGAATAGATGATTCTGTAAGTTACATGACCGACTCAACACCCAGTAAAAATAACACATTATTTCCTCAACAAAATTAGTGTTAAGCTATAGTAAACAAAATCATGTAGCTAATTTACATTTACGGCATTTATCAGACGCTTTTATCCAAAGCGACTTTCATTTCCTAACTACAGGGGACAGTCTCCCTGGAGCAACTTGGGGTTAAGGGTCTTGCTCAGGGACCCAGTGGTGGTGCTGAAGGTAGGATTCGAACCCATGACCTCTTGGTCCAGAGGCAAGTCCAGAGGCAAGTATCCTACCCACTGAGCTACCTCCACCCCGTAATGTGTCGAGACTCGAGAAGAAAACTGTAGGCTTGCTTTACTCTTTTCAGGAGTCAGTGTACATTTATGCATTTGTGTGAGTGTGTGCATGGAGAATTGTGCAGTATTTTGTTTCATGCCAGCCAGTAAGCTAACTAGCAAAGTAAGGTCCTAGACTAGATGCTGTTGAGTGGTCGTTTCTAGTTGTCTTAGAAAGGTAAGAAAGGAACCAGAACCAGAACCACGAGTTTCATTAGTTTTCTGTCAGTGATTTAGGTCTGGTCTTTTTTTTTTTGATTCGGCAGTGGAAAATGACAATCCGAAACAAATCACATTGGTGTGAAAACAAACATGCATTTTCTTCATGTAAATTGATTTTGTAAATAACCATATTCAGGATAGAACACCTCCACCCAATCTTTAAACAAGTAGGGTTTTAAGCCTATGTGTAAATACACTTCAGGTGAGCTCTCTTTGATGAGAACCACTTTTTATAAAGTATTCAAGCAGGAACACTGCAGGCAAACAGCACAGACTACAGTGTAAGTTCCAGCATCAGCATATCTTAATGCTATACTTTCCTCCTGGGGCTGGGTCCCGCTCTGCCTCTCTCTCTCTAGGGGACACAGAGGAGCACATGGTGAGAGCTTGTCTGAGATGAATGAGGGCAGGAGCGATGCCTAGTGCTGTAGCAGCAGCACAGCAGCTCACAGCACACACACTCTCTCTCCTATCTGTTATTCTTACTCAGCAGTATTTGCCCCTCATGACTATTGGCAGGTCCTCCTGTAGGTTTAGAAAAACATCCATCAGCACTCCACTCCACGTGAGGCTTCCCAAAAGCTCTTTGTCCTCCATTGTGGCCGGGCTTGTGCACCGGTCTAATAAATAATGTGGTGATGAGTGTCAGAGGAGCTCTGGAAAGGACAGTGAGCCACATCATGCTGAGGATATTGGCAGTTTTTATAGTTATATGCTTAGCAAAGCTGCCAAGTGACATTTATCACCCAAGTTTACCAAACAATCATTGCTTTCACACCAAGCCCTCAGAGCAATACAGCTGTCCTTGTAGGCCCATTAATCTGTGACAACCAGCCTCAGGACTCTGATAAATGTCTTGGAGGTTACTTACTGTGGAAATCACCTGATATTAATCTGTGCTTTGTTTGGTCTTGCCTGTCCATGCTATCACTGTAGTAGTATAGAGGCGATATACTTTGCTCACAGAATCAGTTACTCTGAATGCAATTTAAGTTAGGTGTATTAGACTGATTTTAGCTAGAGGCATCTCTACTCTTGCAGAAATGTACTAATACTGCATTGTGTTTCTGTATATCCAACAGTTATATTCTATTCAGTTTTAAGAATATTTTTTAAATAACTTTGATTCTTGCTTTACAATGTTGGTTTTGGTTGTCATATGAAGTGTTTACCACCCATCAGGATGCTTCAGATGTCATGACAAGCAATGAAACCGGGTATGTACACATAATCATTGCAAAAAGCAATGTTACAATAAATGGACTGTAACATGCAGCCTTAAAATAATGGTTCCTCTGTTGTTTTATGAGATTTCAGGGGGGAAAAGTCATTAAATGAGTATAAGGGCTTTATATTATGTGCAAGGGTGTTTAAGTTTCAAAAAAGGCTCTTCAAATTTTCTCATCTCATTTTTAGATATAAAAAACACAGGTCTTTTGATTAATTATAAAGTGTGGTAAGATCAGATGCTAGTAGTCTATATTTATTTTTGTCACAATTCCAGTCTACGCCCGCTAGGGGCCGTCCTCTGAATTGTTCTTTTTGTGGGTGTGGCCTAATCTCTGACCAGCTTTGTGAAAGGATTTCCAGCCGGTCAGAGACTAGGAGTTGATTATGTCTGTCTTGATATTGGTCCTCAGTTCTGTCACTATTGTATTTAAGTTGATTATGCCTTAGTTTGTGCTATCTATTGTCCCTCACCTGACCCCGGTTTATGTCCTCCTTATTCTCCTGCTTCTGTTTTCGTGTCCTGGCCCCCATGCCTTTTTCTGATCTATTCTGTTCTGCTTCCCAATAAATCACCTCAATCATGGAAGCATGCGCCTCCAATTCTCTGTCTGGACATGGCCTTTTTGTGACAATTTTAGAATAGAACCAACATACCAACCATGTGTAATGCTAAATTTAACCTTTTTATTTTTCTAGTCACATAACACATAACAATCATTTAACTGCCATTTTTACACCTAAAATGTAAAGATTAAGCCAAACTGCAAATTCATAGCTTAACTACAACATATGGAGATTGTAAAGAAAATGCGTACCTTTCACATCTTTTGATGCAATGTAGTAATTGTGAATCTTGTCATGATTTAGGTGTTTAAGCTGGATGTACGCACCACTTTTTAAAATGCACAGTTTTGTTCATGAAATTGTGTTCTGATTAAAATCTTTTATGCAGAAAGTTATTACCCAGCAATACATGTGATAGGATAATGAAAATAGATAACTTCTTTTCTGACCAGAAGTAGGGACAGAGGGTGAAGACTGCATAATAACAGGATATTAAGACAAATGGAAACATTAAGTGTAGTCTGGTATTAAAATCTTTATCTTATATTTAAAACATTGTTCATTTGGGTTACACGATAGACCCAAGTTCCAAGACAATTTAACTAAAGTACACCAAAACACTCAAGGTTTAGGTATTAACTGGGTAATTGTCAAGTGCAAACTCTGGAGAGCTGTGTGATTATTTTGGGTGAAAAGACAGTATTTAACCAGACATCCTAACTAAACACTGGAATGCTTGACAGGTTTTAGCTGTTAAACACACTAAAGCTTTTTAATTCATTCATTCATTAAAAATGGAAAATGGCATCTTGTCGAAAGAAAAACCTTATGTCAAGGTCATTTCTATCTTTGCAGCACTCTATTTTGATGATGGATGTCTGCGAGAGCACAGAAAATGTCTGTTATTGTACTGCCTTGTGGCTGGTGCATTAATAACATCAGTTAACATATTTGATAACCCTGTTGTGTTATGAACTATTATAAGTTTTTAGTGAAGAACCATTATGGAGTTATTTGTAGAAATGATTAAAAAAATCTTTGGGGAACCAGCAGAAATTCTGTTCTATAGTGCATCCTTAATGTAATGAACCTGAAGCTGTATTCTTTGTAAGCTGCCTTACTATTTTGACTAATCAAATTAATGTCAGTTTATGACTGTGGCATGCACACATTGCTAAATGTGTGGAGTTAACGTGAGTTAGTGTACGTGAGTTATAGTTACACTAAGGCACAGTGTTACCATCTCTATATTCACAGCACCTTATCTCTGAGGTGATGACTCACAGAAACAATGAGTCCTAAGAATACACCTATTTTAACCTCATGCAGGGATACGCAGATCCTGTCAAAGTTTGGGGTCTTTGTTTTACTTGAGTCCAATTCTTCCTACCATCATTAGCAAAAGAACTAAGGTTTTGGTGAGCTGGTTGATTGGAGTGTGACTCTGTATTGCTAGAGTTTTAATTAAAGGCGTAGAGTGTGGGTCTAGGTGTAGGGAGACTGTAATTGGCCCTAGAGGCATTGTGTGCTTTGATTGAGACACAGTACTGTAATCAATCTCTCTAACTGTGCTTTCTTTAGCGCTGACTGATTCAGGCCCTCTTTAAGGAGCAGCTTTCTAAACTTGAGTTTGCTGATTTTGTCATGCAATAATACATTTTACAGCATACTTTTACAAATGATAAATAAATCTGTTTCACAAGAGCCCTACATTAAAATGCTACTGAACATATATTGTGGCATTTGTGTAAGTAAACAAAATTTTGAGTTTTATACATCAGCCCACCTGATATTATATAAACCCTTGCTCATATTTTGCCTGTAAGCTGATCATAAATTAGTGAAGTATCAGCTACTTAAGAAGAAACATACAGACTTGATATTGTTCCCAGTAGACTTTGTAAGTTGTGCTAGACTCTGAAGGCAATGAAATATTCTACCAAAACCATATTCTTGACAACTTTTAGCACATCTGAATCATGCTGGTAGCTGAAAGGATTTTGGGTTTTGTTCCTGCAGGCTAGGCCTTTGCAGACTTACTGTAGTGCTGGGAAAACTTCAGAGGCTAACATTATGGATCTGAGCCTCACTTCCCCCAGTATTGTGGTACATGCTGCCCTTCACGGAGATCTTTCCCATCCATCTGATCGGATTAGACCATTGGATTTCCCCTCTTATAAAAGTACAGTATACAAACTCATGCCTGCGGCTCAGATCTGCTGCTCTGAGCCCCAAGTTTTTGAGTGGAGGAGCACGGGTTGCATCCCCATACACACCCTCTGATTAGTCGGTTAGCACAGAGCCTCTGTCGTTAATGGGGGTTGCGGTGCAGGTCTCCACATCTCCTCTATTCCAGCTGAATTCTCTGCCCACACACTTAAGCAGTCACTTAAACACACCCCCAGATGTGTTGGGCCCCACGGGGGGTTCTTATCCACTCCCCCTTCATCCCTCTTCAGATTTGTACTCATCTTTGTAAAAGCTGTCGTTTCACACCCTTGGAACACAAAAACGGTAAGGATGAGCCTGTATGTGTACTTCTACAGTCTTGCCTGTGGCACAGAATGAACTCTGACTCCTTAATCACTGCTAAATGCTGTCAGAGGCCCACAGTTAGAGCAAGGCTATAGCAAGTCTGGAAAAGCCTTGGTGCAGGAAGAGAGACGGCGAGATAATGGGCTTTAGCTGGAGATGTGCTGAGGCGTCGCTGTGCTTTGGGAAAAGAGGCTTTAAGTCTTCCAATGGCAACATTTTGTGGAGCTCTTGAGAGCTGGGAAAAAAAACTTCAGCAAAATTAAGCTCTGACTAGATTTCCCTCTTTATTTGTCTGTCCTCCTCCAGCGTCATTGCAAACAAGCAGCCCAGGCAGATTTGGGGGCCAAGACAGGACTCGGGTAATTTTTGGTGCGGAGGGTGGGGGATTCAGTGCCCCAGTGTGAGGCGCTTGCAGAAGCAAGGCTTTCACTTTGGGTGTGATGGGGAGTTGACGAGGTCTGGGGTCAGGCGGCTGGTGAGTTAGTGGATGTATTGTGTTTGTCTGCTCTCTCTTGTTCATCAGCGTGGGAGAGCCGAGTGGCATGGGGTGGAGGGGTGATTGACTGTGAGCAGAGCGGACGCAGAACTGCTCATCCGTCTCGCCCAGCCACCCACCGACTCGCTGCTTCCAAAGTGCCCTGGTCATTTGTGTGGCACAAGAGCTCAGCCTACACAAGAACACATCCATGCCTGATTTGCTCCAATCAATACCCTGCTCACCACCCCTCTGGGCTGCTTAATACAGTGTACTCAAGCCAAGCCTCAGAAGACGTTGGCACTGTGCTGGATGACCCCCCTCCGTGACATGACGCCTCTCTCTCCAACTCTTGATCATCTAGCTCATGTTTGCCAGGCGTAGAGACCAAGCACTGCAGCTTCTCTGCCAACAGGTTTCATTAAGACTTCATCCATTTCTAGCATCCTCTCTCAGCTCAGCCAAGAAAACACAGGTAAAGTGATATCCACATTTGTTAAAATTTATCAGAAATTATGCCAGAGTCAATACATGAATAATCACTGACCTGACAACTCAGGATCACCTGCAGATGCACTGAGATATGCTGACTAGCGGCTTATATAGATACTTTCAGCTGATATCTCCCTAAAGTTCCCTAAGATCAGATATTGTTCTTAATTGAGGGTGTTTGTTTAAGAGATTTCCTCCTCAGTGGTATTAGTGACTTGCTAATTTACAGAATGTATAACATATGCACCATCCACTCTACCCCCAAGGGATACACTAGTACTGATAAAACATTTACCAAAGCCATATACCTCAACACGTTTGGTAATAAAATTCTACAACTTCACAAATGAGTTAACAGCAGGAATGGGAAGCATTAGCATACTTATCATCCAAAGAGTGTGATTCAAAAGCCCTGCTTTCTAACCAAAATTAGTGATTGTTCATTGACTTGTTGGGAGTATGTGATGAATATTCCTTTCATGTAAGCAAATGATGTGGGGAATGTAGTTTTTCAGCTGGTTGTGGATGTGCTAGGGTTCAACGAAAATCTCTTCTCTCAAAATCATTGCAAAAAACAGATTTAAAAATACTCTAAGGCTCATGTTTTCTTGAAAACCATAACACATAGTCCATAATCTTGGCCCTTGATCCTCTCTGTGCCCTGACCTCTTTCTTTAACAATTTACGATTCTAACTAAACTAAACATCAGTAGAACTGTCTGTGAATCTGTCTTCAATAGACACACAACACTTCTCTGAGAGTACACCAGTCCATCATTCCCACATTTATTTTCTGAGCCACTTATCCTAATCAGAGTCACAGGAGGTGCTGGGGCTATCCCGTGGGTCCTCATGGATCATTGAAAAGTATTAAAAAGTCTTAAAAATGTTTACGTTTTTTAAGGCTTTGAAAAGTATTGAAAAGTCTGGAATTTTAAGAGGAGCCGCATTAAATTAATTCTACGGCGAAATGAAGCAACGTGGGTGCGTGTTTACTGCAAGAGAAGGAGAGAGAAAGAGACACGGGGAAACTGTGCTTGGGAGCTTGTAGTTATGTTCCAACTTACCCTATTCACTTTAGATCCTCTGACAGTGTTGTATTAGCTCTTTACTGTATGAGTATGTGTCATTACCGACTGTAAGTACCTAGTTCATATGGCGCTGTTGTGCTAATTCTGTTTATTTTCTGAAAGATGCTAGAATAGCCTGTACACTGCTAATAACGGTAGTAGCCTAAGCTAAGGCAAAAGTACAGGGGCTAACTATTCATGGCTGTGCTGTATATTCAGTCACTTTGCTCTTGTTTGAGAATTGTGTTCAGATGAACAAAACTTACTTGAGTCCTGAACCTATTAAATAATTAGTTTATTGTTTTAGACTAAGCATTTAGCCCATCTAGCATCTGTTTAACATAAACACTTTAGTAATTTCTTCCTTTATTTGTTACAGAACCGTATACCATACATTATCCTTACATGTGCAAGTTAAAATAGGCATTAAACATCCTTTGAACTCCATCCTGCTGACCCTAAGTCGTGATTGACGTCCCACAGCGAGTGTTGTCCTCCTGCAGCGAATCTAGTTTTGGGGAGTGTGCCCCCCCTTCTCCACAATCGGAATAGAACGTATTTATGATTGGAAGCCAGTGGTCTGTCATGAAGTGTCTGATTCACTAATAGTAGCTAAAAGAAAGTCGGAAAACAGTGGAGAAAACCCATTGCTTACATAGATAAAGAATCCAAAAGTCGAAAGCTCAAAATTCAGGACAGTGGCTCTGGTGTTGCACAGCAGTTTTGGAGTCAGTTTTCTTGCTGTTAACAGAGGATCTTGGGGAAAATTCCTTATTTTCAATGTTTAAAACTGACAGGTATGACCTAAGTGCATGCCTAAAGTAGATTGGAGCATCACTCTTTATAAGCACTCTTTATATTTGTAAATGTGGGCTATATAAATAGTCCTTAAAGCCATATTTTACAGGACATAGGCCCTTCGATTGGCATCACTCGCGCGCATGAATTTGCTTTCGGTTTTGCCAGCATGGATGCACTTGATGGAAGGCACAGATGTGTCGGACATCGACAAAACGGTAAAGAATAAGTGGAGATGGGCTTGGCTAAATGAAATGGGGAATAATGACAAGCCATTTAGTTCATGGTGCAAAACATGAAAATGGCAGGTCACAGATGTGTGCTTTTGTTTGGTATCTCAACTAGGGGCTTAGGGGATAATGGACAACACAGTATTAAAAATTTTATGCATGGCCGAGGTGGTATGGGCCCGCGACACGGAGCATTTGGTTTAAAAAAATAAATAAATAAAAATTTCAGTCAGATTTTTTTTTTCTTTAATCCATGCGTGTAGAATCTGTAAATGCAAATTCAATGATCGATGGTTGGAGGATGAGAAGTACCTTGGCTGGTTGAAAAGGACGTTTTATGTTAGAGCTTGTGCCTTGTTGAAATCAACTAAATTCTAGGCTATTGTTTTTTTGCCACAGTGATGGTCTTAATTTTTCTTCTTAGAGGTCTTGAAAAGGTCTTAAAAGTAATTGAATTTGCATATAAAAAATTTGCTGAGACCCTGATCACAGCATTCATAGGGCAAAAATTGTAGAAACACCTTGGACTGGTCTCTAGTCCACCACAGGGCAGATATACAAACACTGAACACACATAGTCACACCTAGTGACAATTTGCATGTTTAATTCACCTGACACACATCATTGAACTGTTGGAAGCAAGAGTACACATACAAAATCCTTAAAAGAGCACAACAAAGCCCTGGTCTTTAGGTGAGAAAAATAACTTACTTCCTCCCTTCTGTTGATCTACAGTAGACATGGGATGATAACTGGTTTCAAGGTTTACCGCGGTTTGAAAAAGTCACGGTTTCAAAAATTATACCGTTCCTACGATAAGTGCATTGTTTGTGTCGTCAAAGGCCTCGTTTATGTAGTGGCTCGCTAAAGGAACAGACTGATTTATTTACTGTTACTTTTGTAAATGTGTTCCGAGGAACTAATGCCCCACCGCTCCACA
>JBBPCY010000019.1:2679979-2705133 GCA_037974405.1 Brachyalestes nurse | reverse complement strand
TCCTCTGAATGGTCGAGGCCATAATAACTGAAGCACATGCGCAGGCTAAAATAATCGCCCTTTTCCTTCTTCTCCGCTTCAAAATTTATAGACATTTAAATATAACATTGTAGAGCAGTAATTACAGTACCGTGAAACCGTGATATTTTTATCCAACGTTATCATACCGTCAGAATCTTATACCGGCCCATGCCTAATCTACAGTCATGCTGGCCAGTGGGAATCTGATCTGCCAGCTCACAAACTTAAATCCACATATTTCTGCACAACACAAACAACTTCTTTTTTCACTTGGACACCCTGCAAATGGTGTCAAACCTGTTGGCACATCTTCATGTGCAGAATCCTCAATATCAGATTCATATGTATTGGGATTTTTATAGATCTGGACTGAGCTTTATTATATCCCAACACTTGTATCTCTGTTGGCCCTATAGAGCCTTTCAAGTGTTGCCTGCTACTTCTGGATTTCCTTGTTCACCTGTGCACTGGTGGGGGTTCGTGATGTGTGTGTGTTGACTCATTTACACATAAAACTGACAGTAGAAACTGTTCTGGGGTTCTCGGTGCTTGCCTGCTGACTGTGCTAAGATTTCATCCTCTGAGTCTGCAGACACCTGGCACTCAGACCACTGTTCTCCCACACTTGTGCATCTTGTAGCACTTCTTTTTCCATCTCTCCTGCCCTGTGGTTTCGCATTACATATATGCTTTGATTTATTCATTTAAAAGTGACATTCTTTTTATACAGAAGCTGGACAAAACCAGGTTAACGTGACCTAGTGCTAGCAATAACCCTTATAGCCAGTAAGTTAAAAACTTTAAAACATATCAGAGATGTTTTTTTTTTCTGATCAAAGCATATCTGAGAGTACACAACTGATGGGCAATATTGTCATTTGAAGATCCTTCTAAACTAAGGAGAAAGATGAAAGTTAATACATAGAAAACTAAAGTTGAAATAGAAAATTATACTTTTATTGAAAGGTAGAATTTTAGTTATATCTGGCCTTATGGACATACTTTGACCCCACAGAAGGTGTAACCACGTCAGAGATTCCCAAAACAAGGTGCAGTTCTGAGCATAGTTTGAAGATTGTGAGGCTCCATGGCCCAGGGGTTTCAGTGTGAGCAGCATCGATTTGTATTTCTGTTCATTCGAATTTCTGTCATGTTCACGTTATTCTTTGGTTCTTTCCTCTACTCCCTTGTGTCTCAGGCTGTGAGAGTGGTTACTGGGGTCCTCACTGCAGTAATCGCTGCCAGTGTCAGAATGGAGCCCTGTGTAACCCCATCACCGGAGCCTGCGTCTGCACTGACGGCTACCAGGGCTGGCGCTGTGAGGATCACTGCGAGCCAGGCTACTATGGCAAGAACTGCCAGCTGCAGTGCCAGTGTCTTAACGGTGCCACCTGCCACCATGAGACTGGGGAGTGCATCTGTGCCCCAGGCTACATGGGCGCTGTGTACGTAGCCTTCCTACATGGCTTTTATACATTGCCACTGTTGTAATAGAACCTCATGTCAATAATCTTTCAAATTCAGCTTAGTTAAAGGGCCCATATCCTATACTGTTCTGGTATCACTTTTTTTTCTCTTATGCCCACTTATGACATTTGTGTGGTTTTATGTATCACGAATAGCAGCAATTCATTCAATTTTATGTGACCAATGCCATTATAAGATCATTATGTGAAAGAACTCCTTATATCTACAGTGTGAATTGGCCGGATGAAACAGCTGTAGGCTAAATTGTTGGATATATGTAGAAATCTAGATGTTTTGTGACATGTCATTCATGTAGTACTCCACAATGAAGCATTCATAGAACTTTTCATCAGTAAAACTGTATGATCCCCTTAAACTGACATTATTTGGTTAAATGCTGAAGGCCTAATGTGTTCAATTTGTCACTCGCACAGCTATATAACTTATATGTATATATATATATAAGTTTCAGTGTGGTTGTTGAATAATTTATAGGTTACATTAAAAAAGTCTTAATATTAATAACCGAATAATAAGCCTATAGTTTGAGGGCTTAAATCAAGACAAGGATCAACCGTGGTAATTTAAAAAAAAAAAAAAGGTTGTTGAAGCCTTGCGTTTCATGCTGCAACCCAGTGCAATGGCACTCACAGTCTGAGCGGTCTTTGTTCTTGTGCTGTGGCAGCTGCGGAGAGCGATGTCCCTCGGGCAGTCACGGGCCCCAGTGTGAGCAGCGCTGCCCCTGCCAGAATGGAGGAACCTGCCACCACATCACTGGAGAGTGTTCCTGCCCGGCTGGGTGGACTGTAAGGCTTGCTGCAAACATGCAGGAAATGAAAGACTGAAAGCAAATGTCTAGAGGAGGGGACTGAGGACAAGGGGATGAGGGGAAGGGTAGAGAGTGAATGAGAATTAGTGATGAAGGGATTGATGAGAAAATGAGAATTGGTGATGAAGGGATAGATGATGTGAGATGAAGCAGGGGAGGGGGGGAAAGGGGGAGAAAGGGTAATTAATGGGCTAAATGAAGGGTTAAGTGAATGTAGAGAGGGAGCATGAGAGGGAGTTGTGAGACAGAGACTGAGTGGGAGAGATACTGCCTGTGTAAATTTAAGAGCAAAGGAAAATGTCAGTCATCTGCAAGGAACCTCAAAGCAACCAATGCTTAATATTAGTATTAAAAAATGAGATATGCAAAATTTTCTGAGCCTCATTAATACTGGCTTTGTATCATCTTTGTGTTAAAGCGCTGAAGCTTTAGTCATAAACTTGATTGGATTTGTTTGGATTAGTCTCTTCTATCCTCTAAAATTCAAACACACTCTCTTTTCCCCTTCTTACTGCACCGCAGGGGTCTGTGTGTGCCCAGCCCTGCCCATTAGGCAAATATGGCATCAACTGCAGCAAAGACTGTTCGTGCCGCAACGGAGGTCTGTGTGACCACATCACTGGACAATGCCAGTGTATGGCAGGCTACACCGGCCGCAGGTATGGTTGTACAATAAAAAATACAAAGTAACTCTGGAACATTTTTACCATGGTGTTTTGTTTCATATTAGGGCCCACAATTTGTTCCTACAAATTGTTTATTGTTTATTTCCTACAATTTGTTGTGTTTTTTTTTGCTTTCCCTGAGATCCACATATAATATGTGTGCAGGTTTATGTACCAAAAATAATCATAATCATTTTTACACTACCATTTTCCATCCTTTCTTAATTAGACTGGCTCTTTTTGTTACTGTGGCTTTAAGGTACGAGTTCTAGGTCCTGCATTGAGCCTCATTCAAAAAGCAGTCTGGACCAAAACTTGACTTTCCTGTGAACAGGCTGGGCTAAAGTACTGTAGGCTGAATAAGTGGATATATGTTAATGTGTTGGGGCTGATTTTACAGCTTAATTTTCATGTTTAGTGAATGAACTGGGAAGTGAATTGTAACAATGCGTTTTCATTAAAAATTGTCTTAAAATTGAGGTATGGGCCCTCTAAGGTTTACTTGTTGGCATGTTATCTGCAGTCATCTGCAAAACATCTGAATCTTTAACACAAACACAACAAATGTCTGGTATGATCTGTAATTGAGTCATTGAAGTGTTTTTACCTGCACAACCTTTGTGTTCATCTTCATCTGAGCCTGTTGTGTCTATCGATCCCACTCTCAACTCTCCACTGCTCTCTTAGGTTTCTGCCCATTAATTACAAGTAATTAAGTTGTATTACAAGTCAATTGAAATGGCCGGGTCTCTTCATTTTCTTGTGACGTCCTGAGGGTTTATTAGCTCACTAAAAAGATTCTCTGCAGGATGAAAACACTTCCAGGACGAGGCCTCCTTTTTCTTTAATATTTTGCAAAATTGCCCTCATTCATTTGCTCTGTGACAGGTGAATTAACCCAGCAGGAATAATCTGAGATTGTGTTAGAACCCCCCTTCCTCTCTCACTCCCCTCTGCAATAATACCCCTCTCTCCCGATACGGCTGGTGCCGCTGTAATTTGAACGTGAAACATAACTAGTCCATTTTATAATTTAATTGAGCTATTTATCTGTCTCCTAATGGCTTCTTTGGACACTTGAGATTGATGCTCTGCCAGGATTGTATATTTAACTTCTTGTAAAAGTCCTATCTCCTTAAGTCACTTTGCTATTCCACACAGAGAACAGGCCCCAGTCTAATTGTATTCACTGTAGTTAATGACAGTGGCTTCACCTTGCTCTGCTCTAGAAAAGGAGCTGCCTCACTGATGAGCAAAACTAATGCCAAACCAGCCCAGAGCTCTGACTTATGACCTCTATTTTTGACCAGCCATGTAGATGACTGTCTCAGATTGAGTTTTTCTGACGGGCACCTTGTCTTTCAGCATCACTGAATGAGAACCTGTAGTAGGGGACTGTACAGTATGTTCACCCTTAGAAGACGTAGTTATTGCTGGCAGTATAAATGAAGTGTAATATGCAGGGCTAGCTCTAATACATGAGGATCCGTTCCTAACATTGACTCAGTTCTCCTGATTTAGCTGCGCCTTAATCTTCAGAAATTGGAACCTTAAATAAGCTTTATCAGCAAAGACCTTCAAAATAGAACAGACAGTGTTAATATATAAAAATGTTATGAATAAATAAATTAGAGCTGGTGTAGTTGAATGCATCATGAATTAATGCCAAACATCCACATCAACTCGCCTCAGAGCACATCAAACTGCAGCACTCTCTGCTTGGCTGTTGAAGCTAAAAGAGTAAGGGGCCTCAAATCAAACATGTAAGAGCACTTTAAATTATTGGGCAATTAGAAAAATGCTCAGTGGAAAGTGTGCAATAAGAGGTTTGTGGACCATGGAGGCATCACATGTTTGATGAATCATCATAAAGATGTAAGTACACACTTAAAAATAAAAGTGCCAAAAAGGGTTCTTTGCACAATGCCGTTGAATGAGCATTTCTGCTTTCCTACAAACCTTTTAATGAACAGTTCCTTGAAGAACGATATTTGCAAATGAATTCTATAACCTTTTTACACTTTAAAGACACACAAAGTAAAGGCTCTTGTAAAGGCTACTGCTAAGCAACCAAAATCAACACATTTTATTAATTACTATTGCAAATGCCAAATGCTACAGAAGTGAGACTTTTTGATCTGCCTGGATCTCTGTGAGGTTCATGGTTTATTCGAGGGTCAAAAAACCTCCAAAAAACTACAGGTCAAAAATGCTTGTTCACATATGTGTGTCTACCTGAGACGGACTGAAAGTGATACACTGGTTAAAATCTTTTCTGTCAAATGTACCAAAAAAACAACTGAAATATTAATATTTTTATTTGGGATTTTGAGAATAAATACTGCTGTAATTCTGTTGGCCAACCTTAATTTCATAATAATTATTTATTCTCTAGGTGCAGATAATTATTTTTTATTATGAATTGATTTAAAAAAGCTAGTCTTTACAGTCCAGAGCATTCTTTTCATTTTACCCACTTGGTTTTGTTGTGTCTATTTGTTTGACATTGAAACAAATAAAAATGTTGGGAATACAGATGACATCTGGCAGTGCAGAATATCATTAATTGTGTAACTTATCATGCATATAAATAGGTAATATTTTTAAGTAGTTAATCAAAATGAAGCTTATAAATCAACTTTTATGGGGTCAGAGTGTGATGAGCTGTTTTGCTTTCAGTAAATTGTGTCTGATTTGCCCAGGTGCCAGGAGGAGTGCCCCGTGGGCACATACGGCCCGCAGTGTGCCCTCCATTGTGACTGTCAGAATGGGGCCAAGTGTTACCATATCAACGGAGCGTGTCTATGTGACACAGGCTTTAAAGGGCCTCACTGTCAGGATAGATTCTGCCCCCC
This sequence comes from Brachyalestes nurse, assembly GCA_037974405.1. NCBI lineage: Eukaryota > Metazoa > Chordata > Actinopteri > Characiformes > Alestidae > Brachyalestes > Brachyalestes nurse. The sequence goes on along the minus strand of JBBPCY010000019.1, from coordinate 2,699,296 downwards.
AGGGTTGTACGGCCTTATCTGTGACAAGTACTGCCCTTGTAATGCTACAAATTCTCTCAGGTAAGCACATGCAGGTTCATAAACTGAACCCACCCACTCTAAGGACCACAGCTTACACAAAGACATGACAATGCTCAAGACAAATAGATTTTATATACATTACAAACCACAAGAGCTCACATTCATCTGCGATGCCTACAAGTATTTGTTTCAGCCATACACCACAGCACAGAACTGCACTAATTAGGTTTCCTCCTTGTAAAGGCAGAAAGCTCATTAGGGAAATCAGGTGATGCCATGCAGAGTTAGAATATATTTGCCAACACAACATCCCTTATTGAGAGCCAGAACTGAAATTGTCCCTGTGATGCCACCAGGTCATGTACGTATTGTCCTTTAGTGGTAACAGTGTGTAACAGAAGTTACAATACATTTACGGACAATGTAGCATATTTTAAGTACATTTATGTCACTGCAATTATGTACTGTGCCCTGAGGATGACATTTGCTGAAAAATGTGAAATGTACACATATTTTTCCAATCTGTATTTTTATTATGAACTGAAATGCTGATTAACTTTGCTCTAACATGTTACAGCCAAAGTAAGCGGTGTGTCTGCAGATACTGATATTTGGTAGAGCTGCTTTTTACAACAATAAAAACATTTTGTGTTGTGTGATATATACCAGCTTCAGGAGTGATTTTTTTTTTTTCATTCTCCTTGGGAAGAAGATTTGTATAGGTTGTTGGAAGGTGCTTGCAAACTGCAATTTTCAAATACTAGCACAGATTCTCATTGGAATTGAGGTCAGGACTTTGTATGATATTGACCTTTTTTGTTTTCGAGCCACTCCAGTGTTGCTTTGGCCTTGTGCTTTGGATCGCTGCCCCGCTGAAAGGTGAACATTATCCCAAGCTTCATTTCTTAGCAGACAGAAGCAGGTTCTGTTTCTAGTTTTTTTTTCTTTCTGTTTTCTGTTTTTCTCTTTTGTTCTTCCTTAACAAGTTTTAACAAGATGTAATGCACCATGTAAGTGCATATATGTTTCATATTTATATATACTGTATATACTATATTATATATATATATATATATATATATTAGTGCTGGGCAATATCGCGTTAACACATTATGTAATTTATTCCGGCAATTATTTTATTGCGCCTTAACGCATTTTTTACATTTTAAGTTCATTCAGTTCATATAGTTTATTGTCAGTTTATAACACTGATAATGATGAGAAATAGACAAATAATATGTTTTACGTCTCAGGATTATAATGGTTAGAAAGAGATTTACAGAAATTGCAACTGTGTAAATGTGTTGAGGGAAACCCTGCTGTTAAAAAGCTTATTTGTTTGCAAACCAAATGTTATTGCACTTTTGTTCATATAACAGTACTTTTAAAATTAAAGTGTGCAATACACTACTTTTGAATTCATTATTGAATTTTGTTCATAAAAATTATGCAATTAATCGCCCAGCATTAATATATATATATGTATATAGCTGTAGAGCAAGTGGAGCTCTTTTTCTGCAAAGGCAGCAACCAGCTCCGCCCTCATCACTTTACAGCCTGACCCCAGGGTTTAGCACCAAGAGCTATTTTACTTCATTTAACTTGCAAGTCGAATTTTGAACACCTTTCAGCCGTAGCGTACCACTTGCTCTTTATCGTGACCTGTGCTTCATTCATTATTTCTGAGCCGCATTCATGGCTAATGCAATGTTAATGTCTTGATATGGGCGGAATGGGCACCAAGACAGCGAAGCTCATTACAGTATGAAGGAGAAAAAGGATGCCCCATCCATCTGAATGGATCGCGCAGGCAGCAGGATGGATGAACTTGTGCCTGGCCCTGGTTCTTAACTTTTACTCTGTTATTGTTATTGGAACCCTGCAGTTTTTTTTACATTCTCTTCCTCCCTCTCTCTCTCCCTCTCTCTCTCTCTCTCTCTCTCTCTCTCTCTTTCTCTCTCAGCTGTCACCCTCTCTCAGGGGAATGCTCGTGTGCAGCAGGATGGACTGGTCTGTACTGCAATGAGACCTGTCCCCCTGGCTACTACGGTGAGGGCTGCAGCCTACAGTGCCTCTGTGCCAACGGAGCAGACTGCCATGGGGTCACCGGGGCCTGTGTCTGTGCCCCCGGCTTCACTGTGAGTCCAGACCTATACATCCAAGTCACTAGTCTAATCATGTTGAAAGCTCTTCTGATGAAATACTATAAAATGACTCCTGACCTGACATCAGGTGTTACAGCACATTACACTGCTTCTAAAAAGTGTAAAAACCAACAATAAAAAAAAATAATTTTTGAGGGTAATCACATGGTGAAGAATATCAAGAACAAAAGAGGTGCATTGTCATGGAGATCTGGCACTCGGTGCCTCTGCTGTCTCACAAACCGTGCTCTTCAAAGGTAATTTCATGTCATCTCACTTGAGGCAGTAGTCATTGTAAGTCAGCAAGTCAAGTTTAGCACTTTGAAAATGATCTTTTTAGTGGGGTGGTGCACGCACACAAATACACTCACACACTTGCAGTCTCTCACAGGGAGGCTGAGAACAAGGTGAGGCTCTTTAAGCTCAGCAGGCACTGGGAGCTTAATGCTGCCTCATAATGGATGTGCCCTATTACACGGCAGGTTTGGACTTAATACAAAGACCTTGCCAAATGGAGGAAGGAGAGCCAGGTACATGGACTCCGAAATAGATTATGTTTTTCAGACTAGACTCCCTGTGACATTAATAATAAAGTGGCCAGTCTATGGAGCATGCTACACAAATCAGAGCCATGCATCAAAGCAGGTCCTAGATCAGTTTTCTTACACCAGCTTTTGATAAGCAGAAACTGAAAAGAGATGGTCAGATGGTCAGAACTGATTAGACATTAAGTTACCCTCCAATGTTTGAAAAAGAGATAGATGAATAGATGAAAAAGAAGAAAGAAACTTGGTGAACAATCACCTCTGCTGATACATTAGAAAAAGTGGAAGTGTTACAAGAGAAAAGAAGAACTGGGCTCCATTCTGAAGATAAAGACTGAAGCAGTGGGCCTGATTAAGACAAACACAGTGTGAGGCAGTTCTGCCAACTTTTACCTTGGCTGGAGCCACTGTGCTGTCTGGTACAGAGCCACTATGGCGATTTGAACCAGCGAGTGGAGGCACAGACTGCATCTTTTTCCCCACCTGCTCTGAGTATTGGATTTGAGGGGCCTAGTGCCAGTTCCATTAAATACAGCTAGAAGATTTGTCCAAAGGGCTGAGTTAGCCACACTGCAAAGGAATGGGGACCCCATGCTCCGTTAACCAGCATCATCTTCCCTTCAGTCTTCTAGGACAACAGGAAAATGCTGTTTGGCCTGGGCCTGAAAGAATAATAAACATGTGATACCCACCCGGATATTTTTTCTGAAGACCTCTAATGCATTGATATGCCTAGAGGTAGGGGCAAGCTCTTAGTGGAACTAGGCTGCTGGTACTATGCTGAGTTTGGATGTGGCCTTAAGGAGAGTCATGGTAGCGCTCTGAAACTTAAAAACATGTAAATGTATTCTTCCCATCTCTCCCTATAAAGTACCAGCAGTGTGGAAAACCTTCTGTGCCCTGTTCCGATTTGGTCTGAACTCAGCCATTGCTCTTTATCATGCAGTTATCATTATTCTGCCAGCTTTCAATCTTTTCATTCTCTCAGTGCCATATTATTGAGTGCCACCTAGCCTTATGTTCTGCTTTCTGTACCATGACTCTGTGAGCTGTTTTCACGCCATTCACAAGCAGTTTGAGCCAACTCTTATCTTCACACATTTTCAGCGTTGTGTCTTTCAGGGGCCAACAAATAAATTTAGAATTAGAAATTGAGAGAGGGTGTTCTCAGTGTGCTCTTTATGTTCTCTAATATATGTTGTTTGTCTGTGGCATTGTTAATATTTCAGACCTGATCTTTCCAGATCTTTTTTATCCTTCAAGCCAAGTTTGTCTGACAGTATTTCCTGTAAAAAAAAAAAGGGCATCACTTATTCACATGCTGTAGTGCTCTATTCCATAACATCTTAAGACATGACAAATTCATTGTGGCCAAGAACAGCTTGCCTCTAAATGGAAGTCTTGCTTCATGCCCTATGAGACATTTTGTCCTTAGTTCCTCAGTGAGTGGTCTGAACCTAGAGCATTCATAGGAGCTTCCAAATCCCTGTGTTCATTCGTGGCTGGGATATGCTTTTACCACCAGATCACTCACTGGCAAATTGCTGGTGTGCTCAAAGTCGGGCCAACAAACTTTTTAGCCGGCACGTGCTGATGCCCTCACAAACTAGTTTGCGCGTCTCCGCAGCCTGCAAGAGAATTGCCAATGTTAGCAGTCTAGAAGCTGTCACTTTTGAGAGGAACAAAGATAACCGCACCGTAGATTGATAAAAAATTAATTCGCAGATGTAAGCTTTTCATGTGGGCATGTGGGGAGAGAATGGGTGCAGATGGAACGGCAGCATACGTGAAACAAAGACCAAGGGGAGGAGGAAAGGCAAGAGGAAACGACAGAGAGCGAAGAGCTGGCAATGTGAAGTGAGCATATGAGAAAGAGACTGATTGAGTGGTGGAGCAATAGAATAAGTAAGAGAGAGAGAGAGAGAGAGAGAGATAGAGAGAGCTTCACTTTGAGTATCTCTTGCTGCCCCCGGCACCCTGTGGAATGTCACACAGGCATCGCGCTCATACCTACTTCTGGATGCTAATGAGCATGCTCCATCCCCAGCGCTGGCAAGAGGTAGGCAGGAGCCGCCCTGCACCCTGCTGCTACTCCGCTAATTGGGAGGCTAAATCATTGTGTCAGCTGTCAGTCAGAGGCAGGGCTGCGACAGCCGCTTGTTCGTGATGACCAGCTTAGGGGAGAGGAGCCCGGTAAAGCTTGGAGAATTGCACGGGGCCCCGGCTCAGCTGGGGCCGAGGCTTTGAGGGCTCTGTGTGTGTCTCGGTCGCCAGCCGCTGGACGGTAATGGCTGAGCGAGGGGCTGAGGGACCGGGTGCTGGTCGGGCTGCCGGCTCATTAAAACAGGCGTGGGGGGTGGAGGGGGTTGGCTCTGGCACTAGAGCTCCAATCCTCCTCCGCTCCCACATGCTGTAGAAATGGAGAGACAGGCCAATTCCTCACAATTCCTCTAAATTCTGGGAAGGTATGACCATGTGGATTTAGTGTGGGTCTTACACAGAGATTGCATACAGATTTTTGCACTGGTTTCGGTTGGGTAATGTGCAGTGAAGGTCCAGCCTGATACTAATGCGATTCAATGAGTGGCTTTAGTAGTGGCTTTATTAATTAGCACTATTATTGCTCTCCCTAGGAGCTGGGTCTGTGCAGAGCTCCAAAACCTTAAATTTTCTTGGCAGTGAACTAGTTTGCCTCAAGCCAGCCAGGCTGCTGACCATTTGATGCTTCATATTTTCTTATTCTTACCTGTGTGTGTGTTTCTCAGGGAGATGACTGCTCCCACACATGCCCTCCTGGATTTTATGGAATTAACTGCTCATCCACCTGCCACTGCCATAATCAGGCCCCGTGTTCCCCCATTGATGGCTCCTGCATCTGCAAAGAAGGTACATTCTTTTTTACTCAATTTGTCCCACCTTTTTTAAAGCCTGTCTCATAAACAAATAGATCAAGGATATCTGCATGAGCCAGTCAATGCATTGCTTAATCAGAATCATTACAATTGATCTGCTATTGCCCAATTAATTAGATCTTACTTACTTTCCTTGAGAATTTGTCTGCCATTTAGATTTATTGCATTATTGACCTGCTCTTTATAACCTGTTCGCTCAATAGCACATGCTTACCTTTGAATACATGAGGACACGCACCAGATTACACATATCAGTTTCTCGTTCAGTTTCAATGCGTATTACAGCAAAACAATTATCATTTAATCAAATCCTGCACATATCTTCCCTGAATCATATTCAGTAGTCAATTTAGATGTAAAAAGCACGACCGTATGGCTTGAACTCCTGAGAATAGCGTGAGTTCATGGCAGCTGGCTGACCGTAGACGACTGTGCTTGGGGACAGCACGGGTACTGCATAAACATAGGCTCATGGTGAGTGGAGCCCAGTGCCGCTAGGACATACGGCGGCAGCAGGGCTGCAGGCCCAGTCCCATCAGCCCGGGTGCCGGCTTATTACAGATGCCACCTTTAATCTACATTCCATTCATAATTCACTACCCTACTGAACGCCAGTGTTCTCCACAGCCTTCCTCCTCTATCTCCCTCCCACAGTCTCTCTCTGTCATTCTCTTTCTCCCTCTTATGCGTAGTCTTAAGCCATGCATATATTCTATTCATTGACCACCGAGCAGCGCAGGCAGTAAGAGGCTTAGGTCTTCCCTATGCCTTTATCAGATGTGACCTTGCTTCCCCTTTCTTCCCTCTCTTGCTCTAGTCTATTGATTGGACTCGATTACAGACTGGAGTGGACTCATTTGAGCAAAGGGGGAGCCGCATAGTGTTGTCTATAGTGGGTTTTTGACAAGTAGTGTTCTGAGTGTAACTCCTCTGTTTTATGTCAATTAAGGTTGTGAGTGAGTAAACAGATGAACAAATAATGGGTTGAATGATTAAACATTCCAGTGTACAAAGGATGGGAGTTTATTTTTGTTATCAAGATAAATGATGTAACAATACACTGTTCGAAGCATATTGTGTGTAGATTATATGTATTGTTAGAAGAGTATTGTAGAGAACACTAAATGATTGCATATATTATAAAGCAAATTATTATTTAGATATATTAAAGATAAATAAATGAACAACAACAGTGAATGACCACTGTCTAAGGACTGCATAAACTTTTTTCGTTTTGTTCTTCTTAAAGCCCTTAGATGCCACCCAAACGCCCAGCACCTTCTAAGGCTTCTGGCAATGCACCTAAGTGCCAGAAAAAGTTTGAGTGTGTGCATGCATGGTGTGTGTGTGGGCGTGGCCGATGAGGGAGTGAGAGAGGTGAGCAGGTCAGTCTTGGTTCAAGGTTTAGCGGCGTTGAGTTGTAGCCTAACAACAACTCAACTGTTATAGGAATAACTTTCATAAAAAGAAGCTGCTCAGTTGCTGTCCAGTATCTGTTTTAACTGGCGGTTCACTACAATACACTTCAATCAATATAATTAATAATTGATGATTACCCATACATTTTACTGTATTTTTATTACTGTAAATTAAATTAAATTATTACTGTATTTACTATGCTTATACCAAAGAAAACGACCTTGCATACCAAAGAAAACACACTTGCATGGATTAACTGTGGGAGACAGCAGTTCAGTGTACACTGTTTAGTACGGATACGGGTTTACCTTTACATTTTTTAAAGGTAATGCATTAAGCTGTTTAAAATGAAATTAAAGTGTTTCGGAAGCATATTTGGGGGCATATTTAGGGTTTACACTATAAAAATGGGCATTGTTTTGTTTTTTACCACATCACGAATTTGCGTTGTTCACAATCTTTGCTCTTGGAACGTAACCCCCACAAATTTCAGGGGTTTACTTTAGTCGCCCTTACAATTTGCCCTGCCTCTTTCACTGTGCAGTCTGTATCTCTCTCTTTTTATCTCTCTCACTCACTATGCCCCACATCTCAGGTTGGCAGGGTGTGGACTGTTCAATCTTGTGCTCCAGTGGAACATGGGGTCTGGGCTGTAACCGAACCTGCATGTGTGTAAATGGGGCAGCCTGTGACCCCTTGGATGGCTCTTGCACCTGTGCACCAGGCTGGACTGGGGAACACTGCCAGCTACCTTGCCCTGTGAGTGTTTGTGTGTTCATCAGCTGTACTGTCTCTGTGTGCCTGGGACCACACACATTATATTTATGATGACAGTATACAGTGTTAAGCTGATATGGATTTATTAGTTAGTGTATGTGTGTGTGTGTTGTGTCAGGATGGCACGTATGGGCTGGAGTGTCGGGAGCACTGTGACTGTAACCATGCCGAAGGATGTGACCCTGTCAGTGGTTTTTGCCTTTGTTTGGCAGGTTGGACAGGTGAGTAACGGTGTTCTGTGGCTTTATGCACTTTAAATCGATGAACACTGTTATTAATCAATAGATGACAGTTAAACCTAGTAAGAGAGACAACACATTCAACAATTAATGGACCAGACAACATATAGAGCTGAATTACACCAGCTTGTGACTAGAAACAGGTGTGACAGAATCATTTTCATTTCTCTCTGGTACCAGTGAGTGCTGTGGAATCCTTTGAGTAAGTATCAAAAATGTTACAAATTAGTATTCATGACTATATGGATTTGCTCTGAGCTTCTGTTGAACATTACTATGATAATCAGTTCTGCTGCTAAATGATCCTTCACATTATCATTTACTTAAAAAGTAAGTGCAGGCGTATCCCCAGTTAAATGTCCTGTTCACTTAGGCATTTCTCAAACATTAAACTGAACAGGGTGAATTAAGAGTAAGTTGTTACAGTTGTTCGATCTCCAGTCAAAATGGCCAAGTTAAAAATGAAAAGGTGGGCTTTGATCTTCGCACAGCACTGTACATTATGTACACCAATCAGCTACTACATTAAAGCCAATGACAGGTGAAGTGAATAACATTGATTATCTTGTTACAATCCCAGCTGCTATGGGCGAAGGCGGGGTACACCCTGGACATTCACCAGTACATCGCAGGGCCACATATAGAGACAGACAACCATTCACATTCACACCTAGGGGCAATTTAGTATGCTCAATTGACCTATCCCCAATTCACACATGTCACACATTACACCCCAGATCTCAGTTTACCAAGCATGTTGGGATGTGCTGGACAAACTAGTCTCATGAATGAAGGCCCCAACTTGCAACTTACAAGACTTAAAGGTTCTGCTGCTAATGTCTAATGTCAACATTAGACATGTGGTTTTAATGTTGTGGGAGATTCAGGTAGTTAAATACTGTATACTGGTGAGATTTCTTTCTGCCCAACCTCTCTTACAGTAGATAAGTAGATCTTTCATTGCACCCTGTATGACGTCCAGGTCAACAACGGACAATGTAAACCACAACTAATCACAGCTCATTTTTAAAATTGCCGCTTTTGTACATTCTCACCAGTTAGTTGGAAATCAGTCTGATATACACCTTCTTTCAACTTCATAGTATTTATAATGGCTGGCTTTTTTAAATATGCCATATAATTACCTGTGCTCAATTTGGATGGAGCTAACAGTGATATGGTCACACGCAGTGCAGGCTTTTAAACTGTTTTAAACCTTTCTGTGATAATACAATTGACTGACACTAGGGCTGTGTGTCCGTGTTAGCAGAGCCAGAGGGAGGAACAAGCTGATCTCCTGCGTTCAGTAGGAGGCTTGTTCTGGAGAGGTTATGCCTGCAGGGGCTCCCATGTCACCCTCCACCTGTTCTGGAAAAAGATTCTGCTTTTATTAGCGGTGAGAAGTGAGTCGGTTGCTCAAATATCCCACGCTCTGAATACTGCCATGGTCTCGGACATCTGCCTGGCCTAATGGACTCACTGGGGTGCAAATGGGCCCAAGAGACACATGGAGCATGTAAAGAGATACATGGTCTTTGGCAATGATTTATGGCACATACACAGAAACACAATCCTCAAAGAACATACATAACAAAAGACGAAAGAGAATGGACGCCCCAATTTGGTGCTGGCATGTGTGGCAAGGGAAAAGCTAAAGCATGAAGAAGAGACAAGAGAGTGGTAAAAAACATGAATAGGTATCAAACTTTAGTAGTGAATGACACTCGGTGCTCTATAAAGTGATTAGTGTACCATAAAAGTATCGTTTTTTGATACCTATTTGAATATTATAGAAATTTGACTAATTGTTATGATAACTGAGTGTCATTAATTCCTACATTTTAGTGTTATAAGTGCCAGTGAACCAATTAGCACACTGAAATCTAGACTGGTAATTGGTTTAATTAACTGCATACCAGAAAGACACTATACTATAGAGACTGCTGGAGCCAGGATTCATCATGTTTGGTCATCAGTGTGTCAGAGGAATGTCCAAAGCAGCATTTTTACTGTGCATGATGAGCGTCACCCCATACAACAGCAATGCTGAACTACTTTAGGTTGCAATCTGCCCATCCTAGGTGTTTGTATAAACATCTCAAGTACAGTTTTACAGGTAATTTTGTGATTCAAAACCTGAAAGACAAACTATACTTTTTCTTATATTCTATAGTGACAGGATGCCAACTGAGTGATGTTAAGGGCAGTGTGGGTTCAAAGTTCATAAAACATTTTGCCACAAAGGTGTGCTTCAGAAAGGTTGCAAAAAAGAATCATTTAGAAAGCAGTATCAAAGGTCAGGCATCTGATTTAAAGTGTAAGGGTACAATCTCACAATACAATATTTGTTCTGGTTTTTTGCACCAGAATAAGATGACATGTTTCATACAGAAAAGGAATTGCCGCATTTTTTAAGTTTTATAAAACAAGACCACAGGGCATTCCCATAAAGTGTCTTTAACTGAACAAAAGGAGCCATTCTAATTTGCCAGTGTATCTGATAAACATTGATAAACATGTATTCAAACCACAGAGCAAATTATCTCGCAGATATCGTGCACATATAAAATAGGAATATTAAAATGCACATTGTTACTCCACTGTTGTCACTGTTACTATGAAAAAAAGCTTGAACTATACAAAAACTTAGGAAAGAAAGTGTGTGGGTCAAAAGTGTGTTGTGATAATACTGATAAGGCTAATAAATATATTACAGATGCTGGTTTAGGAGCAGTTTGAGAGGAAAGATGAGGAGCAGATGGATGTGCTGCTTCTTGGGGAGTAGCTGGTATAGTAGTGCAGTAGAGGTAGAGGGATGGATGGAAAGATGAACTGAAAGCAGAGGCGCCTTAGGACAGACAGGTTGAAAATGTGTTTTATCAAAGAAGAGTAGAATGGAAGGAGAAAGAATAAATGCTCAGTCCGAGAGAATGTGTGAATGTATGTGTGCATTTAAGAGTGAGATAGAAAGAAAGAAAGAAAGACAAGTAGAGGAGACCAAGGTTCTGGAGTTTGGAGAGCTACAGAACAAGAGACTTGTACTGCTTGTACTGCAAGCTTGAATAGTTCATTGTTCAGTATACAGTGTTAGACCATATACACTACGTATATCTCTCAGAAGTGAAGGATTTTTTGTGGGAAACAGAAAAAACTTCCAGTTCTCTGCACATTAATCTATGGTGTAGATGAACATGTTCACTGGAATATTCAGAGATTTTATGCATTCCCGTGTGTGTGGATGCATGTGGGCATGATATTGTACCAGATATGCAGTGCCTGATGATTCGGTCCTCTCAGTGCTTACTAATTGGAGACTGGTAGTGCTGAGCGTTTTTTGTCTGTGTTTTATCTGTAGAAGCTCAGGCTCAGTTGCTCCTTTCTTTCTTTCTTTCCTTTCTTTCTTTCTTGCTTGCTTGCTTTCTTTTCTTTTTTCTTTCTTGCTTTCTTCTTTGCTTTCATTTTGAAATCTTTCTTTCTTTCTTGCCTCAGTTCCACAGGATCCCTGTTTGTCACTAATAGGCTCTCACTGCACTTTTCTATTCTAATTCATTGCTGACAGTAAAGGTAGAAAGGGCGACCCTTTTTTTCTGCCCAGGCCAACAGGAGCTCACACAGGCTTGCCCCCTCTTTGAAGTGCACTGACTGGGCTTGTCTTAATCGCCTGGCCCTGCAGCCCCCACATCGTCAGTATCCCCCCTACTCACCACTGTCACCTCTCCGCTCCCCCTCAAAGGCTGTGCAGGTATGGAGGCCGTCCTCAGACTTTGGAGTCGGTTCTAATTCAAAGCTCAGCCACTAATGCCGCTTTAATGGCCATAGCACTCGCTTGGAGAAGTCTCTGTCAAAGGAAATTTCAAATGAGGGCTCCTGAGAAAAGGCTGCTGCATGAAAGGGTGCTAAGAATGTGTGTGTGTGTGTGTGTGTGTGTGTGTGTGTGTGTGAATGATAGAAGAAAAGGCTAGAGAGTACATATAAGGTTGGGTGTGTGCTGAATTCCCCACTTTCTTCACAGTCTTTGTATATAACTCTTTAGCCATAAAAGTGCCTTTGTGTTATGTATTTTATTGCACTTTCTTTCTATTTTTTGTGAGTTACGCAGTGTATTACATTCTAAATTTGTCTGATTATTATATGTACATGTGCATTTTGTATGTATGCATGGTTAAAAGCAACCTCTTTTTGGCCATATTACACAGACTTCTTACATGCACTTCAGCATTTCCAATTCAGCCAGTCCAGTCCATCTCTTCTGTTTGTGAATGTGTTTATGTGTGTGTCCCTGGTGGACCTCTCCCTTGCTACTATCCACACAAGCTCTAGCGCAGCTGAAAGAGAATGGCAGAGGAGGTCGGGCCGCTCGGGGGACTCGGCCCTGTTAATGAACACGCTGCACTGGCAGGGAGGCCCAGTCTGATCAAAAATACATACGGAGCAGAGCACAGCGCTGCAGCCCGTCGCCACAGCCAAGAGACGCCTGAACCCACACAACCCGCACTTTCAAAACCGGGACTGATGTCTTCAGAGTGAGCTGCCACTCAGCTCTGAGTGTGCACAAAACACACACACACACACACATTCACACACACCCTCCTGGGTGTCAGCTTAGCCTCGCTCTCGGACACACATACACAAACGTACTTATGCGGAGTACTCAAGTGGTGCAGTAGAATGCTCCTGTCTTGCCTCACTGCCTCCTTGTTTCTTTTTAGAGAGATAGGAGATCTGATGCAGTCTTCCAAAAAAATGCTGTTGCTTAGTTTTCCTCTGCCCCTTCCATGCACCTCGCTTTGCAAGTGCATTTGATTCTGTTTTTTTTTTTTTTTTTTTTTATAGGCCAGTTTTCTGTACTGTGGTCTCTCTTTTGTTCATTTTGTCAAAAAGAGTCTTGGAGTCTGAGTGCTTATTTGATATCTTTTTATAGGGATACATTGTGACAATGTCTGCCCTCGGGGTTTCTGGGGACCGAACTGCTCCATGACCTGCTCATGCCAGAACGGGGGCTCATGCTCCCCCGAGGATGGCACCTGTGTGTGTGCCCCAGGCTACCGTGGCACTTCCTGTAAAAGAGGTAAGCCTTCCCTCTGAGGCACCTTCCTTCTCGGTCTGTCTCTCAGAAGAACACATCGTCTCCCATTTCAGGCTGCCTGAAATACAAATCTCTGGCTTTAACCCTCCTAGGTTTGCTATGATGTAAGAAAGGCCTTAGTATTTTATTTAATTACATCTCACTCACAGTTCATTGAAACAAGAGATATTCCTTTGAAAATACAAACTGTAAACAAACATCAATATTTTATGATTTCAATTTGAATAGTTATTGTTGTGCATAGTTTTGTTTTGTTAAAATTTATTTTTTTCCCTCATTGTCATTTCTTGAAACAAGTCATTCTTTTTAGAAATGCATAATTTATGATCTAATTCCATAATAGTATAGCAGAACAACAGCAATTATTCTAGACCTCTAATAGTTATTATCCTTGAAACAAGCAACAGCAGATGTGTAAGTCAGGGTCATGTCCCTCAAACTGGATACTGCCTTTTGAAAAGTCGAGGGTGGGATGGCCCAAGGAAAGCTGAGGAGAATGGTACTTAGCCTCTGGTTAGAAATGCGGGTTCATAAACCCTTCATCACAGAGCAGGTCTTAATCACTCCAGCCACACTCCTGGCCTTGTGTCCCAGCTAGAGGTCAGCTGGCTGCGGGTGGCCTTCATCAGAGAAGCCCCTCGCAGCCTCTCTCCTTCTCTCTCCAGCAGCACACTCAAGTGCTAAGCCTGCTGATTGCTGGGCATTTTCAAGGGGTCAAAACCTGTAAATAGAAGCTGGTGACACAAACATGTGCACATTTGCGAGAGGAAAAGAGGTGTGTGTGTGTGTGTGTGTTTAGGGATTAGAGAGTGGAGAGAAGGGATGTGATTAATCTTCCCCATGCTGTTCACTGTTCTACAATTATCTTAATTACAAAGGGTCTGCCGCCCACAGAAGGGAAAGGTCAGTCGGTGCTGCTTTCTCTCCCTACTTAGTGCTACAGCAATTACAGCAAATCAAGATCCTAATGAAGAAAAATGAGTGAGGAGCAGTACTTTCAGACAGGCCTGAAAGACAGAGGGAGGGGCCAGGTCCATGTGTGACAATGAACCGGACAATAAGAATGAAAAAACAAACCTCTTATTTGCTCCTCCCTGCCTCATTCCTCAATCCTCCTCTATTCATTTTGGATGCTGGCTGTGATTGTTATTTTAGGGCCGGTTGTGGCATCCCTTGCAGCACGTTTTTTTTACACCATATTGTAACCTATAGTACATTTAAGTCCCTTGAATTTCCTTCAGCAGACTTGCTTTGCACTTGCTTTGATTTTTTTGTATTTTCTTTGCTCTAGTTTCTCTTATAGTTTCTCCATGGACCTCAATGCTAATGGAACTGATAAATATTAATGGCCAACAGCAACTTGTTTATTTGTGTGACACTTTCTGCTTTCTTCCCTCCAATATCTCTCTACCCGTTAACCATTAGAAGTCTACAACTTTACTGACATTTTGCTGTACCCTCTAAAAAAAGATGCCACAAAAGGGGTTTTTGAGTGATGGCCCAGAAGTATTATTGTTCTAAAGTTTCTTAAAAACATTTAAAACCTTTTAAAGGTTATGTACCAACTGGAGTTTAAAGTTAAAAAGGTTCTTCACCCTCACACACCTCATTTACAAAAACTGGTGTTTTAAAAACTATCCACTGAAAGGTCATTCAGTGTACCAAAATTGGTTCTTCTATGGCATCCTGCCAAGAACCATTTACGGCACTTTTATTTGAGGGGAATTAAATAATTACTTGATTAATTATGTAGTGAACTATGTAAAGATCTACATTTGGCAAAAGTGTAAGGAAAGGATTGTATTAATGACAAGTACTATTAGTCAAATCAACTAATTAAAAAAATCTCCATTGCTATTAACAAACCCAAATGTGGGAATTGCACCATACTTTTATGTGTGTGTGAGGTTTTTACCTGTAAGGATAAAAAGTTCATCTTTCACTTTGGTATCATCTTAGACCTTTGATTTTTTCTTCCTCTTTTATGTGGTAGTCTGTTCTCCTGGATTCTACGGCCACCGCTGCAGTCAGTCCTGCCCTCAGTGTGTGCATAGCACTGGTCCATGCCATCACATCACAGGCCACTGCGAATGCCTGTCTGGCTTTTTTGGCCCACTGTGTAACCAAGGCAAGTGATTCTGCTTTCCTTGTTTTTTTCCACCCCTCTTTGTCTAGGTCTCTGACTCTCTCTGTCTCTCTCTCTCTTCTGTTCTCTTCAGTTCCTTGGAGGCCTTTCTTACTGATTATATCAATGGAAAGTGTTAAGAGGGAATGTTCTCTGTACAAAGACTACAAAGAATACAAAGACTAATGGATTGCACGTATCCATTGTTTAAACGTCTCTCGTCCAGCTGATGCAACTACTGTTCATACACGTCAAGTTTATTACCGAGAATGATGACAGCTTTTGATACATGCCTTTAACAAGAAGACTTTATGTTAAAACCCAAATCCACCTGCAGAGGCAGATATTCCATGTTAACTATAGCAACATTATAACACTACCGTTAATGACCTAGTTTTCTTGTGATCAGTCTGCACTGTGCTATACATTTTCAGCCTGGTGTAGCATGGCACTGAGTAGGACACAGGGCATGGTGCCCATCTGCGGCACGCTGAGCTGACTCCGCGCCTCCACCACAATGCAGATAATTGGCATTATCACTGACAATCTGACAAATAACCTTCAGAGAAAATCTGAATATTGCTGAGGCCATTCTTTCTCACTGAGACAAACGGTGAAGAGTCAGGTCGATACCGCAGTGCTCTTGTTCAATGCACTTGAGCAAGAGATGCAAGAAAAGACAAGCAGGTGGGAAACTTGCAAACGGATAAGTCAATTTGGTTGGTGCAATATCCAACAGCGTGCAACATTTTAATATCACCAGAAGTAAAATAAAGATAAAATGGGTTTATTTGTGCTTTCTTGTTTGACCACACATTACTTAACAGGTGAGCTTGCTATTTAGAAGATTAGTTGAATGAAATAAAGCATGAAAGTGTTAAAGCAGAGAAGACACTAACCTGTGTGTGTATTAAATTGAAATCAGCTGTATTAGTGCACTGATACTTGATTCTGTAGCCCAAACTTGGTAGCTTTGCTTGCCAACTTTTACTTTTAAAATTTGTCTGGCACTTCTGGGTCTCAGATTGTGGATATGGGCAAAACAAATAAGTGGTGAGAAAATGATTTCCAACTGATTGTTCAGACAGTTTTGTTTTCAAGCTCTGCACTTCTTATCGCCACTTCTCAATCATTTTATCAGTGAGACACTTCTGCTGTTCACCAAAAACTGATTGGTCAGCTACAGAATAGTGTATCCAAAAAGTATAACAAAAACACTCTGCAGAGGCTTCCTGAGTGAAACAACCACCTAAATGCTGGGAAATCACAGCTTCAGTCCCCGGAAATGCTACAAGAGAGCACAATTGGCCTGACTCTCGCTGGGTGAGAAGGATGGCCTCTTTCTCAGTCCCATTACTAGCCAACATAAGCATCTGTTAGCTTTTAGATGTTACATTGGCGGTTAGCACTCTTCTCCAAGGGTGTTGAGCTGTCCAATGAAAAGATGTGAAAAGATGTGGTGGCTGGCTTCTTGTGGCTCTGAGGGAGCATGTAACAAGCCTTCATCCTTCTGGTGCAAGTGTATCATGATTTGGGAACCTTTACTAGCGGGTGGAATTGGACATAACTAAATTGGGGACATGACCAAACTGGAGACAAATTTTGGAAAAATGCAATAACAAAATTTAAAAAACTGCATCAGTAGACTTCATGTGTAATTCTGTTAAGAAAGTTTTTGTCTATGGAAAAAAAGATCCTTGTGGTTAACAAAAATGTTCCAAAGGCTTTTCCCTTTAGTGTTTCAGGATCCTCGGATTGGCACGGTCATTTAGAACATAAAATACCAGTAGTAGTACATTATACATGCATAAGTCTAACACTGTACTGTACTAACCCTATTCTATGACAACACCAAAGTGTAGGTTATTTTGCAAAGAAACTTTTTCAAAGCTTGCTGGCTTCCTTGCCTTATGATATCAGTTCTGTATACAGCAGGGTTAGTTTGCATGTATAATTATTTTGTATTTCGACTACTTAACAGCCTTGTAATTCAGCGGATTCAGTGATATTTGAGAGGAAATTGTACAGGGGATAAAACATACTGACTTTGGGGCATATTTTGTTTACCACAGGGTGTGATGGAGATGAACACTATTCCTGAAAGGAAAGAAAGGCTTATACCTAAGGTTTCTAATAGGGTGGTGGCGGCAACTACAAAACAGTGCACTTCAGAGGTCTACGAATGAACAATATGAAGCTTGAACCAGACTACTTGAGCATTAACTAAGCTTATCCAGTGCTGTACATACCTTGATTGAACTGACTGTGCTGCATACATGAAAGCATGTCGGTTGTTTTGGAAAGCAGGGTGAGGTTTCATCGTTAAAGTCATGTCAATAATTCAGCATCACACTCGCAGTGAATATAAATCAATGTAACATTACATCAAGGAGGAGGGGTAGTACAGGGGGTCTTCAACCTTTTCTGATGCTATAACTCTTTTGCAAGGATGAAGCTCTTGACAGGTTATTAATAAGTCATTCTTCCTTCCAGCATTTGAAGTCTGTATTTGTAATTCTATAACAGAAGAGACAATCAAGACAGTCATTACCCCTTCAGCACAGGAAACTGCCTTTTTTTGGCCCAGACATACTGGACCAGTGTTTGACCATTCTGAAGTGGCTCAGTTCTTGACTGCATTTACTTGTCAGGTTTTGATCCATCCTGCCTTGTGAATTTGTAGACCACAACAGAAAGAATATAATCATAAATTATAATTTGTCTTGTTAGCTCTGGCAAAATACAGATCATTCCTGTTTTGAAACTCATGTTACCTAGCAACAAATAAGAATAAATAGCATGTTACCGGGAGACTTTATTATAGGTTTCTCTCTGATGATCGGTAATCTTCCCTTTCAACTTAAAACGTGATATGCATGCCAGAGCCCAACTCATCTATACAGCTCTGCATGTTGTGAGCTTGAAGCAGGCATCTAAATGTTATGACCCACTGCTCAGTAATTTTAGAAAAATGCATGCATACAATTTTCAATACAAAATTCCTGTGCAAGCAATTTATTAGGATGTTGCTTTCTGCAGGTTAGAGTACATGTGAAAGATTCCTGATCCACAGCACTATACAGATGTACATCAGTAACTACACTTAATTTCAACTCATTAGCCAATTTGCGATGCCTTCGTGAGTTAAATTTAGTGTGTTAAAACAGGGAAAACACTAACATAAGCAGGCCCATTCGGAAAGTTAGTTGGTTTAGAGACATAATAGCAGAGATAGGCAATGTATACTGAATCTTTTTTTGTTATTGTTCTTTTTGTGACAAAAATGACTCAAGCTGGAGTAGAAATGTCTTGAATAGATACAGAATTAGCAGATCAGACAAGTCCTTCAGTACTGAGTAACTTAGTAGATCTGCAGAGGAACATTCTGTACATTCAGCATATACCAGCACAGGGACTTAAGTTTGTTAGGTGCTACCCTTCTCCTTCAGCGCAAACTCAGTCAAAAATGAAATACCTTAAAAAATGCACATAAAAAGAAAGAAGTTCGTGCTAAAGAAACAACTTCGTGGTAATGACTAAAATATTTATGACTAGAAAGTTTTCCTCACAAGTATACTTCAGTAGAAGTTAAATAATTATTATAAAGATTTTATGTAAGTAGTTATTAAGCGCTTCTGCCTCAGCACTGTTACATGGTTTCCCTCAGAGACAAAACAGTATTTTAAATTATATTATAGACAATGACTTTTCCATTTAAATTAGTCTTCTAATGATTCAGATATTTTTTATAGAATCTTTACTCCTTGTTAATGTTATTGGGCTATTTTGCTGATTGGAGACCTTTCCAAGCACCTGTAAACAAACACCAAGTAAAACCAGTATTGTTGGATTGACTCTTACTGTACTGAAGTTTTACATCTTGGATCCTGAATATGAAAAATATGAATTAAGTCCAGTTCTTCCATAAGCTAAAAGAGATGTTTTTTTGTTTTTAAATATCATAGCAGGTTATTTTCAGCAATGTATTGTGTGTGTGTGTGTGTGTGTGTGTGTGTGTGTGATCCCTTCCATTCAGAAACTTCTTCCCC
>JBBPCY010000019.1:2669346-2679879 GCA_037974405.1 Brachyalestes nurse | reverse complement strand
GTGTTGTGTGTGTGTGTGTGTGTGTGTGTGTGTGTGTGTGTGTGTGTGTGTGTGTGTGTGTGTGTGTGTGATCCCTTCCATTCAGAAACTTCTTCCCCCAGTGGTCGGGCAACCTCTGTACACTTTGTGCTCTGGCAATTTCTGATAATGACTCAATGATTACACCATCAGCCAGAATTCAGTATTATATATATATATATTTTTTTTTGTATTATTACATAATATTGTATTAAAACTCCAAACTGTACTAAACCAGAATGCTTGTTTCTCGCTGTTATTCATATTCTTTAAACAGTTGTTTGAATGGATAGCCCCTAGGCCCTTTTCCCCTTCTGAAAAAGTAAATATTGATTGTGGGGTAACAGTACTACAGACATACGCTTCTGATTCGGGTCGAGTTTTAGGTCAATGAGGCAGATTTCTAGCTCAAACTAAT
The DNA here is from genome assembly GCA_037974405.1 of Brachyalestes nurse. NCBI lineage: Eukaryota > Metazoa > Chordata > Actinopteri > Characiformes > Alestidae > Brachyalestes > Brachyalestes nurse. The sequence continues at coordinate 2,679,443 of JBBPCY010000019.1, read as the reverse complement.
GAACCTTAACATCTACCTCCTGTCCCATAGCACCCAACTGAGGGTAGACTTCTAAATGAAATATAGATACAACTTCTCATAATAATTAACTAGTCTTTTCATGAATTAGGGAAAGGCAGTGGGCATATATAGAATTCACTTTCATGGCTTTCAGAGCTGTCTCATGAATAAATGTTTAATATGTTAAAGGAGAAAAAGGATAGAGCCGGAGAAGGGGGGCACACTGGATTTAATTTGTCCGGATGATCATTACTAGAAGAAAGGCAGGGCTCAGGGGAACCGTCTGTAGTTTGCTGTGTGTTGGTGTCGGCCATCCCAAGACCAAGCTCACGTGTCCAGGAGAGCTCTAATGAAGCACTGCCAGACTGAAGAACGATGCTGGAAACGAGTCGGGATTGTGCCCTGCAACCAAAGGAGAAGTGAAACTCCCCCTGGCTAATAAGAACCTGCTTTGAGGCAGTTGAAAGGGCCTTTTCCTCAAGGGTTGAGGAGGACCATGGAGATATGATTATTAAAATAAGCCACTGTCACAAAGATTTAATTTCAACTTTTCTTTAAAGGGAGACACCTTATCTGATTCCATTGTGCCACCCCATTTTTCTTACGTGGCGGAGGTGCCTGTTTACCCATCTGTGGGGTCTCTTCTTGTCTTTGGTGAAGGAACGAAGACCCCATTGTATGTACCTGATTGAATCCCCCATCCTCCTCCCCTAAACCAGGGGTAGAGGAAGGAAAAAAAATCCTGATGGAACTTTAATCTGAAATGAAATCTCTAATTGAGTAGAGTGTCAGAAAGCGGCTGAAATATTCGTTTTATTAAAAATGTACACAAGCTCTATTTTAATTCTGTGGCACATCAATCGTCCTTGTTCTTGCGCACGGCAAGTAGAGGTGGCACAGATGGATAAACGGGGGCGCTGATAGATGTGCAATGCTCCGCTCTGAAGCCTTATGAAACAATGCCACATGGCTACTGTTCACATAGACCCTTCATTCTAGTATCGTAAACGGCAAATGCTCTGGCTCTGGGAAATGTCATATGCCTTGTTGTGGAACAAAGAGTTAAGGTAAACGTTCTCCAAGACTCTGAATGTATTTGAGGGATGTGAAGCCCTTTCTCTGGAAAAATCTGTCACTTTGAAGACTTTACTTAAAAGTCTTCTGAAAGACAAAATTTTTTTTCTGGGTTCTAAAACCTACATATTTACATATATTTGTTTATTCAACCTACAACAGTTTATCCCTGTCCATTAACATTATTATGTCTGTAAGAGGGCCTGAACATGGCAAAAATAAATTCTGGCTGTTTTTAAACATAAAATCACAGAAACAAAATAAAACAGAAAACAAATTAGTATATGGGTCCCAATGTGATGGTTTTGTGACATCACAAAACAATGATTTCAAAATGGGTCATTAATGTAGAATATTTTCTACATATAGAACTTATGGACTGGTGAGGGAGGGGTAAATTTTGAAACAATGTTGTATATGACTCTTTTATTTAAAAAGAAACGGTTAAACAATAACCCTAAAATAAATATTTTTCCACTGAGAGCAAATGCCTGTGTTAGCGCTGGGCAATAGTGCAGTGTGATCAGGGATCAGCTGTGGCTGCTGTTACCTGCTGATCTTTGACAGGCAAAAACAACCTGTTTAATTAGATAAGGATTGACATATTTAGGTGGCAGTGCGGCCAGCAATCCTGATTTATCCTGTTTTTTTAATATCATGATAATAATTTCTTGGAAATTGCCCAGCTGTCGTCTGTGTGTAACTATGGAGTGTAAAATTTATGTGGCCGCCTTGATTTCTTATTCAAATTTATCTTCGGGCGAAAATAAAGTATTCTGTCCTGTGCCATTCTGAACTAACCTTACATAAGTACACTCTCCGTAGCAGACAGGGTTATATTATATCATATCATCGTCCTCTAGTTGTGCACTAAGTGAGTTGTTTGCTGTGTGTTTGCAGTGTGTCCCAGTGGCAGGTATGGGAAGGCCTGTGCTGAAGTGTGTTTCTGCACCAACAACGGCACCTGCAATCCCATCGATGGATCCTGCCAGTGCTTCCCTGGCTGGATTGGAGATGACTGTTCACAGGGTATGAATAAATTAACTACTCTGAATTTCTGAATTTCTGTGTCCTACTCTCTCTCCCTTTCTCTCTCACTTCCTTGCTTGTTAGGTCTCTGTCTATCTCTCTTTTCTCTCTCTCTCTCTCTCTCTCTCTCTCTCTCTCTCTCTCTCTCTCTCTCTCTCTCTCTCTCTCTCTCTCTCTCCCTCTCTCCTTTTTACATCTGTCTTTGTCTTTCCATGTCTGTCTGCTTTTCTTTCACTCTCATCATCTTTTTCCCCATTCTCTTTCTTCCATTCTTATTGTCTTATCCTCTCCTGTGTCCACACCATGCCATGCAAGTGTGTAAATCATCATCACAGCCATATTTCTTTTCACAATGACGCACAAGCATCGCTGATGGAAACCAACCATTTCCTCCATAAATTACCTCCTAGCACACTTTCAATGATTTACACAGCTCCAGAGTAGAGATATGAAACTGAGGCGAGAGCCACAATGCCTTGTAGAATTTATAGCCCGCTTCTGGAGGCAGTGGCTAACCCTTTATTTATGCTGAGGTGAAAGGATGCACAAGTGAAGAATATTTCTTTCAGTGACAGTTTCTTTCTTTGAACTGGAAAGCAAGGGAGTTTTTTTAATAATGTTGATATATATTTGTCTTGGCACACAGCACATATCACATTAGGTGTAAATTAGTTTTCCAGATTTCACGTGATCAGAATCAGCACCACATTATAGAAGCTGAACCAAAAGGGGTATTCAGTGCTTTGTAAAGTTAGTTTGTCACAGAACACATTTTTTCATACTGAATAAGGTTTATGAGGTTTTGTGCCTGTGTATATGTGTGTGGGGGGGAAGCCTTCATTTGACAGTGTTTCTGGCATCTGCAGCGTGTCCCATAGGGAGGTGGGGCCCTGACTGCCTGAACTCATGTAACTGTCACAACGGAGCCCAGTGTAGTCCCTACGATGGAGAGTGCAGGTGCAGCCCCGGCTGGACTGGCCTCTACTGCACACAGCGTGAGTCTCTCTCTCTCTCTCTCTCTCACTCTCACACACACACACACACACACAGCCGAACATAAACCACTGCACACACACACACACACAGACCTTCTGACAAACATTTACCATCAAACATTACCCACTGCTCAGTCAAACAGTGACACCTGCTGGTTTTCGGGAAGCCACACTAGACATTACGAAGCGAAAGGAAGTAAATCAGGATCATGTAGAAGGTATCGCATAGTGTCACAGAACAGATGTAAAATTCTAATGTATTTGTTATATGAATCACACATTTCATTATGAGTTCACCTTTTTCATGTCACAATAAATATTTAAATGATGTTCAGACTGTCTTAACTGTAGCCTTTCATTTGACAGTAGTCTGTCTCCCTTGGTCATTAAATCAATCATTTATATTATCTTGACAAAACCCCCTTTATTTCTGCTGTGTTTTCATTCATTTTTCATGTCAGCAGTGGTGCGTGCTCCGTTTTACCATCGAAGGATGATGAAATCAGTTTGTGTTTTACTGCAATTTATTGCTCCTCATTAGCTTAGTGTCCTTATTGTGTGAACTCTGTAGGTACATCTAAGCAGAGCAATGGACGGCCCTACTAATGCAGGGTAATTAACCCATGTGCTTAAACTGATATTACATAATAACTGTTTTGTGCCGTCTGGTTGTGCTGGCTTTGATACCGCAAGCTATCATGCTTGAGATTGTTAATGCAGGGCAATTTCCCGGGCCCTACTCAAACCGAGACAAAATAAAATAACTTTGCAATTTAGTCCAAATTAGTCTTTAGTTCAAATTAACAAGACTTAATCCTTATTTGGGAAACTGACTTTAAGTTCTGAAAGTGCTAGAATTTGCTTTCTCTCTCTCTCTTGCCCAGGCTGCCCCTCAGGCTTCTTTGGTCGAGACTGTGCTGAAGTGTGCCACTGTCAAAATGGAGCGGACTGTGACCACATCACTGGCCAGTGTGCCTGTCGCACAGGCTTCATTGGGGCCAGCTGTGAGCAAAGTGAGTGTCACCTTGTGCTTTGAATATGTGTGTGTGTGTTTGATGAAACTGTGTGTGATCCATAACTGCAGAGGTTAACCTGTGTGGTTTTTGTGTGTATTTCTCTCTCTCTGTAGAGTGTCCTCCTGGGACGTTTGGTTATGGTTGTCAGCAGCTGTGTGAGTGTATGAACAACGCTACTTGTGATTATGTGACAGGAACCTGCTACTGCAGCCCTGGATACAAAGGGATTCGCTGTGACCAGGGTAATCACATATCTTGCACGCACACACACACACACACACACACATTCACTTTAATTCAGTCATTGTAATTTTGTGGCTGGGTTATTACTTGGTCATAAAAAGTTAAGTTTTAGTCCCCAGTATAATTATAAATTTACACTACATTCACTTTCCCTAGAGAAGGGTGTGTAATTGTACCTTCTCTCATCCTGACCATTTTTAAATAGAAAAAATGTATCAAATGTATGGAGTTAATGCAACATAATATACAGTAACTGCAACTAAATAAGGTACATTTACGTCCAAAGCACTGGAGATATATTTTTTAAGGATAACCACCCCAGTGACTTGCATTTGTATCCTAAAAAGTACATAGTGTTGGAACAACTGGCTGATAAATTAAGCTGATAAATTGGTATGTACCTAATGTAATATGCAGTGAGTGTATAATGTTGGTGTACTAAAGATGGATACTCACAATAAACACAATTACATGTGCAACTGTGTATATGTATGTGTCAGCGGCCCTAATGATGGAAGAGCTGAATCCCTACACCAAGATCAGCCCAGCCCTGAGCTCAGAGCGCCAATCAGCGGGGGCCGTTATGGGCATCATCTTCCTCCTCCTCATCATAATGGCCATGCTCAGCTTGTTTGTGTGGTACAGGCAGCGGCAGCGGGACAAGGGTCAGGACATGCCCAGCGTGTCTTACACGCCAGCCTTGCGCATCACTAACACAGACTATTCACTCTCCGGTGAGAAACACCACTGACACAACAACCCAACAATATGCTACTCATCAAAATGCCTCCAGAACCTCTCCCCCCACTCCCCCCACTCCCCCCTCCATTTAACCTGCTTTGATCATTAGCCAGGCTGAGGAATGTTGCACTGCACTGGTGTGAATGTTGCATGAAGTTTCATTAACTCAGCCTAAGGACTTTTACTCTGTCTTCACTGTGCAAATGATATCAAGGCCTTTCTTTTTGTCGATGTGGCAGTGGCTCTGTTGCGCTGTGCATCACAACTCAGCCTTTGTGTCTGGTGCAAGATTGGATTTTGCATTTTGCAAGAGTAGCATTTTATCCTCAGAGACAGGGCAGTGACAAAGCAGGAGGATAGAGACTATTTAGTTGTGTAGTCTGTTTGTGACTCTGTTTTGAGGAATTCTGAAGGTGTAAATTGAGTTGCAAGTGAATTAGGAACACTTAGCTTGTGCCTACTCTCAGTGGCCATTTTAATAGGTATACCTGCTACATAGGTGCGCTTTGCAAGTTTACAGTGCCTAATAAGTGCAGCCTGGCCCCTCTCTCTCTCTTTCTCTCTCTCTATCAGATACGTCCCAGAGCAGCAGCAGTGGCCAGTGCTTCTCCAACCCCAGCTACCACACTGTGGCCCAATGCACCGGGCCCACTTCCAACACCAACAACCTAGACGGCACGCTCACTCTAAAGGCAAACACGCACACACGCACTCCAATTATCCATGACCTTTTCATAGTTATGAAGCAAACCTTGAAAGTAATTAATCTGTTTTTTTTCTATTGGTTTTTCACAGAAAGGAGAGAGGAACAGCTCAGAATGGAGAGCATACTGCAATCTGAATGACCTTGGTGAGTCTCACCTAAAACTCTGCTCTTAATACTGGATGAGAGTGTGTTGCATGCAGAAATGCTTATATAAATTCAAAGCAGATTGTTGCCATGTTACCTCAAACCTACAACATACGGACACAAACGTATTGAAGAATGAAATTAGTTTTCCGTGTCGCTACATACAGTAGCTGCTCTCCAGGCATTATAGACACTGCATGAGGGCCGGCCAACCTCCACTGGGCAGCAGTGAGTGCTGATGGCAAGTGTTTTGCACTAATAGAAGCTTCCAGCACTTGCATGTGACCTCCCCTGCTGTGGTTTTAATAGGTACTCGCTGTAGGTACTCTCTCACACACACAAACAAAAAAATCCTTCACAGCCTACATTACCCAGGGTCACCGTGGGCTGGGGAGAGAAGGGAGCTCATTAGTTTAGTGCCCCTCCTCCTGAGGTTCCTCACCCCATTATGTCCGGGTGCAGGCCGGATGATAAGGCTGCCGCAGCACATATGAGGCCAGTGGGGATTTGAGCTCAGGGTTGGGTATTTCCATCAGCTTCAGCAACCCGCCCTCAGAGGAACTAAGATTACACGACCCAAGAGTTCAAGTTCAGACAGAGAGGCAGTAAGCTCACCTGACTGCAATAAAACATGACATTATTTTCTCTGTGGTATAGGTTCTTGTTAAATGAAAAGATGACCGTATTTAAAAGGAATTCTGTTGAAAAATTGAATAAGTTTAACTTCCTTTTTCTTTAAACTCTGTTTAAATCAGGTACTGTTGCTATATGCTCATTTTACAGGACTGCCATCTTGAAATCCAAAGCAAGGCTGACGTGGTAAAATTCTGTAGTCATTTTGTAGAGATGGAGGATGGTGAAAGGAGAGTCAGTTAAAAAAAAAGTTTTTAATTTAATATAATGCTGTAAATATTACATATGTGTGCTGACACTCAAGTACTTATATAATCATTCATATTTAAATACTAATATCATACCAAATGTTTGTGCTTACTTTTTGGAATACCCAAATAGTGATTTCAGTATTAAAATACTGACCCTATGAATGATTAACCAAGTACTCAAGCACAGGCGCCAGAACCATTATAGCGGGTGGGGACATACCCCCCCACTTTTCAAAATCATTTGTTTTGTACCCCCCACACACACTTTTTGTTTCTGGGACAACAGCCGAGACTCTGCATGCGTGCAAAGCCCCTATACTCAAGGATCCACACTTATCATTGATAATAATAGGATTCTATTTAAATTACAATCTGATTCTAGAATTTTTTACACCATGGCCTCCCTTTGGATTTTGGATTTTGAAGACAGACAAAATGAATGTATTGAAATTTGATTCATTTTCCTGATGCGTGCACACACACACAGAATTTAAACTGTTCTCTGAAGCATCTTGCAAAAAAGTATTTTATTTCCACATTGCAAACTGTAAGTTCTGAACAGAGTAGACTAAAGGACAAACAAAGGGCACTTTACAGCTGAGCAAGTGGTTGATAACCAGTGTGCTATCATGTTTTCACAGAGCCTATTTACTCTTAAAACAGGAAGAAATGCAAATGCGCACATAACTTTATCAAAAGGAAAGTCCAGCCAATGTTAAGTGCAGTCAAGTTTACATTCTTGACATTACGATGACTGTCTTGAAAACATTTTTTAATGACTGGCCAATGAAGAGAATCGCATTTCTTTAAAAACTGCTTTGAGTTAAAAGGATATCTTAAGAGAGAGATTCCATCATACAGCTTTCCTTTTTATACAATCTGTCCATGTGGCTGAGCTCTCATGTTGCAGCTGTAGTTAATTTTGTTGATGGAACTAGACTGTACAGCTTGCTATACAGTCCTCACAGTTTTTCCCCTATGTGTAACAAACACCACCTTGGCAGGACAAAAAAAGTAACACCCATAGGGGAAATCCGGTTGCAGTGAGCATGCAGAGATGAAATAATATATACATATAGTACCGTTCAGACACAGAGCACTAACATTATTAGCTGTGTGCACCAACAGTCTCTAGCTGAGTGTATATATTAGCAATAGTGCCTCAAGTATGAATTGTAGTTTCCAAATACAGTTTTGCTTTTCAATGTCAAGTCCTTATAGTTCAGCTTGGCATTCCCCTTAAGCTTGCCTACGTCTTTTATTGGAAACTGTGTATAAACCTGGAACCTGTCAAGCCCATGTTGATTATAATACTGCCTTTAAAGACCTTTGGGTTCCCTTCTCTTATTCTTTGACTGTTAGTTACTTGTGTCATACTTTCCATTTAACTTTTTAAGTTTCAAGTTCCCTAAGTTACTAATTTTATTTGTAATTGTGTATATGTATTAGTTGTATTATTTTATTTAATTATTTCACTAATACATTTTATTTGTTATGTGTGTGCTTCACATAATTTAGGTGTGACACGAGAGGAAACGCTAACACTGCGGGACAACAAAACTACTCGAATGGCTAAAGGTAATGAGCACAGGAAGTGCGTATACAGAACCATAAATGTGTTATTTTTTTTGCATTTTTGTCACACTAAATTGTATTAAGTCTTTAAACAAAATTTAATGTAAGACAATGATGAGCTTAGTAAACCCAAAATATATTTTTAATTATTTTTTTAAAAGTCATTAACTGGCCCTGTGTGAAAAAAATAACTAGTAATTAGTTACTCAGTCAGCCAATGAACCAGTTTATAATTAGGATTAATTAGGATTACTAGACACAACTGGACTTGACTGCCAGCCCTTTTGAATCTAGATATCATTTAAATAGAACCTTTGAAGCAATGTGAAGTAGTCTGAAAGGTCTTAATGAGCAGAGAAAAAGTTAGGACGGTGGTGAGTCATACCAGATGTGGACGGCGTACCAAAATTCCTCCAAGAGTGCAGTCAGAAAGGGAGGAATCAAAGGAAGTCACAAACTGAAAAATCTTAGGAATGGCCGGATAAAGTCAGCATTTATGGTTCTACAATTAGAAAGAGGCTGACAGGAGAATGTCTGGACATTGATCTGCGGTTTGAAGCCCAAGCGCAATTGGGTTATGCAACAAGACAATGATCTGAAGCACAAGAGCAAGTCGGATTTTGTATGGCTCAAAGAGAGGGTTTTGGAGTGGCCTTGTCAAAGTCAAGATGTGTCAGGACCATAAACGGGCATTTTAACCGCCACTGTGACTACATTAAAGTAATTCTGCAGAGAAGAATGATCCAGAATTCTCCAAAACAGTGGGGAAGACTGATTAATGTCTAATTGTATGACCACTTTTCACATGGGTGATATAAGTTGCCATAAAATAACATACAACTTTTTCTGCAACTTCATACAACAAATTAAATGGCCATTTAAAGCAATTTCATGTTTGCTTGTGTTCTCCTTTTCTTATAGTAGATTTTGTATGAGGATCTGAAACCATTCAGTGTGACAAATATGCAAAAACAGAGGTCTTTTTCATAGCACTATACTATGTGTGTGTACACTATTGGCATGCTACTGTATGCAGCATGCCATGTACCTAACCAAAAAGAAAATGGTAAACTATACAGTATGTCCTCTAGCTTTCTGCTGCTTGACCTTTTTGGTAGTTACATTGAGACCACTGTGCTTCCTGACAGCCCTCAGCAGCCACTTAAGGCCTGGAGCCCTTAGACCTCTCTGCCTGTGTGTGTCTCAGTGCCTGTGATTAATGTGAATCCCTGGCCTCCCCCGGAGCCTCACTCTCCAGATACACACACACACTCAAGCTCTTGCACCCGTGTTGTTAAATTGATCTCTCAGGCCCAATGTTGGCTCGGTTCTGATGTAAACAGTCTGACAAAGGGAGCTGCAGCGGGTTAGACTGGATCAGGTTGGATCAGTGGAGAAGCTTAGGAAAGTTTGGCCACCGAGCCAAAAGCCCACCACTTGCTACACCAGTAATATCATCTATTTTTGAACTTTTCGTATAAACAGTAGGGCTATAATGGTACATGTATTCGTACCGAACGGTCACGGTACATGGGTCACGGTTCGGTACATGATGTCGTACAGAGAATACACGGTACGACGGAGAAGATTGAAGTAATGCGGGTCTCTACGGCATCACAGAGGGACCAAAAAGCGCCAGTAAATCATAAACCTGCGTCGTAGTGTGGTGCAATAGTGCCACCTACTGGCG
>JBBPCY010000019.1:2653220-2669246 GCA_037974405.1 Brachyalestes nurse | reverse complement strand
TACACTGCTGTTTATTTAAAATAAACGAAAACAAACCAAGCCTCATTCTTTAGAACTTTTTGTTACTTAACTTTGCTATATCATGAACCGTACCGAACCGTGATGTCAGAACTATAGTGTGAACCAAACCGTGACCTTTCTGTACCGTTACATCCCTAATAAACAGTATTATAATGTACAGACTATAATCATCTGTACATTACAAGCACATTTTTCCAACTTCAAATCATATGTACCTGTCCAAAGTACCATTTATAATGATATTCTGTAGATAAAACCTGCTTATGAGTGAAGGTCTTCCATGAAGAGAGAGTATCCTATGTCAGGCAACTTTTGGGTTAAATGAGGCAAAACGGTGATCTTACTGATATTGAAAAGAGAAGAATCAGAAGGATACTGCTTAAATGGCCAAACTATTGAGTGGCTAAATGGCTAAGCACTTTCTACAAACAGTTAGACACTGGCCTAAGTTTTATTTACACTTTGAGGGTGAGGTGCCCTGCTGATACAACCTGACCCATCATATTCTAAGTGCTTTATACTAATTAGTGTCAAGGACATGCTACATCAGGAATGTGCTGTTAAATGGTTTAACATTCATACTTTTACTGTATTTAAACAAGCATGCTGAACTATCTTACCAGAACCAGTTACAATTATAAGGCAGCATCATAACAGTACTACAGCTGGCTTCTTCATTAACTAAATTAGCATTATTTTTTTACAAAATACATATATCTGCTAGACCTACTAAACTGTATTGCTAACTGTCACCAAACAAGCCATTGAAAGTATACTTATATAATGGGCAAGCATCTGAATGATTTTGACAATGGCCAAACTGGGATGGCTAAACATCTCCAGAGCATCTCCAAAACAACCCAATGCCTATTTAATGCTGGCTGTGATAGAAAGTTGTTAGAACATACTGTGCAATACTAAGCTTTTTACGTATGTGGTTGCGAAGCTGCAGTTCAGTCAGAGTGCCCATGATGACACCTTTCCACTCTCAGATGCATGTGAACATCAGAACTGTCCCATGGAGCAATAGATGAATTTCATGTCATGTTTATGGCTGTGTGCTTGTGCATCACTTTGCTTGGGTGAAGAGATGACACTAGAATGCTCTAGATACTCTGGGCAATAATCTGCTGGTAAATGTTGGGTCCTGGCATTCATATGGATGATACTTTGACATGTAACACCCAAACACCTAACAGTCCAAGTACATTTCTGTCATGGTAAATGTTTTAAAAATTGTGTATTAAACAGTATTTAAACTATAGAAACACAGTAATTGTAAATTACAAAGTACACCTAATAAAGTGCACCCAACACAAGATTGGTGTATCTAAAAGTGCTCAACAACTGCAGGGTGTTTAAAAAACTTGGAACAACACTCCCATGACCCTACTATGTTGGTCTCACTGTGTGAGAACAGTAAGCTATGCACATAATGTCTGCTAAGTGATGTTTGTGTGGCTCCTTTTCATTAATGCATGAGGCAGAGTGGCTGATAAACGGATAAACAGATAAGCTACAGCCAGTAACTGTATACCTGCATATATAGATGCAGCTGAAAAACATGTCCAATAGGTATAGGTAGAAGGTGAGTGTCTGTTAAACTGGCAACTCAGCTTAGAAAACAGTCTCAATACTTTTCTGTGTATTGCATTTGATTTCCTTCCTTATTACTAATGCTTGTAATGCATGTGCCTACAACCAGTTTAGCCCACAGCTTTGCAAAAAACAGCTGTTTGTGACACACATCTTATAGTCAGCAGTGCAGAAAGTGTGCAGGCCCTGCATTCTAACAAGATTACTCTCCCAGTGATGCTGCTGTGAGGGATTATATGAAATCTGGCACAGGTCAATAGTACAGCCAGTCGCACTTAAACTCATTTAGAAAGCCAAATATGGCCAAGGAAAGTCATAGTAATGTGAAGCAAGAGAAGATCATTCTTTTTATACATTTTCCTCACTTTGTTGTGGTGTCTTAGTTATATTTTGTGTTTGTATTATATGCAGACTACATTAAGACATCCATGTGCAGCTCCAGCTCCTGTTCTCTAAACAGTGAGAACCCCTATGCCACTATCCGGGATCCACCAGGCTTGGCCTGCAAACACACAGAAAGCAGCTACGTAGAGATGAAGTCTCCTGCACACAGAGACCTGACATTCTGTTCTAGCACCAGCACCACCTTGACCTCTGCAAACAGGAACGTTTATGACGTCGGTGAGTTAACAGCAGTGAAGGCCCTCAGTTGGCCATCAAAGAAGCAGATATATTAACACTACAAGCTTTATTGCTAACAATGAATTTTGGATGCACAGTTATGTTTAAGTCAAACCGTTTCTAAATTAATGGTTGTGGTGTTGGTTATAGGGCTGAGATCCCTTTTTGTTCATTTTACTGTCATGGACATACAACAAAGACATAGGGCTTTTTGAAAAAGACCTTTATGTACGCATGTGTGTAGTGTCTACATCTCATTTCATATAGTTTGTAAAGGGCTCGTGCTCATGCAAGGTGTTACTTATTCATGCAATATTTTTACTACATGGTGTGTGATTTTTTTTTTGTGGTTCCCCATAACATGTAACATTCCCAATAACCTATAGCATTACAGTTTGAGACTGTAATGTTATAGGTAAGAAGACAACTATTGATTTTAGATTTTACTGTTTGCCTGCTGAAAAAGTCATGACTACTTGTTGAGTGGAGGTCTGGGCCCTGTGCAGGAGTTCCTCCTCTTCAAACTTGTCAAGTCATTCCTTTAATGACCTTGCTTTGTACACAGGGGCACAATCATACAGGAACAGGAAAGGGATTTCCCCAAACTGTTTCCACAAAGTCAGAAGCAGAATTGTCTACAATGTCTTTGTATGCTGTAGCGTTAACATTTCTCTTTAGGATGCTGGCTTAAACACTGAAAAACAGCCCCAGCCCATTATCCCTTCTGCCCCAAACATTGCTCGGGGTTCCCACGGGTCAGGGAATTTGAGTAAAGGCATTTCCAGACGGGAGTCAGGGAATTTGATCATTTGGGTGCCAAGTCAGGGAATTATCAGGGAATTTTGTTACTAGCATATAGTGCAGTAGCCAAAACCTGATGTGTATTTGTGCATCTTTGTTCCCAGTGAGTGTTTTTGTTTTGCTCAAAACCTCTCCCGCTCTAGAAATGTGCAACATTCTAGAACGCAAAATCTTTGCGAAGTCTGTGTCGACAAATGTCCTAACTTATCAAACATGCCAGGCAAGTGTACATTTCAAGATATTTGGCTTGAAAATAAAGAGTTTAAGGACTAGCTCACCCAAAGTGATGATGACAGAAGTAAAATGCAAAGTATGTAAATCGGTCATACTTCTCTCCAATATGGGAGAGCGTTCATTCAACAATGCAGTTTTGAATCCTATAACCCCTTTAAAATGCCCTTTTTTGCTCAGCACCCAAACATTATATTGGGCATTTTTTATACAGGAGGTCATGGAAATTCTGCTTTTTGGTCAGGGAAAGTCATGGAAAAGTAAGGGAATTTTAAGTCTCACTTAGAGTGGGAACCCTGATTACTGTCGGTACTGTGGTTCTGGTAGGTAGGGCTCTCCTGGCATTAATCATTCCCGATCATTATTCCAGTTTCTACTGCTCCAGAGACCAGTGGTGTTACGCTTTAAGTCGATGCTTGGCAATGTGCATAGTGATCATAGGATTAGGTGCAGCGGTTCGGTTTTGGAAACCATTTCTTGAGGTAGTTTGGAACTTTGAATACAAAGAATACGTGGTTCTTACATGCTAAATGTACAAAGATAAGGAAAAACACCACAGCAAACTTAAAGACCTAAACCTCATCAGCCCAAGCAAAAGCATGCCGCCAGCACATGGACATGAAAAATGCTCATTGACCACTTATGTCTTACCTTCCATGACTTGATGCATTGAAGTAGATGTTTGGCATTTTGGCTTCTGTTGCAAAATAGCATTTTAAACCATTGGCGGCTAGAAAGTTTTTTTCAGAAAACAAACTTGAGATAATGGTGAATAGCAACCCGTGCTAAGCAGTGATTGGATGGCTGAAAATATAAGGCGAAGCTTGGCAGAGAGCGCAGTGATTTTGATTTACCCTAATGCACTGACAACACTCACAGAAACCAAATCTACAATGGCAACACTCAGAAATCAAATTTCATTATCTTTAAAAATGCAGCTTAATAAAAATTATTTTCCATTTGATCGAGTAAGCTTGTGATCAGTCTGGGTCTAGTCAGGCTAACTGTGATTATGCCCTGGCAATAATGGTAACATGACACTGTTATATTAATGGTCATGATCTCTCTTGACAACTTATGACAGCATATCTGCCATGACACATTTCCTGGCATGGTTAGATCAATGGTGTGTAGCAAAGTTGAAATAAAGTGTTACAGAACTGTGCGTGAAGGTGGCAGCAAAGAGAGAGAGATAAGGACAGTAGGTAATTAATTGAATAGTTCTGTTATTGAATACAGAAATAAATATGTATAGATATATAAGCAGACATTTAACCTGTCTCCTGTTTCTTGCATCTCTCGCAGAACCCACAGTGAGTGTTCTGCAGGGACCCAATGGCTTGGCGACCGGTTTCTCCCAGAATCCATACGACCTCCCCCGGAACAGCCACATCCCTGGCCACTATGACATCCTGCCCATGCGCCACAGCCCCCCACACACCCCACCCCCTCCAGACAGCCCTCCAAGCTCCTTGCTGTAGAAACCAGGCCTCAGCCTACCTCGAGAATACAACCACCACCACCAGACTCTGCAGGACCTTCTCTTGTTTATCTTTTTTATCTCATCAGATCTTAATGTCTGTCATACTTGCACACAGATGCATGAGAAGATGGATATTAAGGCAGTAATACCACATTGTGGCGGATTTCTGTGTATTTACGCACATGGCTGGGACAGATATTATTGATTACTCACTTATCTGCATTCAGTTCTCTGGATGAAGAGATTGCATTCTGTGCAGAAAAAACTGAACTAAAGAGAAGGAATAAGAGGAGGAACACATAAAATACTCTGTAAAATTGTAAATAATGCTGTGGATTACGGGACCAGCAAAATACTCTCATGTTGTTCAGATCTGGAGTATGAGTGCAGTCTTCAGCCGTGGAATGAACATTCATGGGATTTTCTCATGTGTATAGTATCTGTGGTACACTAATAGACAGCTCAAATTCTTTACAATAGGATAAGCTGTCATCATCGGTTCCCCTTTGCCAGTCAGTTGTGACTGACCCAAGACCTCTCATTTGGAGACAAGGTGCAGTTGTTAACCTCGACCATTCACTAGTTAAAGAGGACTTCAAACCCTTAGTGACAAAGCATGGCTAAATAGTAAGTAGTTCTTATTGTAAACAGATGATTACCAAAAAAGATGTTTTTAAGAACTAATTTTTGATAACACTATAGTATATGAGACTTTACAAGATTTAAACCACATTCATAAGGTATTTTAAATCCTAACAGTGATAAAAAAAAAAAAACTGTAGCTCAGTATAACTTGTGCAACGTCACTAATGGTACTTGTCTGTCAACCTGCTGTTTCATATAAAATATTTTATGGATGGTACTATATAAAGTTAGCAGGTGTAATGTCATGTGAATGTGTGATAAGTCCTTAAACTATAGTGTTAAGTTTGTTTTCTTTTACTTCGCTTGGTAAACACACTGATTTTATTTCCCTGTTTGTATTTTTTTAAATACCAGTCAATGGGTCTTGAGGAAGGGTTCTTTTCTATTTATGTATTTATGGTGTATTTATTTGTAATTTATTTGCACAAGTAATGCTTTTTCTTTCTATTGTAAAGTTTAAAGAAAATTCAAGCATGAGCAAATTATACTAAATGACGCTTAATTATTTTCATGTCATTGTGCCGTTTGTGCACACGTTTAAAATATACAACTCCAGTTAGCTTTCATGTTCAACCATGCGCATCCCAACAAAGACCATCTACATATCGCAGAATCACACATTTGTTTCAGAAGTTCAGTTTGGTAACTGCTTTGCTATTTTACTTTGTGCTATGTTCTAAATGTAGTTGCATACCCCTCACTAAAGCAATAACATACAGACAATCGCACACAGGGACAACAGTGCAGTTTACCCACCCATCTACAGCTGGGGAGTGAGTTTTACATTAAGCTCATATGGACTGTTTGTAAACACAGAATTGATTTCATCTCTGGGTCATTTAAATGCTGCTTGATGTTTTCTTACAAAATTCAAAATAAAGCTTATGATGAACGAGTCTCATTTGACAATGGCCCTCGCACCTGTGACATAAGGTTCGTTTGTACATTTCTTTAACGAGCTCACTGCTGTAGAGGAGCCACTTCTCCTTTCCTGAAGGTTAACCACTTCTGCATTTTTTTTCCAATGATGAGGGACACTGAGTTTTAGAGAACTAAAATAAGATTGTTTCAATTAAGCAGTTAAAAATGTATGTACAAAGGATGAGGAGTCACTAAATGCAAAAAAAATAAAAAAATCCAAGCAAATCCATTTCACATGAATCATATAGTCAGCACAAATCAACTAAATTACTTGTGTAACCATTCTTTTATTTTGTACTTTGAAATTGGAATTACAGTGGATAGAGTAATAGTATAATATAACAATAATACAAAAAAAATCACAGTACAGCGCAAACAAAAAAAAAATGTTCTTGAGGCAATACGTGAAAGATAACTGACAGTCAGAACACGATATTCCAGGTAAACTAATTAAGACACGCCAGCTATGTGCAGTGCTTAGGCTGGGCCTAGCCGTGCCATCTGTACCCACACATCATTGGCACAGCCCTTCGTGCTTCTACTGGTTAGATACACGCCCAGATTCGGGGTCTCAAGGGTCTCTTCAGGGTCTCAAGTTTGAAACAAGGCCCGACACCATTCAGACAGAATGCATAGAGAAAGACACAGTGTCAAACGTTGTACATATATGATGTGGCCCTTCACAAAAGTAACTATATTCTGTTTTACAATAGAGTATTACTACACTCTTACAGACCCAGGTCTAACACACCTGGGGTCACATTTGTGAAAAACTGAAATGGCTCACACCTATACACTTGGCATTCAACACTGTTCAATCTGATTCTGTGTTTTTACATCAGCTACCACAGTCTGGAAGGGCTTAGCCAGCTTAACCCTGAAGAGTCATCACTTACAGAGTCTTTCAAAGAGAATTCTCTTAGGTGGACATTGGTTAAAAATAACATTCTGAGTAGCTGATGTGCTCCGAGGTCATTTGGTGCAAACACAATATACCATGCATTACAGTTCCAGTCTGCACTAAAACTTCTATTTCACACACAATATTCTAGGCTATTCCTTAGTCAGCTATGAAGCACAAAACCGCTGCAGCTTGTGTTTATGTCCACATCTGCTGAGTCAGAGGAATGCTTGATTTTACAATCACAACAAGATTATACTGGGCTACAATACATAATACATTCTTAATTCTGGTCATTTTCCATCCATAGACATTCCTCCTTCTTAAATTTCAAGAATCTTACATAATGGGCACAATAATAGGCTAATAAATCATTCGGCTACCACAGAATAAATACTTGTTAAAGATCTAAATAATTAACTGTAGTGTGGGTTAGTTCAGGAATATTGTATTTGGTGCAAAGACACAGAACAGCTCCAGTCTACAATTATCACATATCTATTGCATGTGGTGGTGGTCAGATGAGCAGTATTCACTCCTGCCTTTCTTCATTAAACTAAAAAGAGTGATACCGGGGGGGGGGGGTTGGGCGTGCTATGAGGTCATGTGCCACGTGTTCTTTGTTCTAAAAGGGGTGGACGGAGACTCTCTATGATTTCACTTATACTACTTCTGATAGTGTTAGAGGTACAGCACAATCAAAATAAGAGTACTGTCAAAAAATGTGGCTATATCATAAACAGTCATAAATTCAACACTTCCATTTCAAATATGTCACACAGATACTCCGGAAAATTTAGTTCCTAAATTTTGACAAAAGTTGTTCTTTACCACAGATTTAACCTGGCTACAAGATATTACACACTTAGGGCAAAACCTGATATCACAACAAAGGACAGGGGAAAACAAAATAACAAAAAAACAAGACAGTCACACCAGATAGTATGAATGCTGCTATTATAGCATTAGAGAAGATCATGTGATGAATGCCTCATGGCACTGCTGCGCAGAGAGAGAGGGCCGCAGAAAACCCTCACAGTGGTAGCACATGCGCAAAACTGGAGGCGTCCCCGTGTGACATTCTGTTGAGAAAGGCACTAGAACCACTACTCTACCCGCAAAAAGACGCAAGAGAAGCACAGGATGAATGGAAGCAGCAGTAGCAACAGCAGGAGCCGTGAGTCGACGTGAGGAACCATGTTTGGGCTTTTCCCTGTGCTGAAAGCTAAAGTCCTCTTCCTTCACCTCTCCACCGCTTCTCCTGATGCTGATATAAAGCATGCAAGCATATTCTGCCACAGGAGCCGCCACCCTCATGGTGACTAATGGGCAAAAGCTACTGCCCGTCAAAATGTGTGATAAGCGTGCCTAAGCTGGCATTTAAGTTTACATGCAAAGTGATATGCTTAAGATGCAGCCACAGCCAAAGATAGAGAAGTCAGTGGCCTGTGGGACCTAATGCTTGTCTAATACGCCCTAACGGAGATCACAACGCTGTGAAACAACACCTCCAATACTGCAGGCCAGAGACTCAGCAACAAACAGGAGACGGCCTCTTAAGATACAGACACCAACAAATCTTGCACCTTTTTCGCTAAATGAAATAATATATTAAGACATATCTGTGAACATCAGCATGACCGATTATTAAAACTCTGCAATATAAAAGCCTACCATGGCAAAAAACAAACAAACAAAAAAAAACGTTAAGCTTAGTCCAGAGCGCAGGTGGTGATGCTTTTGAGATCCGAGGTTTAGAAACACAGCTTCTGTGCTCAAGCTCGGCCACGCAGCTGTGTCTCGGAACCAAAGCAGTCTTTAAGAAGTGGTGAGGGAGAGGGCGGGGGGTGTGAAGAGAGGAAGGGGCAGGGGGGTGAAGGCTTCTGCAGGTGGGCCCGGAGGAGGGTCATGGAGGGGGCTAGATGCTCTGGCAACACTGCATCTTTGGTTTATTCTCAGTGGGCTGCACCTGGATGGACACCACGTTGTTGCTAGGTGACATGTCGTTGTCCCGGCGGTCCGACATCTGCTTCTGGGACACGATGCGGTAGATTTCTGTGGGATGAGGTGAAATTTAAACACCACAGCTACTGACCCAGAGCTAGAGGTTATTAGCTAAGCTTCTCAAAACACGAGAGTCTTTTGGGGATCACTTTGCTTAGCTCACGGAGACACAGATCAGTGTATGCACAGCCAAAACCAGCTCCAAGATCAGTAGATGTTTTATAAATGCAGAATCTGAGCTCATTATGCTTTTTTAATTACACATACCCATAAAACCTCACAGGACGCCTGAAGGTAATGTAATTACTGTGTTATATCTGATGTCCTTTTAAAAATGTATCCTTTGAGTTCACTTCGCAGAAAGAACATTAAGGCTAGGCTCACTAACAGAGCAGCAACACAAGCAGGAAGCTTTTTATTACGGTCACGTCAGGCTAGAGGAACTCAAAGGACCAACCCCAGCAAGGCCAGGCCTTTGATTAGTCATTCATAAGGATATGGCCTTCAGCCAAAAGCCAATCACTTAAAATCTCCCTCACACTCAAACACACACACACTAACTTTCTCAAGCTTATTTGTATGCAATTCTGCCCATCAACTTTAATTCTCCTCATGTTCTGTTATCCAGTCAGTCTTTTGGATAAAAAAACAAACAAAAAGATTCAGCCTTAACCTGACACTGAAGATAAGGAACCAAAAGGACATGCCAGCACCTTCCTCACCTCCTGCACTAAAAAACTACTCACCAGTCAGGATGGTCTGAAAGGCTGTCTCCACATTTGTGGAATCCAGAGCTGATGTTTCGAGGAAAGACAGCCCATTCTTCTCTGTAGACACAAGGAACATTCATCCACTAAGATAGCATCTCACAGTCACAGGCAAAAGAGCACCAAGCTGCTTTAAGGTTACAAAACTAGCCTGCACCCTTGCTTTATCACAATATTTCTGAAGTAATGGCATTATAAACAAGGTCATAATGTGAAAGAACACAGCACTAGGGAGTTCAAGGCGTACATCCATGTGCATATCTGACCTGCAAATGCGCGCGCTTCATCGGTGGGCACGGCCCGGAGGTGGCGCAGGTCACTCTTGTTGCCGACCAGCATGATGACGATGTTGCTGTCGGCGTGATCTCTCAGCTCTTTCAGCCAGCGCTCCACATTCTCATAGGTC
The DNA here is from genome assembly GCA_037974405.1 of Brachyalestes nurse. Taxonomy (NCBI): domain Eukaryota; kingdom Metazoa; phylum Chordata; class Actinopteri; order Characiformes; family Alestidae; genus Brachyalestes; species Brachyalestes nurse. Next base: position 2,658,849 of record JBBPCY010000019.1, on the reverse strand, counting down.
AAGTGCTTAGCAATGTCATAAACTAGCAGAGCTCCCACAGCTCCACGGTAATACCTTTAAACCAAAAGACAGTAACTAGAAAGGGAAAGGCACCTCACATAGACAGAAGCCAGAACACACACAGTTAGTAAGTGTGCTGTATTGAACTTTGAGTGTAAACGGGCATCTGTGTCATGAATCACATTTACTGCCGAATCTTTACCATGGCACATTCCCAAGCTGTGTGTGAGAGTGGCAGTGTGACTTACGCTGAGGTGATGGCTCTGTAGCGCTCCTGCCCAGCCGTGTCCCATATCTGGGCTTTAACGGTCTTCCCATCCACCTGAATACTACGAGTGGCAAACTCCACTCCAATGGTGCTTTTGCTCTCCAGATTGAATTCGTTACGGGTAAAACGAGACAGAAGATTACTCTTCCCCACACCAGAGTCTCCGATCAGGACCACTTCAAAACAAGGCATACAGATGATTCAATTTATGCTTAAAGAGCCATTAGACAAGGCAATCTAATTTATTCCCAACAAACTTTTTTTTTGAGTCCAAAGAACACGTGCTAAAGTCTTGGACTTGTTGAAGCTGTTGACCTCCAGAAGACACACGTGAGGAGCTCCAACACTGTAGGAAATGCTGGGGATAATTTGATCAGTTTATACTTAGAAGCAGTGACAACAGACTTCTTTGATGATTCCTATACCTACCACTAGTGCCATCCTCCTACACTTTCTCCAAAACATATGGATGCTTAAACACCAACGAATGCACCTACACCTGGTCTCCTCTAGAGAGCGATGTGTTTTATCAAAGTTATGGCCTTCATATTATTGCCCTATTACAGACCATTTATAAACTATAAAAGAAACGCATTACACCAAATTGAAAGGAAACATCAGACAACAGAATTCCGCGAAGGTGCTTATACGTCTTTCTAAACTAGGACGTACCAAAAAAAATAAAGAAACTGAGTATGGTGATCAGATTAACGCTGATTTCTTGTGGACATGTAACAGTTTATACCGCCGATGTGGCACTAAGTTTGTTGTGTTTCTGTTGACAGCAGTGTGGACAAATTAACCAGTAAATAAGAAGTGTGTTGCTGTAATCTAGCTACCAACAGGAGAACATATGTCTTGCGAGTACAGGAGAACAACTAAATCAACATCATGTTAGCTAGTATGCCAGTGTTCCCGGTTCCTCTTTCTATTTTGCTTTACTTTCCGTAACAACAGGCGATTCAGAGATTAGGCAGAGCATAGAGCATTTGCAGCTGGCTAAGTTAGCTCCAGTGATCCTCTCCTGTAAGGTGTGGTGCTGGAAACAATGTTTGGATGCAGTTCAAATAATGTTAGCCACAACATAGGCGCCCACACTGCGGCTCTGGGCTGAGGAGGCTATTCATGCTAACAGTTAACCCAGACGGCTTTCGATAACGTTGACATTAATGTCAATTCAACTGCCAGACACGGAGGGAGGGAATAAATTGGCTTGTAATGTTTTTAGCAGTGAGCAAGCTAGCTAGCCTCGATGAAGACAGTTGGAATTTTGTTCTAGCTCTAGTAGCAGTTAGCTGTTGCCTTGCTAACTAAACAACCGGGAAAAGAAACAAGAGGCTCACCAAATGGTGGGTAAATGTAATTTACCTTTAAACAAGTAGTCGTATTCGTCGTCTCTTGTTCCCATTTTTGATCAAAACAAAGGTGAAACACTGCTGGATAAACACTGGCCGAGTAGAAGTGTCCACCCTCCGCTCGGCTGCGGCACTGCAGTCAGACTGATCAGGCGGTAGCCATGCTAACCAGTTAGCAATGGACAAACCTCGATCAGGGCTTCAAAACAGTCAGCAGCACTTCAAAATACAAGTCCCGGCATAGCCTAACCTCTAGCAGGGATGCTGCACTGCATTTGGGACACCTTACCATTACAGGAAGTGTAAAGCGTCCATTTGTTGTACGTAAACACACCACCGTGTGATCAGCACGAAATTCTTTTTCTGCATTAACCCAAATGAAGCAGCGGACAGCCAGGAACACAGTAAGTGGGAACAGAACCTTGTTCAAAGGTATCTCAGTGGGGCAGGGGCAGCGCCCTAACCACCAGACCACCAGCCACTCCAAAAAACAAAGCAGGGACTTTAATGACTTTACATTCAAATACATTTGCATTTGCAGATAAAACAGCTTCCACTCTTCTTGGAATGCTTTCCACAAGATTTTGGAGTGGGATGGGGTTGAGGTCAGGGCTCTGTGTGGCCAGTCAGGTTCTTCCACACCAAACTTATCCAGCCATGTCTTTATGGACCTTGCTTTGTGCACTGGGACACAGTCATGCCCAAGCCCTGAAAAGACAGGTGTGTCCCAGCACAAGACCAAATTTGTCTTTAAGTCAACACAAGTTTTGCAAACTTCTGATTTTTTTCCTTATTGTACTTCACAGATTTGCTGCAAATATTTGCCAGTATTTTTCTATGTTCATCTATCCTAAACCCTGAAGTGTTCCAGTTCCTACCTCTGCAACACCTGACTTCTGTGGGGACAATGCTGGCTGAGAGATGCTAATTGTGGCGTAGAATACCTAGCCTTTAAACCAGAAATGTTTATTATTAGAGATGTGGGGTGCATATCTTTTTTCACTCATTTGTGCTTTTGCGAAAAAGCCTCAACACTTAGGACATTATCCTCTGTCTCTTAAATAATGTAGCATATAATTTATTCTTGGACTATATTTTTATTCCAGTAAGTTTTTCTCCCAGAATGTCTATACTTGAGATCTCAGAGATCTATCTGGTAATAAGATAAATGTTATCAAACTTAGATAGGGCTTCGAGGGACAGGTTTGCCCTTTCTTGGGTTCCAGTTTTAAATATTTGGTTATGACTGTCATTCATTAATTGTCTGCTTTATTTTCATCTTACTTCATTCTTTTATTTTAACAAACTGACACATTGTTATAATAAATGCAGTGAAAGTAAATCTGATTCCAGAAGCCTTATGTATACTAACATACTGTGTTCATTTAGCCCTAATAAAGTCCATCATCTTTAAAAAGGTGGGACAAATTTTCTGTCCAAAATTTCGTTCTTCCTCAATCTTTTCAAGGTTCTTGATATTACCCTGTAGTCCAAGATTTTGGAGTCCCCTAAAGTATTGTGCTAAATAAAGCCAAAAAACAGTAAATCACCAATCAGCTATTAGGGGAACAGTCAGTAGTACTAAGTTAAAATGATTTTTCTAGTGCTCTGCTGTTCTTGCAGGGCAAGTCAGTCTCCACATTTTTAAGAATGTGCAGGAGCTGAAATAAACCATATCTACCCCATTTCTTTTTGACAAAAACTTCTTTATAACATGAGATACGATAAGATTAGAAAGAACTTTATTTATCTTTATTGTTACTAGCATGCTTGGTGCAACAGAAGAAATAAAAATAGCAGACAATATAAATTTTTTAAAAAGACAATGAACAATAGTGCAAGACAAAATTATTGTGACAAAATAAAACTGACACTGCTGTGTGTAAGATTTAGTGTGCTATAGCATCAGATCAGTAAAGTTAGTAGTTATTAGTATAAATGCAATAAAAATTAAAATAAATGCAAAAAAACAGCAGATGATTTGGAAATGAAATTACCATGGGTCTTTTATTCTGTAATATCGGATACTTCTGACTAAATCATGTCAAAAACTCTTGGATTTTAACTGCCCTAGCATACACACTCATAAACACATGGAGTAAAGACTGTATAATAAAGAGAAGAGTGTATAATGTTACATACTAATCAGGTGTTTTCAACCACTCCATACTGCCTGCATATAAGCACATAATAGCGAGCTGTTCTCACGGAGGTTCCATGGTGTAATGGTTAGCACTCTGGACTCTGAATCCAGCGATCCGAGTTCAAATCTCGGTGGAACCTGTACTATGTTTTGTTTTACGAAGTCACTGCTGAAGCTGTAGGCCTATAGTTCACATGCACTGTCTTTCTAGAGACATATCACGAATCACATCATTAACTTACATATTAGGTCCTCCTTGAGTCGTGTGTAGAGAACGAAAACACCAAAGTATAAAGTTTAACTGGACAGAGTTGCAATGTTGGTTGTTGTTTGAATAGCTACTCAAAGAATAAAACAGAGTAGCTTGCTCATCAGAGACATTCATACACATTCATACACACACCATTTTTTTCTTTCATTCTGTGAAGCTGCTTTGTGACAATGACCATTGTTAAAAGCGCTATATAAATAAAATTGAATTGAATTGAATTAAATCAACAAAGACATAAGAGCAGATCGTATCAGTCTTGAGACTGTGTGCATGCCTCCGTGTTAATACAGTCACTCGGTCCTTCACTGCGTTCTGTATGTCGGTGCACTTCTTCGGACTGACCATGTGGGAGCAGCATTTAACCAATTAACGAGAAGGTTCAAGCTCCATAATATGGACAAAAGTATTGGAACGCTTAAGTAGTACACCAAAAGGGACTTTGATGACATTGCTTTCCACAAGATATTGGAGTGTTTCTAAAGGAATTTGTGCCCCTTAAGTCTGTAGAGCACTTATGAGGTCTGGCACTGATGCTGGACAAGAAGAACTGCCTCGCAATCTCAGTTCCAGTTCCTCCCGAAGCTGTTGAATGGGGTTGAGGTCAGGGCTCTGTGCGGGCCAGTCAGCTGGGGGAACCATGTCTTTATGGACCTTACTTTGTGCAGTGGGGGACAGTCATGCTGGGATAGAAAAGGGCCTTCCCCAAACTGTGTCCACAAAGTTAGAATCATAGCGTTGTCCAAAATGTTTTGGTATACTGAAGCGTTAAGATGAACTTTCATTGGAAGTAATGAACTTAGTCCAAACCCTGAAAAACAGGTGTATCCCCATACTTTACGGAAACCAGGTCCGAGCCAATAGAGAGCGGACAGAGGCGAGGAAAAACTCCCTAAAGCTGCAGAGAGGGAGGGGGGGGCTCGCTAGACCCCTTTCACTGGAGCCCTGTTTTTACATGCTGTGCCCCAGTAAAATCTCACCTTCAGCTTTCAACAACGAAATAACTCATTTGACAGTGCATTAATTTAAACTGATAATATCCACAAAAGGATTTTTTATACTCCAATGAGTTGCAACTTAGTTTTAACCACAAACGGTAGCAAAACGCCACATTATGTGCGTCTATGGACATTAAACGCCTGAAACTGCCATTTTTATTATTTAGTTATTGTAGATAACTGCAAATGTACTTAAATTACTTGAGTAATTTTGCACATACAGGTATGTAATTTCTGCCACAAACACGCTGAGAATGTTCATATATGTCCATACATTAATTAATAAATCTGTACATTTTTTACCTGTACCTGTAGTTGCTTCAGTAGGAGTGTGGCAGTGGCAATAATAATGAGCTAAGTAGGGGTAGCTGGTATTGCACATACTACAGCTAAGTTCATATGCAGCAGGCTTTGAAAAATTATATGGGCACTGTAGGGGGTGGGCGGGCCTGTCTAGCAACACTCCTGGAAACAGTCCTAGGGTGATAAATGTGTGTGTGTGTGTGTGTGTGTGGGGGGGGGGGGGGGGGGGTAAATGCTTTTTAAAAGTGGGGGGACACACCCCCCCTCCACTCTCCCTTTGCAAGCCGTCTTCGG
>JBBPCY010000019.1:2634080-2647887 GCA_037974405.1 Brachyalestes nurse | reverse complement strand
GTTTGTAAGATATGTACAATAAAATACTTTTTATATTTTGTAGTGATTTAACACTAACTATGAGGAGATTGAGGGAGCAGCAGGAGAGAGAAGATACATCAGAATGTGAGGCAGTAACAGCAGAACATGGAGGTGAAGTAGGTACTTAGGGAAAGAAAATCAAGCTGCCCAGGGTTCGGCGAGGTGCTGAGTTTGTTTCGCGGCGCGCACCGGGGATGAAACCACCCGTTTGTTTCACCAAAAATATTGACCAGGAGACGCCACTGCTCCACTGTGTGTGTGTCTCCTCTGCTGCCAAGTCTCTCGCCTTGTGGTCTTGTGTTGACATTTCCCTCTAAGCGGTAACGGTACCGCCCATTTTATGAAGGGACTATAATAATTAGTTAAGTAACGGAACGCGCGTCAGCATCAGCCAGTCAGAGGCAGAGATTGCATTGCGTACACAAGCGCGCACAGAGAGATGACAAAAACACACGACTAGTTGACTTCTCTCAGGCAGAGTCAATTCGTGCCTCTGAAGTCGACTAGTTGACTTTTGTGTTCATGCCCTAGTATACATACACATGTATATATAAACTTAGATAAGTCTATGTATGCAAGTACAAACTGAGTATATGTATTTATATATGCACAGAGGGGATATATGGCAAGGATGCAGAATCATATTTTCTTTATTCTAAAGCTGCAAAAATACCTTTTAAAAATGTTTTGTAGTTTGCAGTCGAAGAGACTCATCCAATTGTTCTGGTCATACTCTTAAACGACAATACATTTTACAAAGTGACGTTGCACAATCACTGGGGCAGCAAGAAGGACATAGATTGCCTGTTAATATACAATAGGTGGATATTCTGCTGCAGGCAAATGTTGTTGACCCCGGAATATTTTTTTGTGAATCCATCTCTTGTTTTCAAACAGGGCAGGTGGTCTTTTTATGTTAGTGAGTGCTCCTGATGGTGGCCTGAGGCACTGCCGTTGCATTAACTCAGCAGAGGTCATATCTGAGAACTGGTTTAGTCCCACTGTGTGAAACAAAAGAGTAGTGCATAAGATTATATATTTGGTTATTATATTATATAGTGTAGATATGATCGCAGCCTTACGTGTGTACGAGTGACTCCCTGCATTGTGACGGTCGATCATTCTCTTCTTTTCAGTGAAAACCCGAAGCCTGTAGTAATACTCATCCTGACTACTGTATCTTTTATTGAACTATGGACAAGATATACATAAGACAACACTATTCATAGCGCAAGTCGTACTGTGAGTCAGTTTTATATTGCAGGTAGTGCTGAGTAATTTTTTCTTTCTTGTTTAGATCAAACCACGGGTTAAAAAGGAAACTTGGGCTCATCACAACTTTTGTCACTTACCTTGGACATCCATGTTCTGAAGAGATACTCATCTGTAACAACGAACATGGACTGTATGTAAAAACTGATGACACATGAAATGTAAGCTACATGAAACATAAATCTCAAATCTGGAATGAGGAGTTTCCCCTCAGTGAGCTAGCTAGCACACTTAGCGCTATTTGGCACTAAAACAGTCATTTTTGTTAAAATGGAGGTTAACTCTTACCTTGTTCACTTAAAATATGGGTTGTACATGTGCAGTGCAGAAAAACCAGTAGGGAGGCAGTTAAAAGAAGCGTTTTCATGTTGATGCCAAACTCTCCTTCTCAGTTGCGCAGCTTGTGAGGCGAACAGAGGGTGAGAAAATTCCTTCCATCACATGACGAGTCTGGGGAAGGTTAGAAGTGCTCGTAACGTCACTGAGAATAAATGAGAAAATCTACTCCAAACGACAGCTTCATAGACACTTGCCCCTACACAGATCGGTCATTTACTCAAAGTAATTTTCAGTGAATTAAGTAAAAATACACATAATGTAATCAGCTTGTTTACTTACTATTGTTCACTTACAAACTTCTGATGAGCCACGAGGGTTGGAGGAATCTGCAAAATACATAGTCTGTTTATCTTTGTCACATGCTGTCACATTCTATGTTTTTTACCCAAGCAACAGGCACAGTCACTGATTTTCATTCTTCCTGAACTTTTATTCAATTTCCTCAAAAACAAACAAAAGCAAGGCACGAGGGCCAATACGTTTACAAAACTCAAACAAAATGTACAAACAGATCCAGAAGAATGTGAAGGTGCACCGACAACCCATGTCGGTCCCTCAAGATCTTAAATACCCAACCAAAACCCCATAACCCAATCAAATCACAAACCGGCGCTCCACACGGCCAGGGCGGCCTAGGTGAGTCTCGTGGGATTCTCCTCTTTGATAGTCTCTGTCCTCGCCCGGGGAGCTCCCATGAGGGAGCCATTCACTGTCGTTGGAGCCAGAGCCCCTTTCCTGAAGTCCCATAAAATCCATGGCCCCAGCATGGCCCTGCTGGTGATGTGAAGGCCCCTCGCCAGCCTTCATAAGCCCCTTCCTACCGGCTTCCGCATCGCCTTCTAGGGCCCCTTGGGCCTCTGCCACGCTAGCCAACCCTCCCCGGGCCTCTGCTGCGCTAGCTAGGAGCTTGGGTTGGTTATAAGCTGCAGCGAACAAACCTAGCTGCCCGGCTAACTGGCTAGGCTGCGTCACTACCCGCCTAGGCTGTAGGGGCTCCACTAAAGAGCCTACCTTAGCTAAACCTTAAGCCGAGGGGCTGGTGTTGGAGGCAGCAGCCATCTCCGAGGTGCCGGCACCGGTCGCAGGAGCATGGTCTCAGCACTTAATGCCCTCTCGTGCGGCTGCTGTTGCTGCGTGGCTTGGGAGCGGAGCTGAGCGGACAGGCTGCACCCCTCACTCTTAAGTCTGGCCTGCACACAACCATGGCAGGGCTAGAAAATCCAATAAGTGCAAACTCCCTGGACTTGCGGGAGCCTCCCAATCGGAGGCGCGGATCTGGTGGTTTTGCAAACCCCCTCGCCACCTTGGCTTCTTAGCCCGTTTGGAGACACAGAGGTCCAAGAAATTCTCTGGAGCCAAAATCGTTGGATTGTCCTCCGGTCAGCCACTCCAGCTGTAAATTTCACTCTCGGCCTCCGAGCTTATGTACCCCAGCAGCTCCTGTGTAGTGTACCCACCTGTCCTGATCGGTTCCTCCACCTGCCAGGGCCAGATTGTCTCCCTCACCGAGGTGACCACGGGTTCCCACAGAATCGTGGTCCAGTCTGCTCTGCCTTGGGTAAAGGTTGGTCCATCTGTCACGTTCTGTTTTACCCAAGCAACAGGCACAGTCACTGATTTCCATTTTTCTTGGTCTTTTATTCAAGCTTCCCAAAAACAAACAAAAGCAAGGCACGAGGGCCGATACATTTTCAAAACGAAAGGTACAAACACATCCAGAAGAGTGTGAGGGTGGACCTACAACCCATGTCGGTCCCTCAAGATCTTAAATACCCAACCCAAACCCCATAACCCAATCAAAACGCAAACACAGAACTCAATCCAGCTGTTACTAATAATAATAATACAAACTCACTCTTCATAATAGTTTCCCAAACTCCCATCATCAAACCTAGAAAAAAGGCTGACCTCTAGTGGCCATCCACCAGTACTGTTCGCAGCCCTGACATATGCATAGTCATTAAAGTAATGGCTATATTGGTTTTCCATACCAAAATATAATTCAGAATTAATCTTAATTCATTCTTGCATGACCATTTTCTAACCTCTGTCCATTCCTTCCAAGTAAACAGGCTATTCCGTGTTTCTGTGCCTTTGAGGCTGAAACATGTAATGATGTAATGAAAGTGGACAGAACAAAGGTAAGATAGATTAGATTTAGTAATGAAGAAACATACAATATATTTTCCCCTTCTTCTTTTTTTTTTTTTTTACAAAACTGGAAATATTTCTCAAGCCGTCAAAATAAACGCAAGGGTTGAAAGATCATTCCCATACCGCTGGGTTTTGCTAACCGCTAAAGTTTGTTTGTTTGTTTATATATCATGTATGAGTATGTGCTAATAGATTTGTACACAGTATGTATATATAGATCTATATGTATAGTATTTCCTCTTTAAACCCTGTACATAGTAAAAATACATAGAAATCTTCACAAAGTAGGCACAACATTTATACACATATACATAATAAATAGCATAAACATCACAAAAACTATTATTTGAAAACAGTTAGATGTGGACTGTATAGATGGAGAAGTGAACTTGCTTTTGAAACTTTAACAATATTTATACATATTTCAAGAACTTTTCAAGAAATGATGCAATACCACATGATAGGATAAACCTTTATTAGTCGCACAAGTGGGAAATTTACAACTGCAGTCTCAATGTGTAGCAGTAAAATCTCAATACTGATATTTTGTGTATATAATGCATACATCTGCTAATAAAATGCACCGACAAAATCCCTCTGGGGTGGAACAAATTTATTAGCAAGAGGTAGTCAGAAAACATACAATTTATTTTTAGCCATTTTATGTATGTATTTCTCTGTATTTCTTTGTATGAATATAAGTATATATATTGTATATATTTTCTTTATTCTAAAGCAGCAAAGATACCTTTTAAAAAATGGTTCTGGTCATACTCAACAATGCATTATACAAAGTGATGTTCCACCATCACTGGGGCAGCAAGAAGGACATAGATTACCTGTTAATATACAACAGGTGGATATTCTGCTGTAGATAAAATTTGTCGGCCCCAGAGTATTTTTTTTTTATCATATCCTGTTTTCAAACAGGGCAGGATGTCTTTTTATAGTGTGGCTCCTGATGGACTCAGCAGCATTTCTTTAACTCCTCATGGGTCATATCTGCGAAATGGTTTAGTCCCACTGTGTGAAACAAAAGAGTAGTGCATTAGATCATATATTTGGTTATTATATTAAAATCTCATAAGATTTAGTGGAGATATGATCGCAGCCTTACTTGTGTAAGAGTGATTCCCTGCATTGTGCTCGTCGATCATTCTCTTGTTTTCAGTGAAAACCCGAAGCCTGTAGTAATACTCATCCTGACTACTGTATGTTTTATTGAACTGTGGAAAAGATTTACACAAGACGAACACTCTATTTATATCACAAGTCATACAGTAAGTCTGTCTCATATTGCAGGTAATGCTGAGTAATTCTATCTTCCTTGTTTAGATCAAACCACAGGTTAAAATAGGAACTTTGGCTCATCCCAACTTTTGTCACTTACCTCAGACATCCATGTTTTGAAGAGTTTCTCATCTGTAACCACGGACATGGACTGTATGTAAGAAGTGATGACATACGACATGTACGCTACATGTAATACATTTAAACCTCACAAAATGATCAGACTCGGTCACTGGAGCAGGCTACCCTGATAAGTTGAGTAAAGTTGGAAAGAACTCGACAGATTCAAACTTTGTGGCTCAATAAATCTTAAAGAAAACACTCTTACAACACAACATACGGGTCTATTCAACAGCGGTAAGGTAGACAATGAGCTACAACCGGATTTTTCGTCCAAAAAAGATGTATAACTAAGTGATGTAGTATGACCATGGTGACACCCTAGATATTTACACTATGTACACAACATACTATGTACGCTATGTAGTGCATTTTATTTAATAATGATTTTTCACCAAACTTATTGGTGTAGTTTGACCTTAATGAGACTGTAGAAGTGTAGATGTGTAGTGATTTTGGTGGTAGTACAGTTGATAGGAGCAACGTTACTGAATGTTATTCCTAATAAAGAAATATTTAAAAACAGACTAAGGTACATTTTACCAAACTGAGGGGTGTTGTATGACATTGATAAAACTCTGAAAGCCTTTGGTGATTTTGGTGGCTCTTCGCCCTTTGGAAGTGAAGTTATTGACATTATCCGTTTTCATTTTGCACTTTCCAGACGGTCCCTAAGCTCTCCCTTGACAGCGGACTGCTCATAGGGAGCAATGTCGTCCGTATTTCTTTAAACACATATCGTTTGGGCGAAAATCCGGTTGTAGCTCATTGTCTACCTTACCGCTGTTGAATAGAACCATATATTGTGTTCGTAGGACGTTTTGTTTAAGATTTATTGAGCCGCGAAGTTCGAATCTGTCAATGCACTTTACCGAACTAACGCTACCCTGGAATGAATAGTTTCCCTCAGAGTGGGCTAGCTAGCACAGCGCCAAAACAACAGCAAAAACGAAACTAAACTCGGTCATTTTAGTTTAAAACTCTTACCTTCTTGACTAAAAACAGGTTCAGCACTGGTGCGGTTCATGTTGATGCCGAACTCTTCTTCTCAGCTGCGCGATCAGAGTGTCAGAAAATTCGGGAAGGGTGTGGGGGACCATTCCTGTTCATCACATGATGAGTCTGAGGGAGCGCTCGTAACGTCACTGAGAAAAAATGTGAAAATCTACTCCAAACGACAGTTTCTTAAGACACTTGCCCCTACACAGATCGGTCATTTAATCAAAGTAATTTTCAGTGAATAAAGTGAAATACACATGACAAATGTAATTTGCTTGTTTATTTACAAACTTCATATGAGGCAGAAATGAAGAGGCACAATATATCGTCTGTTTATCTTTGCTGTATTCAAGATTTACAAGCTGCTCAACAGTTGCCATTGTCCGATTTTCCTCTTCATGACTCGCCAAACATTTTCAACAGGGGACAGTTCTGGACTGCAGGGTGGCCAGTCAAGCTCACACACTCTGTGTCTACGAAGCCACACTTTTTAAATTTGTGCAGAACGAGGCCTGGCATTGTCCTGGTGAACTGTACATGGAGTTTCTGGGAAAGAATTTCGTCTTAACAGAATCATATGTCTCTCTAAAATTCTAAAGTAAGCTCCTGCATCAGTGGTGCCTTCACATATATGCAGATCCTCCATGCCATGGGCTTTGATGCCCCTCAATATTTTTACAGATGCTGGTTTTTGCATCTTTCCTTGTTAACAGTCTGGATGGTCTTATTCATCTCTGGCATCTATCCACCCTTGGCCTGTCATTTTGCTTGTTAAATAAAGGATCAAGTGAATTACCGTATTACAGATTTTAGTTTCCATTGCATTTTTAGAATGTGGCGCAAATTCTTGGAAATGGAGTTTGTACATTTTCTATCAATTAAATTTTTTTCCATGACATTTGTTTGGTTTTCCTAATTCATTTTCTTAATTCATTCTATTTTTTGATTGGCTGTCATGTATTCTAATCCCTTCAGAGGGCAGCAGAGGGCTGAAACCCTCCATAGGACTTCAGAAGTTCTAAAAGGCTAACTGCAGAGGCTGAGAGATGTGTGACATCACAAAAACTATGATTTAAAAATCATAGTTTCTAGATGTGGACTGTATGGAACTTTAACAATATTTACATATGTCAAGAATTTTTCATTTCAGAAAAGTTCAGAATACTGAAAGATAAGATAAACTTTTATTAGTCCCACAAGTGGGAAATTTGCATTGTCACAACAGAAAGTGGACAGAACAAAGGTAAGAACAGCAAAAATGAAAAACAGTAGAATAAAAACTACATCAACAGTACAGTATAAAAAGTACACCATACAAACAATCTACAATTATAAATATAGACGTGTGTATTGAAAAATATATACGTATACATACACGTATATATAAACTTAGATAAGTACAAATTGAGTATATTTATTTAAATATTTATGCACAGAGTGGATATATAAATAAATGTAAGAACACTGGATATATATCTCAATTTGTAGCAGTAAAATCTCAATACTGATATTTTGTGTATATAATACATCTGTTAATAAAATGCACCATCATACATATAATTAAAATCAAATATGAAATCAAATGGAATAATATTTCATGATCATGACGGGCCTAAGGCCTGCATTAATAAAGCAGTTGGCCAGTTTTACTTTGGTTTGTCTGGGCTTACAGTAATAAACCATTTCCTCCATTTTTCCTGCACTTAACCAATAGCTTGCACTGTGTCCAGACTATTATAGGACAAATCCCTGGCTCGGCCTACGATAAGAAAAGAAATAAAATCACACACACAAAGAGAGAAAACCCCCCTGAGGTAGAATAGATTTAATAATCAGGAAACATACAATCTATTTTTACCTTTTTCCCCTTTTTCTTTTTTTACAAAACTCAAAATATTTCTCAAACTGTCTAAATAAACTTAAGAGTTGAAAGATCATTCTCATATGTTTATACTGCTTTATATATATATAAATGAACAATACAATATGATAAACAATCTAAATACTAAGTAATACAGTATACCACAAATGTACATTTTTCAGCAAGAATGTAGTAATGTAGTGCTTATTTTGTGAATATATTTTTTTACTACATATATTATTATTTATCTTTACATTTATAAATATAAATCTATATTGAACAATATTAAATTGTTCAGTATATTGTTTGTTGTGTCTTTGTGTATTGTTGTTGTTTTATTCTGTTGTGTTTGAGAGACACCATCAACCGGAATCAAATTCCTTGTTTGTGCCGATCACATACGTGGCCAATAAATGCGATTCTGATTCTAAGAGAAAGATTATTGACAGGATTACAGTGTATGCAAAACACTTTAAAGTCCTCTACCTCTAGATCATGCTTTCAAAATCAGTGTGTGAGCTGAGGATACAAGTGTGTGCTTTACACCAGGACTTCATGTACAACATATACAGAGCACATCTCTCTGTGGTGGATATTGTACTAAATATCTTTCTGTGTTTTTGTTTTTATTCATTTTTTCTCCTTTTTGTTTTTTCCTATCAGAAATGCAGAATCGTATTTTCTCTATTCTAAGGCTACAAAAATACCTTCAAAAATGTTTTCTGTTGGTCGCAGGTGAAGAGACTCATTCACTTGTTCTGATTATACTCTTAAACGACAATGAATTTTACAAAGTGACGTTTCACAATCACTGGAACAGCAAGAAGGACAGAGATGGCCTGTTAATATACAATATTCTCTTGTTTTCAAACAGCTGTTTAAGTAAGTTGTAAGGTGCTGTAAGGTTTTTTGTGAAAAAGGCTACATATTATGACGTTTATAACAAAGGGTCTGATGAGAGAGTTTCTATAATGCCAGCAAAACTGTGTTTATCATCAAATCATGCCTAAACGTTTTGGACAATAAATGTGTCACATATCGGCTGCCATGCCAATGGCAATCCACAGTGGCGGCAAAATGTATTTACCCCATACCTGCACACTCGAACAATAAAATATGTATACTGGCTTCGGTTTAGTAAGTATGGTAACATTGACGTTGGATTACATCTACTATAACCAATAATGCTTTCTTTTATTCAATAGTACAGTTCCTCATCGCTACATGGTATACCTATAGATTAGTTCCATGCATCAATTATTGGTCGAAGTATCTCCATTAGCCTTGTGTTATTCTTCAGCCAGAAGATAAGATCTGCCAAATTCCCTTCCGTCCGCAGGGACGACAAAACCTAATTCATCTCCTCATATTTAGCAGTGAATCTCCAGGATGCAGTAAAATTTTAATGAAAACTGTTTTGAATATACATTTATTTATGCTGGGCAACATTTAAAGTTTTTAACTGCCATACGATTAATCGCATTGTTACATAAAAAATTAAATAGTTAATTCAAAAGTAGTGTATTGCACACTTTCTGAGAAGACCTATAGACACCACAAACCTGGGTTAAAGGGCAAAGTGCTGCATTTTATGCTGCATATTTTGTTTCTGCATTCTCTAATTCGACCAGGCTAAACTCCACCCTCACATCTCAAGTATCCAATATTTAGTTTGAGTTTATTTATTATAGTTTATTTTAATAATTATTATTATATTTTTATAACATCGAATGTTCTAATAAACCAAAATGACAATGTGGACACATGAACACACCCATTTAAAAAAGACCTGTAGAATATTTTACAAAATTCTTACAAGAATTTGTAAAATTGCTGTAGTTTACTGCAGGACACTACACTGTAAATGTTACAGGAGCAAAACGTGATTTTTATTCTTGAAATAGTAAACAATAATCTATAAACTATGCAGTTTAAACAGAATTGACTATATAACACCATATACTTTTTAGGTGTAACAATGTAAGGCATATTAATATAAAGCTGATATTGTAGCTGTAATTCCAAACTGTACCGCTAGAGGCTCGTTATAGCGCTGAAGGCTGAAGGTGGATGTTACTGTTTGGGGCACGAGGTCACACTTTGCTAACCAGGTAAGTTACCAGGATGTGCTGCAGTTTTCCTTAAAAGACCAAAAAAGCTGTTTCTGCTTGAAAAATGTTGAATGTTTACATTTTATTTAAAACTCACTGAGCCCCCAAGAAGCCAGAGTGCAAGTTCATATGAGGTGTTATATATGTATGTGTGTGTATATACAAACACAATATATATATATATACAGTGTTCCACTACAGATTACAAAATACATGACCCAAAATGAAGTTTGGAACGTATTCCGTTAAGTTACTCAATGTGAGTAACGTATTCTGAATACTTTGGATTACTTAATATATTGTCATGCTTTTTACAACTACATGAATGCAGCAATAATCACATCCTGCAAATTCTTGTTTGTTTTTCTCTACCAACTGGTTTTTAATCCCAAATCTCCCTGAACAAACAATGTATTTACTGTAGAGGAGCAAAGACTTGGGCATGTTAACATAAGATGTTTTGTCTGCTTAAAGATAATAAAAAAGCCCTGTCTTTCCTTAACCATTTCTTTATTTACAAAGTGGAAGAGTATTAGACAAACATAAAATATTCCATGAATATTAAGAAATGCATTCCTGCCTGGGCACTGCTGCATCTGTTGTGCTGGCTCCGGGTCCATTGTGTAACTGACAGAGATGTTCACGTCATTTTTACCAAGTCCAAGTCAAGTTTCAAGTCTTTGAGTGGCAATGTTTACAAACGGCGACTCTAAATGTGGGATTTCTGAGCTGTAAATGTTGAGCTGTAAATGTTTAGACATATGAAACAGGAAAATACTGCCATGCACTCCATTTATTTCAACAACGTAACTGTATTCTGACTATCACGTATTTAAACGGTAACTGTAACGGAATTCAGTTACTCATAATTTGTATTCTAAATACGTAACGCCAGTACATGTATTCTGTTACTACCCAACACTGTTTATATATATATACACAAAGCTCTGTCATAAAGTCATAAAGCTCAGATTTTTATTTTTGTTAAACACATTGAAAGACACTAAAATGTTGAACAAACCGTAAAAAGATTGCAGTCAGATGTCCAGATACTGAACCTGTGCTTCTGCACATGCTCAGAGATCTCTCTGGAGTGGGAGCTACCACTCACAGAAAAGTGCTTTTAAACCACACATGCAGGGCCTGAACATTAGGCACCTCAGTCAACAAATTCAATATTCACCTTTTCAGGACAAGAGTTAAAAAAAAGCAAGTGTAAACTGGCTACATGCTGCTCTGTACTGGTTTATGTGCTGGTTTTCTGATGCTTCTAAGAATCTGAACCAATCCAGGAATCAGGGCGGCGAGTGGACACTCTGGTGACGTGGGCATGACGCACCAGCGGCGCCATAAGAGGAAGTGAAGGAGGCTGGAATGAAAAAAAACACTGGGTTTTCACACACTGACCTTTCGTCCCTTCTGGGAGTCTCTGCAGACACTTTCTGGGGAAGGAGCGAGGGATGAGCGTATTCCTGCTGAAACCTGCATTGCACTGCTGGTGATCCTCACGAGCCGGGGGGGCGGGGGGGGAGGGGGGGAATGGGCAACAAAGGCACGTTAAACTGCAGTGAGACGGAGATCATGCAACACAACATGTAACACCATTTCCTACCAACCCAACCTCAGATAAACCTCCCGAGATGCTCTAAACAGACTAATGCTAATATGAAATCTGCTTTATGCACTAGGATGTATGCAAGGGACCATGTTCTGTGCAATAAGACCTTTTTTCATGAAGGTATACTAACCATCTGCCGCATCATTGGCTCCTCTAACTGTTTAAGCATGGAGCTCAGGTCACCGCTGGTTTTAGAGGAGCCTAAAACTAGAGTTAAACGTAAAGTGACCATTTTGTGATCCATGAACACATCACAGCGTGAACTTCTTTCTCTATATTTAACCCATTCACCAAGCGAAGCAGCAGGCAGCCAGGACACAGCGCCCGGGGAGCAGTGTGTGGGGACGGTCCCTTACTCAAGGGTACCTCAGTGATGCAACTGACAGCCCTGGGATTCAAACCCACAACCTTTTGATCGCAGGGACAACTGTCTAACCACCAGTCCACCAGTTGCCCCAATACTTGCTTTACCCTATTGAGCCACCCAGCCATGGAGTCGCCTGCAGTGTTTCGCTTAAACTCGGTCTCATACATACCACATTATTCACAGTTTTGTTTGTTTATGGTATCATATCGGAATCCCTGTGGTGTCTACCAATCCTGACTGCTAGTCTAGCCACTAAGCTATAGGCTAAGCTAACGTTAGCTGAGCTAACGTTTGTGGAAAAAAGTGATTTTGTCTTAATTTGGCATTAAATAGAGACCAGAGACAAGTTCATTACTCTCCAAATGTTGAAAAGAACTGAGGTAAGAAAGTAGCCAGCTTGCTAACTTTAGCTTCCTCATCTATGAGTCCCATTCTCTACAATCATTAGAAGCCCATTCTCTACAATCATGTTTTCAGTTTGAAGACTGTCACAGACAATATATTCATCTTCCTAGTGATGCTACTGAAAACCAGGGGCTATGAGGCTAATAATCAATAATCACTCAGATTTATAGTTCTGATTGTTAGCCTAGCAGCTCAGAAGTTAAATTTGGGGCCCAGAAATGTCCTGGCTCTCAACATTTGGGGTGGGTGTGAAAAATGAGTGTAAAATATGGTGTAAAAATGTGTTAATGTGTCCATTTACACATTTTCACACCATATTTCACACTGCCTTCCTTCTAACCTGATAATGAAACAGCAGTTTACAGCAGTTTCTGGAGATAGTGACATCCTCCACCTTGATCAGGCCGTTGGGATGAGGTGGTTTTAGACCGTGGTTTGTAAAGGAAACTAATAAATAATGTTAATTAGTTAGGCGCGTTGTTAGCCACTGATTAGCCTAATTATTAAAGACTAATTAGCCTAATTATTATGGACTAATAAACACAACCCAGTCTTCCTAAAACCCTCATCATGTCCCGGAGCGAACAAACACAGTCTTCTGTTTATCTGGCTTCCCGGTTTGACGCCGATCCAAGGAGAACGAGGAGCGATCCCGATCGCCTCCATTAGCCGTGCTCTCCTTGGACAGCCGCCATTTATTCGTCCAAACAGCTGTCTGCACGCTTCACGCTTCCTCCTTCTCTCTCTCTCTTTCCCCCTCGGATCTGCACCCCGTTCTATCTTTAGCAAGGGTTCTCTCTACCTCTTTTTTCCCTTTTCGCCCCCCCCGCACCCATTCCCTTTCTGTTTCCTCCCCTGGGCCGCCGCACCGACGCAGGTTGGCGTCACACGCTGGGTCTAATTTTGCTGCTGTTGATGCTGATGTTAAAAGGAGCAGCTGCTATTTTCTGCCTCGCTCTCTCGCTCTCTCTCTCTGTCTCCCTCTCTCTCTCTCTCTCTCTTTCTCTCTCTCTCTCTCTCTCTCTCTCCCCCTCTGGCTCTGCCGGTGGTATTAATAGAGGGAGAATTATTTCACGTCTGTGCAATTTTTTTGACTCACGTCACCAGGGCTGAAGGGCTCACAGTGAACCTGTCTCTCCAAGTATATGTGTGTGTATATGTATATGTATACACATGTTATATATACACATATATGTGTATTGTACATCTATGTACATACACATATGTATGTATATATATACATACATATA
>JBBPCY010000019.1:2615064-2626992 GCA_037974405.1 Brachyalestes nurse | reverse complement strand
AACTTTTTTCACATTGTCATTATGGGGTGTTGTGTGTAGAATTCTGAGGAAAAAAATGAATTTAATCCATTTTGGAAAAAGGCTGTAACATAACAAAATGTGGAAAAAGTCATGCGCTGTGAATAATTTTCGGATGCACTGTAACACCTGCGAAAAGCGGGAGATTACTGTACACCAATTTTCTCACACTATTTTAGTTTCCTGTCATTAAAATATATAGTTATAATAGTCCATACCTTTGGCTGATGATCGATCTTGTATGCAGTTTGCTGAAACTGTCTTATTTCTCTGATGATGTGAGAGATCTACGCATAAATACACATTAGCTCCTGTAAATTAAAACTGCAACCAAAACATCTGTTTCCATAATTATATTACATCTGTTAATATAGGATAATAGCAAGGCTATAAATTATCTGGACAAAACGTATAGCCCCAAAATCAGTTCCTGGAGGATTAAATACTCATCCTTAATGGCTCATAACAGATGTGTTCCTATCATTAACAGAGCCAGTGGCTATGTGAACAACTTTTCAATACAGTGGTTAAAAGGTTGAATCCTCTGTCACTACTCATAAGCAATTTTGATTCTATTTCAATCATTCTGAAACCTGGAAGCAATGATAATTTACTGGCAATAATTTTACAATAATTTGTTTCTGGAAAAAACATTTCAAATTCATTAGAGCAGCCCTGGTCCCGGAGGCCCCTGATTCTATGCTCCCAGCACACCTGATTCAACTAACTGACTAATTAACAGACCTGTTATGGACTGTTTGGTGTGTAACAGCAGAGAAACCAGAAAAATATACTCGGCGGGGCCTGAGGAAACCACTGCCTTAGAGAATTTGTAGACAGCATAGCTCAAAAGAAGCCTTACTTTTTTTAAGTTTACATTTTTAAATTTTGCACTTGCATTCGATTTTTGGACTGAAGAAAGAAGGTTTAACTGTTACTGAAGCATAGTTAGATAATGAACCTCTGCTTACCATTCTCATCTTGGAAAAGTTAACAAGGTTGTCCTCTGTGTAGTTTGGAGTCCCCTCCTCAATGAATGCCAGGTCTGTGAGGTACATCCCCAGGTACGGAACACAAGGTGGGTCACAACTAACAGAGACAGCAACACATCAGAAAGTGTACATAAATTTGCACTCATTCTCACTCTACTCAAAGAAACACTAGAACTGAAGACTATTGGATGATTGAAGAAACTATCTGAAAGTCGTATAAACAGCACAATAAGTAATGTTTAAAGTACTAAGTAAATAAGTTATGCAGTTTACTTTTTCAAAGCTTCTCGTAGATTCTTGAACCTTCCCTCAGATGAGACCAACTTCTGCAGCTTGTCAATGACCGTTTTAGTCTAAAGAATAAATGGAAACCAAACATTATAACAAGGTATCATTTGGAATTTACACATTTCCAGTAAAGTTTCTATAAATGTTAAGGAACGTTTAATGATTTATGCTTTATGTATGAAATACATGCTAACATGAAAATCTGTAATTGAAAAAAGCTGGACAGTGTCACGTTGGGCCCCTATCTCCTCGACAGCAGGGCAAGCACAGAGACACCGACTACAGCTTGGATACATTATCTCTACTTTACTTTATTTAACGAAAACACAAAAGGCATGAAAGCCCAAAATTCTATAACTCAATAATCTCCTTGAACTAAAGGAGACAGGCTATAAACAAAAACCCCAAATGTGTTGGTTTACCCACTCAAACAGAGAACAGAAATCCCTATATACAAAACTCAAAACTGTCACCAATCAACAAACACAATCACTTAAGAGAAAACACAAAGCAGCTGAAACTGAAATAGAAAACTCTAAACAAAGCAACAGAGGCCTCTAGCGGCCTTTGACTAAACAAACCCTAGACATAACAGTACCCCCTCTAAGGCGCACCACAGGAGCGCCCACAGAACACCCAAAACACCAAAAGCGGAGGAGAGGAAGGCGGCGGCAGGGGGCAGAGTCCCACGAGCTCCCACCCAGCTGTCTACCACAGAAACACATCCTGGCCGGCTCTTCTCACGGGCAGGGCGGCATGGGTGGGTCTCGTGGGACGCTCCCCTTTGAGAGACCCAACATACACACATAAGGCCCCACCAATGGAGCCCATCACTGTTCCAACAGGCGGAGCCCCTTTCTATGATCTCTTTGTTGTCCTTGGGGCTGGGACTCCTCTCCATGGGGCCCCATAATGTTTTCTCAGATGATGTCTCCACCAGGAAGCCCCTCAGCTGGGAACCCAGTCCCTGTTCTCCAGACAGAGGCACTTTCCGACACCCAGTCTTTGTCCATCAGGTTAGATCCCTTTCCTTGGGGCTCTCCCCTGCCCTCCGGGTTCAGGCCCTTTACTTGGAGCCCCTTAGTGTTCTCCAGGAGCTCTTGCCAGGATGAGGTCCTCCTCTAGGACTACACCGAAGCCTTCCACATTTACTATAGTGGAGCTCTTAGGGAGCTCCTTACCATTCTTACCACTCCAACATCCCCAGGGCTAGAAGTCGCTGAAACCTGGGGTAGGCTGGATCAGGGAGTAGAGGGCTGAAGAGGGGCTAGCAGAGAGGCTCATGGCAGCAGCTGAGGGGCGGTTAGCGGATGAAGAGCAAACTGGGCCTAGCCCGGGGCAGTTTGAGTTTAGTCAGGGGCTAAGTCTTTCATCTTTCCTATCTTAAACTAAACTGCTTACAGCTGTGTCCTCCTAGCAACATTTCCCAAAAACAACATTATGTCCCCCTTCAGAGAGATAGAGACAAATAGCTACCCACACTTACCTTTGCTGCCTCACACCTCTCTTTATGTGCATCTAAAAATGCCAAAGGTGATCTTTCTGAGGTGACGAAATAGAAGATCCTTCACTTGCATAAGGATCAAGAAAGTTAAAGGAAAACAATGGAAAAACAGAAGTTTCCAAAACTGGCCTTAAAGTGATTATAAGGGGACAATGGGTCTCCTAACAACAGTGCAACTCTCGTAGATCAGGAGAATTGTTCAAAGCAGACAAACAGTAATTAAAGCTTTTAGAGAAAATAAAGTTCTTCTTTTGCTACAAATGTGAAAAATCCACAGGTGTTTGTTTATTCTTCCGCTTTGAGAAGACAGCACTGAAGGTATGAAAAGATGCCATAACTGAATAAACTAAAAAGAATAATGTTTTCAGACTGCACATGTGTTATTTTGGATCATGAGATGCAGAAACTGCTACTAGCTAACAAGAATGACAATAATGAAATCATATTATTCTGTGTATGTATTCAGCTACCTGTTTGGAGACTTTGAGCCAAGTTTTCTTGAGGCGGAAGATGGCGCTGCGGTTGAGGGAGGAGGTGATCTCCAGCACAGCGTTGTAGTTATGGAGACAACGGCAGATGTCAGCTACTGCCACCCACTTCTCCATCACCGCCACCCGCGTGTTCACATCCTCGCAGCGCAGAATCTCAGAGGCAATCAGGTTGCTTATCTTTTGAAAAGAGAAGAGCAGGTTATAGTGTGAGATTTATTTGAAATTCTTGAACTGCATAAATGGTTTCATTTTGGTTAACCAGTATAGCAGTTACTTAATTACAAGTCTTATAGTTTATTATTACTGAATAACAGACAAATGGTCTAATTATCTGAAACATATAAAATTTCATGTTTAATTAGGAAGATCATGTATTAATCAGTGACCTGAAAAAATCGTAATAACTCTATATATCCCTTAGATTTACTAGCTATGTTTGTTACTAATACATGTAAATGAATGGTGCTTCGTTTATAAATCAGTCAGGGCTGAAACATGTAACTTCAGTGTGAATGGGAGGAGCTCTCATCTGAATAGGTGAATAGAGTGGCTGAAATAATTATTTATTGCTGAATTTGTAAATTTGCAGACTTACAAAAAAAGATCAGTCTCTAATTTATAAGGTAGTTTCATTTTTATAGAGAAAAGACATGTTACATAAAAGTTATAAATGGATTTGCACTTTACTGAGTGAAACCCAGCCAGACTTCTGGCTCCCACAGACATGGCTGTGTTTCCATGTTGACAGCTCTTTCGTTTTGCCTATGGTGGTGGAGAAGTTGGAAAGGAAGAAACTGATTCTGTTGACAGGTGTGCTTCATACACATAACGAGTTAAGGTCAGGAGTATCTGTAATTGATAGCTTGATTGTAATCTGTGTGCAACATGGGCACATAGCCAGTCTGTGGGAGTCAGAAGTCTGTCTGGGTTGTTGGGGATCAAATACTTATTTCACTCAATGACATGCAAATCAGTTTAACTTTTATTTAACATGTCTTTTCCTGATTTTTCATTGATATTCTGTCTCTTTCCATAAAAATGAAACTACCTCATGAATTAGAGACTGTTCATTTGTTTAAGTCAGCAAACTTACAAATTCAGCAGGTGATCAAATAATTATTTCCTCCACTGTATGTCAATGTTTTGTATTCGTCACAAAACAGTGTCTTTAAAATGGGCTGTTTTTTGCAGCATAGTTTCCATATATTGAATTGTGAATTGCCTATTTCGAAACTATCATTGTTTACATACCATCATACCATTACTGTGCTCTTTTCTTTAAAAAACTGGAAATGCATTTTCCATGATGGGAGCCCCTTCTCAATTTTCATCACTGTACATTTGAATGTTTTCTCTGTTGCAAGACACCTGACTCAGCCCTTCTACTTATAAACAGGAGTTAAAATGCATGTGATAGTGTTAAGACATAGCACCAAGACAACAGACCTAATTAAACCTGCAAGGCGTTACATCATTACCATCAATAGATACGTACATCATTGAAGTGCTTTGTCGTTTTCATGATGTAAGGTGTCTTTTCATTTTTGTCATTCTTCATCCAGCCTTGGCCAAAGAACTCCCTGGAAATGATTGTGAGAATTTGACTTTTATAGGATGACACTTCCTTTTTCTTTTAATTGTTTTTTTATTTTTTGTTATTATGTTCTTCAATTTGCTAAGGCTGTATAGAAAACTAAGAACTGCATTTAAGACCACATACTAACTGTGCACTTTCAATGTGCAATGAAATAGTAAAATTCTAAACAAAAGTACTGTAAAAGGATTATTTGACTGGAGAAAAAAGAGAAAAGATGTGCTTCGTACATCATACACATGCCTCATTTGGTTATGCTGAAAAAATGCAATTTACTAAATTTGACACAATTACACAATTTCGTTTTTAGTGCATTAAATATGCTTATATTTTATTTGTGTAGAATAATCAAATAATTTCACTGAGTTTTTTCAGTGTAGTGTTTACATACATTTCTAATGCATTTATTTACGTATTTAGCTTAGACCGGCCACTTGTCAACCAGAACCTGGTTTCAGTTTCCATTTTCAATTCAGTTTCCATTTTCCATTCTAGTGTTAGTATAGTATTCTATTTTTATTCTCTTTATTCTACTTTATTCTGTTGTTTCCCACTTCCTGCCGTTGCAAAACAAATTTCCCACTTGTGGGACTAATAAAGGCTTATCTTTTTCAAAGCAAACCTCATTGCCATTGGTTTCTTTTGTAAATAAAATAAATAAAGCCAATGAAAATCATATGAAAATCTCTAGTAATTTAACAGCTGTTCTTACAGTATCTCTGTATAGTGCAACTTGGATAGTGAGAAATACCTAATGTGTACTCACTCGTATGGGATGACTTTAAACACTAGGTGGTCCAGCAGGGTGAGCTGCTCTGCGATCTCCAGAGCCGAGTGATTCTCAAAGTGCTCTGCTTTTCCATTCTCAGCCTGATGCACACACACAAATTTAGCCATTATCTGTGATTATCTATCCTCACATGAACCCCATGGTCTCAAGAAAGTGCTCTGGAATGTGACACATGGCTGCAAGTGTGTATTACACAGTGTTGGGAGTAACACGTCACAAAAGTAACGAATTACTGTAATGCATTGCTTTTTGCTGTAACGCGGTAATGTAAGGCATTACAGAAAAAAAATAGGCAATATTTTATTTAGTACAAATGTCAGTAACGCATGTTACAATGCCTTTTTAACCCGGGATCAAGTGATTTTTTTTTTCTTCATACTATAGCAACCCTGCAGTAATGTTGTTCAGTGTTCTGTTAGTTGAAACGTGTTAGAGATGGAACGAGCAGGTTGGGGTGGGGTATGCGTGTGACGGAATGAGTGTGCGCGTGTGTAGCTGAGGGAGAGAGCGAGTATCAGAGAAGCGAGGGTGCATCTCGCTAGTTGGGCTCTGTTATTTTTCTGTTTTACTGCAGCGTTGTTACGGCCAACAATAACCTGTTTTGCGCCATCCCTTCCAACCGTTCTGGTGACACAAATACAAATTCGCCAAATCACTGCAAGATCAGCAGAGGAGAAATGTCCGCGAAAAATGTTTCTTCATGTAGTCAGACAGAACAGAGAGATGAGTGAACCTGCAACATTGAATAGTACTGTTTTTAACCACAAGCCTAGCTCAGTCAGATACCACATCACCTTCCACTGGCTGTGTAATGAGCTAATTGAGCATCATGAGCTACATTTAGATAGCCAAATCCATATTTCCAGTTATTTTGGTGAGAGTAACTTAAAAGTAATGCAATAGTAGTGTAATGCCTTACGTTAATAATTGCAATCAATTACTTTGAAATGACAGTAACAAGTAATAAATAATGCATTACAGTTTTAAAGTAACTTGCCCAAAACTGGTATTACACGTTTAATCTGTGTACTTTATTAGGTCTAAAATCGACTTAATTCAAACTATGCAATAAATGCTGCTTTGAATGTGACCCAAAATTGTCCCACTCACCATCTGCAACACCTCCTCCAGTGTGATCTGATTGTCACCAGGGTCCTCCTGAGTGAGTGTTCTATCAGAGGAATTATGAACACTCTTTACACAGCCTAAAGCCTTACAATCAACAACATGACAATTACGGGAATATTCTGGGGCCAGAGGAGTCCGATTAAAAAGGTGGTTCATTCTGTCAACCTGAAGTGCTTCTTAGGTTCAAAACACAGCAAAGTGTGGTTAAGACCAGTTGTGCATTAAATTATACTGTATTCAGTAATCCCTCGCTTTTTGCGTTGGTTACGTTCCAAGAGCACCCGTGTATAGTGGAAAAACTGTGTTGTGTTTTGGTAAAAAAAAAAAAAGCCTAAAAATGCCTATTTTTATAGTGTAAACTCTAAATATGCCCCCAAACATACAGAACACTTTTTTCATTTTAAACTTAGTTTAATGCATTGCCCTTAAAGAAAATGTAAAGGTAAACCGTATTCACCTTTTTTCAAGGTAAACCCATCTTTTAATTTAAATTCCCCACTGAGATATGCAATTTGGAAGGTTGCGTGACAAAAGTATTGGGACACCCGGTTTTTGGAGAATAAAACCTGATGATCTCAGGCTAAAAATACAAATGAGCGCTCGTTGAAAAGGTCTCCTGGAGATGTACCCAACTGTAGAGTTTGAAGTGTCTGAGTGCTTTCCCCGATGAGATATGCAACTCAGATGGTCATTGGAAAAGTGTTGGGACACTGCGGCGGGGTGAACGGGTCCCCTTGTGTGAAAACATCAAGAAAAAAATGTATTTATTGCCACAAAAAAAAAACTAAAAAAGCAGAGGATATTTGCAGTTTCTGCGTTATTGTGGGGATTTCCGAGGGTGGAGGTAGCTCAATGGGTAGAATACTTGCCTCCAGACCAAGAGGTCATGGTTCGAATCCTACCTTCAGCATACCACTGGCTCCCTGACCCCAAATTGCCCAGGGAGACTGCCTACTGTAGTTAGGGAATGGAAGTCGCTTTGGATAAAAGCGTAATGTAAAAGCGTAAATGTAATGTAAATGTAGTTCGGTTCTCAAAAAAAATCTGCGTGTGACTGAATCCGCGACTCCTGATCTGTGTAAAACCGGGGGATTACTGTACACTGAGGTGCTTATTTACTATGTACCAATGCTGTGCCCGACACACTCAAACCAGCTACACACAATATACACATTGTCTGACTACCACGTCACAGTTATGCTGAGAATAAACTGACAGCAGTTTGTTACTGTAACCCTACACAATGCACCT
The DNA here is from genome assembly GCA_037974405.1 of Brachyalestes nurse. Classification (NCBI taxonomy): domain Eukaryota; kingdom Metazoa; phylum Chordata; class Actinopteri; order Characiformes; family Alestidae; genus Brachyalestes; species Brachyalestes nurse. The sequence goes on along the minus strand of JBBPCY010000019.1, from coordinate 2,618,936 downwards.
GCAAGGTAGGTGTACCTGACAGAAGGATAATGATTTTAGGTGTTCCTGTATGACCAAATATATATGACCAAACAGTGTTGCCAACTTAGCCCGTAACCAAACCCGTAACGACTTTTTTTTTTCTCAAAGCGCCTAGCGACAAATCTAGCGTCATTTTTGACAAATCCTAGCTAATTTCTGTACAATTTGTCGTCTGTACTTCCTGCAGATTAACCTGAGACCCAGCCTGTTCTGCATCCGTCCGTCCAGGTGCTTGGAAAGGGAATGATCTGCGCATGTGCTTGCAGTATGATGGTCACATCGACTGACCAATCATAAACCTTTCTTGGTTGATCTTACCCAATCACAAAACAAGTTGTATTACAAGCAAAATAATTTTATATTTTTTAGCAAAGGAAAAAATAATATAGAACACAGATCTTTCTTTTAGAAGCCACACATGAACATCGTCTCTTTCACCTTCCTCTCCTTTCCTTCCTTTTGAACAAGTAAAAAACCAGACATTGAAATCAAACCATATTTGGTCTTTTATTACACGAACCTGTAAAATAAATACATTTGAACAATGACAACCTAAATCCCACTTCCAAAAATTCCCGAAAAGGATGGGAGTTACTACTGGAATTTAATAGATGGCTGAAACCCTATGTTGGTAAGGACTACAAGGCTTACTATCTGTACTGTAAAACAGATTTCTGTCAGACATTAAAAAGCATGCAGCTCCCAGAAGCAATTTGAAAAGGCCAAGCCACACAATCAGGTTACCCAATACAAAAGTTCCTTTACAAAAAACAGACACTCTGAAGCAGGCAGAGGCAACCACCGCTTTAGCCATCAGAGATCACTGCTCTATTTTGTTATTTGAACAAGCAAGGCAGCATTCCCCAATTCCAATACAGCCCAAAATTTTCGGATGCACCACACCAAATGCACCAAGATGATAAATGGTGTTTTGGCTCCATACTTTATTCGAAGGCTGGTGGCTGATATTGGTGGCAACAAATACAACCTCCACCTCAATGAGACTATGAATGTCCTTCCATCCATCCATTATCTACCCCTTTGTCCCGCTCTCAGGGGGGGTGCTGGAGCCTATCCCAGCTGCTATGGGCAAAGGCGGGGTACACCCTGGACAGTCGCCAGCATGTCACAGGGCCACATACAGAGACAGAAAAGTAGGGATGTCATTCTCTCCAAGTATCTGGGCGTTGTGGTTCTATTTTTTTATTCTGATTCTGAGAATGTGATGATGTCATTTATATGCAAATTAGCATGTGTCGTCATCTAGCGACATCTAGCGACTTTCAGGGTAAATTTCAGCTACTTTCTTACTTTCTGTAGGAGATAGTTGGCAACACTGTGACCAAATAGAAAACTTTGCATTTTGGAGTCAAGACAGCCAAACAAATCTTCACTGACAAAGGCATCAGAATAAGTGGAATTTTCCATCAATCAGAAATCTAATTTTACACAATTTCCTATCTAACTTAGATGTTATTAATTAATCAAGACTTGACTTCTTCAGTTTAGCAGTCAAGCTGAGGCTAATGTAGCTAACAACATTTACTTCTCACCAACCTTTAAAACCACATTCAGCTCTTCATTAAGGTGGTAAAAATCGTGGCTTTAGGACACTGCATGACTTACTGTGGGCTATAAAAATACAACAATTCACTGCTATAAAGCAGTTATATTCACAGTTATATGGAGGATTGATCTTGGATCAGCTATTTTGTGTCAGCATTCAGCAACATGGAGAAATTTTGTTTGTTTTTATATCTAAAAGTCAGTGAAGAGGTTTTGGGATGTAAGGAGATCTGAGTGGGCAAGTTCTACCTTATAATGTTGGCCGCTGCTTTTCTTTCTTGTGTCAGCAGTTCAGGATCATGCATTACTTCCTCCAAAAAACTGATCACCTTCATTTTAAGCTCTATGTTGGTCTCAAAGTCCTAAAAGTGTGTGCAGAAAGGTGCAGAAATTAAAAACAAAAGAAAGAAAAGGAAGAGAGAATTAAAAAGAGAGAAAGTTCAAACAGATCTTGTTTAAAATGGTAGTTTTACAAGTTTTACATGTGAAATACATAGGTTGTTAAATGGCACACACTGTTTCACCTGCGAGTGCTTGGATACCCAGTGTCTCAAGACATTAAGAACACGGTTGGTCGCTGCCCGGCGAATCACAAACTCCTTATCTCCGTTCCTCTGGTCTGTGGGGAACCCTGTAAACCAATGGCAATTCATATTGACCATTTCCTGCCTGGCAATACATAATATTTTATTATAGAGTTATGCGTGTTTTGCTGATACCTGTGCTGGCCAGAGACATGCGGCGGTACTTCTCCTTGGTTGGCGTTCCTTCATTGGCACCGGCCGTGGCAATAGCAAAAGCAGATGCTGCTGAGAGTGCACTACGGTTGTTGTCCAATTCTCGGCAGGATGACATCACCATACCATTATTGTAGGAGAACAGGGAGAACTCTACACAGTAACAGAGCAAGCAAAAGAATCACTTACTGGACTTCCCTACGAGTGACGTGGGAGTATTTCGTGAAATGTGCATTTACCTTTAAAAGGTTCACGCTCACATATCTCATTTAGAAACATGCTTCTTTCGGGAACAAAATTTTTTATTTCATGCTAATACTCAAAGAATCCTTTCTAGCGCATTATTTGGCTTGACAGAATTATTTGGGCCAAAATTATGTGCAATTTTTGACTGACATGAACAGACTGACCATAGAGCCCTTTTACTTACTGCAATTTTCTAATCAAAGGCGATATTATTGTCCTCAAATGCTAATTTAGTATGCTTTAAAAGGAAGGGCTTCCCCTTTAAAATACAGTAGGTGTCACATAAAACATGATCTTTTCAAGCAGAAATAATGAAGGCAGTGACATTATCACCGCAGTGGACGAGCCTTCAATGATGACATAAAAATGCCACAGATATCTACTGCAGCAAACAATCCATCAAAGGTAGCCTCCAAAGCAGCTTAGCAGCAACCAGCATGAAGGCAATTCGTGTTCTCTGACTGGTTGACACAGACTAAATGCTTTTACTAGGAATGCACATTTTCTCTTATGAGGAGGTTTTGCATGTTACTGCAGTGTGTGGTTTATTTTCTATAGTGCATCTCAGTGTCCAACAGGGGGCAGCAGCACATGCAAAATCACTGAATGCGTCTCAAGCAAGACAATAGGCAGGGCTTTGATTTCCAAGATGGTCGAGACTAAAAATAACCCATGAAACAAAAAAGCTTAGAGACTACAGAAAACAGAAGTCCACAAAGCCATGTCATAGAAAAACAACATTCTGCTGTTGCCATAAGGAGGAATTTATTATAAGCAGTACAACACAATTAAATTTGATCCTGGCATGTCATTAATGCAGTAATACTCCAACACCAGTGGTCAAAGTGGACCTTTGTAATACTGCAACAAAACAAAGTCGTCAAAGTGGACCTTTGACCTTCAATTCAGACAGCAGACTTATGACAGTGTGAAGCCCCCACAACATCAGCTTCACTCAAGCAAACCTCCGTAACCAGGGGCAGCAGAAAGAACACAAGCTGATGGTTGCTATGGTACAAGTTTTCCAAACACCTACTCATGCCTCCTCTGGTGCTTCCTGGCACCTATTATTGTTTTTTTGTAACCCTGTAAAAAATGTACATGATGGTCACAGCTGCAGATTATTCTACAGTGAGTGAGAAAGCTGTATAAGCTGTATAAGTGGCCATCAAATCTCAAGGAAAAATAACAAAAAATATTAACATGACCAGTGTTGTGCATGAACGCGTTCAATGAACGGCGTTCATTGAACACGTTCCTATTTTTCGTGAACGCTGAACTGAACGAGTCGGTTTACAAATT
>JBBPCY010000019.1:2554827-2564050 GCA_037974405.1 Brachyalestes nurse | reverse complement strand
AGCGTTCGCAGACTATAAGCGTGACTAAACCAGCCCTCTCGCTTCTATCCGCGCTTGGGCTCTTCCTTCACGCGACATGGGCGAACTTTAACTGGCCAGATACGTCCGAGGTAAGTCCCATCTCCTATGTCTCGTGACGTCCCCTTTTTTTGCCCAATTACTTTTTTGCTTCTGTTGACAAACTACTTACTCGTTTTTATGGGGGGGGCAAAGCTCCCAGAATTCGTAAGTCTTTTGCAATTAGACCTGCCCGGTATACAAATAATCCTCTTTTACGATATGGTCTCAGTTTAGATGTTTTAAATTATGCTCCGGTTCAGCAAGTATCCCGATCAAGAACAATCATCTTTTTCCCCCTTCACTTCTGGATTCGACATTTAAGTTTATGGCATGATAAAGGTATTACATCTGTAAGAGATTTATTTGTAGATGGGATGTTTGACTCCTTTTCTAACCTGTCCGCTACCTATGATTTACCTGTGACCCACATGTTCCGCTACTTTCAAATCCGTAATTTTGTCTCCAAAACATTCAGGAGTTTTCCTCTACTTGCTCCAAAGCAGGCCTGGTAAGACTTGCTTTTGACGAATCCTTATGTTAAAGGAGTGATTTAGAAAGTTTACAACGCTCTTTTATCCTTGAATACTCATCCACACACCAAAATAAAGTTAGCCTGGCTAGGTCTATCTGAAGATAGCTGGGAAGCTACTGTCGAGAACATAAGTAGTACTACTTCCTGTGCTCGACTTGGATTGATACAATTTAAATTTTACATAGGATCTACCTTTCTAAAGCACATCTTTCAGCTAGATATCCTGAGGCATCTGATGAGTGTGATAAATATCATGGCTGTCTATGTCATTTGACATTTTTTTAGTATTTGGCTTGAATATACACCCTTGCCCACTGATAGCAATTTTTGGGGTTTAATGATGACTCAATTCCACTCACTCCAGTGCAGCGTGATGTTATTGCCTTCGTGTCCTTAATAGCTAGACGTACAATTTTATTTTGCTGGAAATCTACTAGGGCTCCTGTCATTTCACAATGGCTTAGTTAAACCATGTCTTTTTTGAAATTAGAAAAGATCAAGTACACTCTGAGAGGCTTTACAGCTAGGTTCTGTCAGAAATGGCAACCTTTTATTTCTTATTTTACTGAACTGCCGGTGTTGCCCGACTAACCATCTTCCATCTAGGTATTATTACATTCGTCACCCTTTATTTTGCACAGGTCTCAATGGCTGCGCCGCAACCAGACAGAGCCAAGGTGGGGTGGGATGCAGGGTGGGTTGTAGAAGGGTTTGTTTTTATTTATGTTTATTATTTTATGTTCACATTAATGATTGAAAAAATATGTGGAATCTGCTCATTTGGAATATTATTTTTCCAAAAAACAGAGTAGAAAAAAAAGAAATTAATTATACGAAAGGCATTTTAAAACACACAAATAATTAAAGAAAAAACTTAATTGCAAGGTTATTATATGAAAGTGGCAATGTAATAAACTGCAATGGTGACACCGACTAGTAATAAGTGAAAACCATAGAGTTGTTATTTAATCTATTAAAACACCACAATAAGTACACCTATGTGCTAATTCACAGAGTCAACAAAATACCAACTCTATTTCTAGCACAAAATAGGTAAAGTACCAACAAATTTGCTGGACATAGGTAGAAAGAAGGCAGAGAAAGGGACAAAGAGAACATGATAGCTGTAATCACCCTCTGTCCTCTCTGTTGCTCTCTCCTGGCTAAATTGAATGTAAGGATGACAGATGCTGTCCTGGCAAGGTCATATTAAGATCCATAATCAGACCTTTCCCACTGCTGCTCCTCTCCTCACTACGCATCAGATGAGTGGTAATAAGCCCTGTCCAGGACAAGCCGATTCAGTGAAACAGTGGATTGGGCCTTGGTCCAAACACACTTTGTAGCTGAGCTTTCTCAATAAAACTGCTACTAGTACCTCTTCATTTCTCTTTTACTCATTTGTCTTGACATTTACATGAACTGCAGGGCTTTTTAAAACGTTTGTACAACATTTTGTTTGTTATTAGGTCCTGCAAAGCCATAAATCATCCACCTTAAATGTACTTTTGATAGTGCTGTTCTGGAATGATGAGTCGTAATCCAGGGTCTAGCTAACAAAATGTCCTTAAATGTGCAAATTCGCTAAGTCCTCTACAGGTGTTCAGTATGGGGCCTGCTTTGTGAATGTCTGTTTCATATCAAAGAATTCATTATTGTTGTTTGGATCACAATTTGATAATATCATTGGACAGCTCCTGAGCCCTTTGGTCCCATAGTAAATAAAAAAATAATGTCAAATGAACGCACAAAAATTAATGTGTTACAAAGGTCTAGAAACGCTATACAGTGGCTAAAGCAGAGGTCAATCTGGAAACAAACAAAGCAGAAATATTTTGTGCTTTTTTAGAATGGGTGGCTTACATATCATTTACCATTGTATTTAAACACCAGCAGAATGGAAACTGGCTTATTTTTAAATAATATACAGTAATCCCTCAATCCCTGAGAACCGAACTCTCCACAATACGTGGAAATCTCCACAATAACATATAAACTGCAAATATTCTCGCAATATCTCTGTCAATATGTTTTTTTTTTACTCATTTTAGTTCTAGCCCTGCTGAATTTAAATCTCTCTCTCTCTTACTCTCCCTCTCTCTCTGTCGGGCCCGAGACGGCTGTTCTGCCGGCTGCAAATATCCTCTGACTTTTTTTGCTTTTTTGTGGCAATAAATATATTTTTACTGGATGTTTTCACATGTTCACCTCGCCTAATGTCCCAATACTTTTGTATGTTGTTAGCAAGTGGGTGTTTGCCCAACATGATGTGTACATCAGTGAAACCATGGGTGTCAGAACCATTATAGCAGTTTTCAAAATCATTTGTTTCATCCCCCACCCCCATTTTTCGTTTACCGGACAAAAGCCAAAACGTAGAGCTCTGCGCACACAGCCACCCGGGCAACGGGCAACACGGAGCTCTGCACTTGCCATCCAACCACAGACTCGGACAACGGCAGAGACGTACAGCTCTACGTGTATCCCCACCACCCCATGGACGACAACCGACAACTTGGTTGTAAAAAAGCGCTATATAAATAAAATTGAATTGAATTGAATTAATGACTCCTGAGTGAACCAAGCATGATCAGTGCTACATTCTAAGCTAATCACGATGAATAGACACTCTGTACTTATTCATTTGGACTGGTCAATAAGGTGCTGATTATCACCTTTCTTCCCCTGTGTGACATAACAAGCAGCCCTACACTCTAAATATGAGAGTTCCACAAAGAGGTTCTTTGTGTGATGCCACAAAATAACTTTTTTTATTCCCTAAACCACCATTCAGTGGATGGTTTGAAAAATAATAAAAGAAATGTGTGAGGGCATTAAACCTTGTTAAAGGTGCAAAATATTGTAAAGACCAGTGAATTATGTGCAGGTTCTTGATACCTTTTAATGGTCACTCATTTACGAAAAAAGGTTTTGCCCTCTCTTAAAACATTGCCTGCCCTTGTTTCTCTTTCCCCCAGCAGCTCGACAGAGTGTGATATGTTAGTCTTTTGTTTTTCTATCTATGTTACATGTATGTTTTCTAGAACATAGGATCAGTCGTTCATTCTCCGAGCCGCTTATCCTAACCAGGGTGAGTGGCTTGGAGAATGAATGAAACACACTGAGACACAGAAACACCTTGGACAAGACCATCGGGGCAAGACACACAGACAAACACATTTATTCACACAGTCATACCTGGAAGAAATCACCAATTAGTCTGACATGCAAGTCTTTGAGCTGTGGGAATAAACTGGGGTACCTGGGAAAAATTCACACTGACGTGGGGAGGACATGTCTTCTAGAACCAGGGTGCCCATAAAAACTGTGCTGGTCGCTCACCCTCCAGGACACATAATTCCTTTTTTTCATATTTCTAGGCTACCTGAGAGTTTTGTTTGAACAGGGGTGAAACATGATTTTTTTTGTTTTGTTTTTCCCCTTCCCGCTTGTGCACAGCAACATAATAAAAACTTTACATTATAATTAGGGAAAAAACAAATGGTATTGTGTGACTGTGCTTCATGTGATCAGGCCAAAGAAGGTAACAAAAAAATGTAAATTTTGATTTCAGGTTGACTTTAAGTCTTTTGTTGCCTGCCTGTGCTACTTCATAGCAGATGCTTCTATGTCCCATGCAATCTCAAAGGCTGCGGACAGTGAATCTGGTTTATCTGTGTTCATAAACCTATTTGTGGGCTGCATGTGTGAGCAGAGCTGTGCCTGAAGAGAGCATGTGCAATGGCAGGATTAATAAGCCTCTTTCAGTCTGACTTGGTTAGCCTCAGATTTGCAGGAGAGGCTAAGGGTGCCCGCCCACAGAGCACAATGCTCCAAAACTGATAGAAGTGGACAAGTGCACTAGTGTGCAAGTCTTGCAGGAAGGGGGTTTGTTGGTAGCTTTGCAGCTTTCCGTTTTTCTTTAGGGGATTTTTACTGAGGGGGAAGAGGCTTATATTAATGTCAATAAATCAAAGAGGTCATGTAACTGAAATGATCATGCAGCGGGTAATGACTATGCATGTGTGTGTAAATAAAGAATACCACATTTTCTGTGTAAATAAGAGAGTATGTGTGCGCCAATGTATGTGTTTTAATCTGAGGATAAATAAATTGGTCAATAAGCAAGCAACAAAAACAATTTAACAAAGCACTATATGTATTAGCTGGAAATAAATGAGGTGTGGCAGGTTGGCTTGGAGGATGGAGTGACATGTTAATGTGTGTTAACTCCACAGTGTATCACACACAGCGGTGTCCATTGTTCATTTATAAGACACATCTAACCTGTTGGTCCTCCTAGATGCACAGTTTATGTTAGTACTTCACCAGTGGTTAGTTTCTGGCCACTCTGTACACACACACACACACACACACTCCCGAACCACCAGGCCATCAGCTGCCCCACTGGGTGAACAGTCTGCAAAGTCATGTTTAGCATTTCTCTACACAGACTCTAAAAGGTGTTGGATTCTTGAAACACACCAAAATCACTATAGGCTTAACCTTCACAGTCAAATGACTTAAGCTGAAGCTTAAAACCAAGTTAACATATCAGAGATGGAGAGTGATGACAGAAGGGGTTGCATACAGTAAAAGTGATTATTTTTTCCATATAAATTAATTAATCAAACTTGACCATTGTGACATCACCTTACTCAGTGAGCTGTTGGAAGAGAGCCAGAAAAATCACTGCAGCACGAAGGACAAATCAGCCACTAAACATACGCTGCTAAAAGAGATCCATGACCGTAATGACTCTGATGCTGATGAGAACAGCAGATGCTGTTCTCTACTGTTATTAATGTGGTTTGAAATTAGTCATTTTTAGCCATTTCATGTGTGCTGTTAATGTGGCCTACGTTAACCTCACTGCATAGTGAACTGGTTAGCACTTTGCGTTGAGAGACCCAAAGTCACAGCTGTGGGCAGAAAGTGTTTAACATCAGGTGTTTTTTGCTAAAAAAAGACATGTTCCCCCTTTTTAGCATGCACAGCTCAAAAGATGTTTCCTAAGTTAGCTAAGCTGCTAGCCCACTCCATTGGCTGATTTTCTAAGTGAAAAATGTGTCTGAAGGACAGTAAAATGTGGTAGGGAGCCAGGGAGTTAACTTAGCCAGCTGAACTGAGAGTTTTCTCTGATTCTATTAGCCGTTTTCCAAAAGTTTTAATATGTATGTGGATTTTTACAGTAAAACAAAGAAAGAATTGACAGATTTTCAGATTTATTTTCTTTTCTTTAGTAGTATCCAAATAGTTGGTTAAATTATTAAAAAAGTAAGTTTTTTCATATTGGCTAGGTTGTCCTGAAAAAGGGATATGAGATACTTGGTTTTGCTGGATGGCAACTTTTTCTCTCTTCTGTAACAGTCACATGCAGGGAACCCCACTACTCCCACCAATGAATGTAATAGGGATCAGGGAGCCTGAACAGAAGTATCTTCTAGTGTCCAGTTATCTCCAGATTTCTAATACTGGTCAGCAGGCATCAGCTAGATGTTAGCTTACCAACAACATGTCTAATATGAGTCATTTATAACACTACTTTAGTTGCCAGTGGTGCCAACCAGACAGTCACTGAGAACTGGTTTGAATTACATGAAGTGCATTAAGTCCAGCTCAATAGCATGTGAAGGCTAGAATGTTGTGAAGGCTCTTTCATTTTGGAATGAGCAACATCTCTCAGCACATGGAAGATTTCCTATTTTCTGGACACCTTTGCATCGTTCTGAAATGTATTTTGTAAGAGACAGAGACAGAGAAGACGATGGTGTGAGACAGGCAGAGGGAGCAAAGCATAGCGGACTTTCTCTGTCGTTACTTACACCTGCAGTAGGATGCGATCTCCATAGCAACAAGACTTGGCAAAAGCATGCAGAGCTGATATTTGAGGTGGTGATCTTAAACACCCTCCTTTCTCTCCTTTTACTGCAGTGTTACTGGGGAAACATCTGTAGCTCTCACTGCATGGGTAAAGTCTAGACTTGCCGCTTCTACAGCAGTAATGAAGACTGGCGCTGTATTCATCTCAGTGCCTTATTGGATTGATCAGGAGACACAATGCTCCTTCTTGTTAAAAATTTGAACATCATTTGAAGGTTCACTTAGAATGCTTTGGGGATACATGACAAACTCTGTTCTAAGGTACATTACAGGTCCACACTGCATGCAAGGAAAAACTGCAAGTAACAGATTTCAAAGGCCGCATTGGAAGCAATGTTTGCCACCCCCCACAGGCACCCACAACACAAGCACCCACTCTCCACTGAACTTTGTCAGCGGGCTTTCCACAGGGAGCAGACATCACAGTTGAGAGCCTTGGGGTTTTCCAACCTCCTTATGCACACTGCAGTCACATACTTAATCTAACATATAGTAGCTCCCTGTAGTAATTGCTAAACAGATAATGTTAATACAAGGACAACCTATTCCACCAGGTCATTTCTGTAAAGTACTTGGTTATAGAAAAATAAAGCAGATCGTCTAGTCTGCCATTATGGTTCCTCTGCCTTCTAGACAAAGAAACTTCTTCACAGCTCAAGTCCACACCTTGGCACTGAGCCCTATCTCTAGCTTACTCAGCTGCCTGGCTTTGCAAGCAGAGTACAGCCTCGTCATCTGCTTTGATAATGAGCCTGATGACCATGCAGCGTTGCTCCAAGTTAGTGGATTGCATGTGAACGCCCTCTGGTGGACAGGAAGGATAAGTAAAAATGTACAAGAAAATGAGTGGCAGGTAAGTACTCTTTGAAAACATAGACAGGACAATGGTATGAGAAAAAGGTTAATTATAAACAATGAAAACTGTTTTAGACAAAGCCGCCATAAGTTGAACTACAATAATCTTGTAGTTCACATTAGTGGGACACAATAAAGGTACAGATTCCATTTGACACACAGTGATATGTTTATTGTGCTGGAGCTATTGGAGCCATACATTTGAAATATATTTTGAAGAGCACTATATATGTAGTTATTCTGTAATTATTCAGAATCAGCCCAAGTAAAATGAAAGCCAATATATTTTCTTTGGTATATTATATTTCAATATTTACCATGTATTATATTATATGAAATTATATTATATGAACACAAGCACACAAATTTGCAATTTAGAATCTTTGTGACGTACATGCTTTTGGACCGTGGAAGGAACGGAAGGGAACTGGAACAACTGTTGTTCCCAAAAAAGTTGAAATCCTAGGCTTCCAGTGATAATCAGTAATAAGTAAAACAAAATCACGGAGAGTGTTTTGATGTAAAATACTCTAGTCTAAAAAACCTGCTATGTATAATATGGTGATGATTAATGCTAGTAAAAACGATTTCGTCCTTTATTTCCATCATCAGCATTGCATATAAAAACTCAGAACTAGATTTACTGGTCGATTTTGGTAGTAAATAAAGTGACTGTCTTTGCATTTTAGATTGTGACCCCTGGCTCCCATCGGCTTCCCCAAATTTCTGTGCTAATGCACCATTTCACAAACTGCTCTGACTGACTTTGTTCACATGCTGATTGTTTAATTATGCAGAAATCACAGGTATTCTTGTTAATGGCATTTTAGTTGTAAAGCTATGTAGCCCATGCTTTGAAAGTAAATAATTCGATGTACTATGTAATATATTGTATAATAATCAGTTTGTTTAATGTGTGTCTGTTTATTTTTCTTTTTATAATTAACCTTGTTCACACACCGCAGTCCTGCCCATGTTTACTACAGTCATATGCAAAAGATTGAGATCCTCTGGTCTAATTTCATTATGAAAATGAGAACACATCCTTTACAGAGAACAGACTTATATATATTTTAAAGCACAGTCTGCTGAACAAAATATGTTTGTTTAAGTTTGATGCCTGTAGTGGATGTGTACTAATTTTCACACAGAAAATCAACAAACCACGTAATTTGACAGGGAGTATTCAATCTTTTGCATATGCCAGTATGTTCTGTGTGCTCAGTGTTGTCATTAAGAAACTAATAATGACGTTTCCAAGTATAGTCTAATATAGTCTAAGTATTCACCTGTAGTCTACATAATGTGAGTAAATAGTACTATAATTTATTGAACATTACATTAATACATTGGGTTGTGAAGACTGGTTGGAACTCTGAGGATGGGCACAGAGGTCAAGGGGAACAATCACTGCCCAGCACTCAGTAGGTTTCTTGTCATGGGTGTCCTTGGTGTCAGGCAGCATTTCATTCTGTTACTGTGCTGTGAATAATGACTATTGAAATGAATCTGAATTTTACCTCACATTAGAGCAGAGGATCAGGTCATCTTCACACACAAGCCACAATTAGTGTCAGTAGCAGGAAAAACACAGAGGAGCACCATTCTACATGCTTAGTGCTACTACAAATACTCAGCATGTGTGATGTACACACACTCTGGACTCTATACACAGCAAACCTGACGGGACAGGTACTATACAATGAATGGATGTGATGGATGCATGTCCATTTCATCAGGGAAGGAAACATCGTTTTTGTATTCACATGATCCTTTCTAGTCTAGTCTTCTAGACGGTGGCGATCTACCCAATAAAGGGTTGGTGTAAACTAATGGTATATCTGTAATAGGAATAGCATTGCAATTTATGTAACGGCCAGTCTGTTGTCATGG
>JBBPCY010000019.1:2536302-2549727 GCA_037974405.1 Brachyalestes nurse | reverse complement strand
GAGGGATCAGCCCAGAACTACACGGGAGGAGCTTGTTAATGATCTGAAGGCAGTTGGGACCACAGTCACTAAGAACATCACTGGTAACACTCTATATCATAATGGACTGCCTCCTGCCCCGCAACCCTGCCCCGCACCTGACATCAGCCACACACACCCCAAAATTTCACTCCAAGGGTTTTGGAACAGTTGGCAGCCCTGTTGTATGATGTATTTGAATGATGCACGCTGAGTGTGGTAACAATATCAATAAAAACGTGAAAACGATATAAAAAACCATTCAGTACCCTTGAATGATTGACAGAAAACTGATTCAGCACCTTTCTGACTTTCGTGCATGGTTCCACACACACACACACACACACATATACATACACAACACACACCGACACACCACTCTTGCCCTGTTCTCAAGACTAATTCTCATATTCCCTTATGTTCTCTATGAACAGTATCATTCAAATGTCAAGCATTAGACCAGGAGAATGAATGTAAGTTTCTAAGTGGGGCTTGCACTCTGTTCAACTATAGTTATAAACTATAGTTATAAAAGTTAGTTTCTTTCCAATTTTACATTTTAAGAAATGCCTTTGTACCCCTATGAATGGAACAGCTTTAGGCACTCTGTTGCAATCTGGCTTTAATTTCTTAAATAATGTAGACCTCAATCTGTCAGGCTGCTCTTGAACAGCAATTTGTGTTCACTGGTGCTTAAACAAGTTATACTTAGTTCTTGTCAAGGGGATCAACTGCACTTTACAGTTTCACTGACCCAGCACATCTCATTCATTTCATCAGCAAATCATCAAGCCCATCCTGGGCTGTATCAAATGTACACAAAACACAGTTGCAGTGTAAGTATAGCTCCAGAGTAGGACTGAGAATCATCAACTTCACTGCCCAGTCCAGCTCAAAGGGCCATTAGTCAGTTCACTTCACTCTTTTAGTTCCTAAATGGTTCTTAATTGTAGAGTTCTAAAATCCTTTAAATATATTTACTTTCTATAAACTTTAAAGAGGTTCTGCATGCTCTCACATCTCATCTTCAAAAACAGATTCTTTAAGTAACCATCCTTTGAAACATTCTTCAAAAAGACTGTAGCTTCGCTCTAAAGAACCCTGATGGCACTTACTTTTTTCTGAGTGTGTATTTGAGTGATCCGGTTCATAGGGATTGTAACCTTCTGGCCTACATGTGTTTTGGTGACAGAACAACTAGAATTAGCCAAAAACAGTTGAGTGAATGCAGACTGACTGCAGCAATCTGGCAAATATTGAAAAGACTCAGCTGAACTTGTGATGTGGTGCAATTTAGAGGTGCCACTCTTTTGGCAGAATGACATGCAGATACTAAAGCATTTTGGCACAATGTTAGGGCTTGTTTGCTTTACTTTCTTGCTCTATCATGAAAAACATGATCTGTAATGTTATAAATTCCAAATATGAGGGAATACTACCAACATAAAGTTATGAGAAAGCTTTGAATGTGGAAGGATTTGCTGAGGTCTCATTTATTACTTTCAAGCAGATTTCCTTTTCTCTTGGGATCCAGTGGTCGGGGGGAAAGGCTGATGGTGGTGACCACTAAAAGAACAAGATATGCATCAAAACATGAAACAAACAGACAACTGTGATCACCACAGATGATGGCATAAGTAAAAATCTGTTATAAGTGGTAAAGTGGGTGGAATTTAAGTGAAGGAATGTGAGCTAAATATTTCTCTTGCTGGGAGACAGCACTGTTCTCCAGGGCATGGGGATGAATAAACAGCTGACAGGTATGTGTGCTGGAATGTGCAGCTGAACCACACCTGTGTGAATATGGCTTTTCGTTTTTTTGTCTGTTCCACAGGAATCAGGACACACCCCTCCGTCCCCACTGGCTATTCAGAAGATCTACAGAAAGCAGAAGGGGCATGGATCGGCTGTGGACCAATGGAAGTTTTGACGAAGGCTGAACAGGGCGGAGTGTGTTTGGGGAAAAAATAAACCCCAAAAACTCAGCAACAGGGCGTGTCCACAAAACTTCTTCCCTGTCTGTGGGGACGTTTTGGTGCAAACACCTTTACTTGGTCAGCAGGTGAGGACTGTGAAGCAGAAGAGTTCTGTTTGTTTCTGACCCTTTGGATGGTAAGTTTTCCTTGGTGTTTTTGGGTTCTTTTGCACCTTCTATCAATAGCATGCTGCGCCTTTAAGGGAATAACGTGGACCTTATCTCTTCGGTCATCTCTGCATGCAGATTTTGACCCCCAGAGGGCTTTGTCTTGGGATTCTGCAGTGTAATTTATGTGAGTTCCTCCAAAATGAAGAGCAATATCTGAGAGGTGGTGTACCACTCCAGCTCTTACCAGCGCTCAGTGCTCGGTCGACCACGTCTCCTTATCACTTTTCCAGCCCAGCTTTTCTTTTATTGCTCGTTGGACGGAGAACTGATAAGGGCATGTGTCCGATACACCCACCCTGTCCACAGGGACATGCTGGACAAAAGACACAGCCACTCTTTTCCTTTCTGCTGTGTCCAGTGTTCCTGCCATCGTAATGTAAATACGCCCTAATGTAAAGTGATACTTGTGTTTGCTATTTAAACTGGAAATTGGTCTTTAGGTGTTCCAAATACTGGTTCATAATTATTGACTTCCCTAGTTTCTCTTTTTGTTTGTCCTGAAATAAAACAGACAAGTTTTATTCTTACAAACAATCCCAGAATTCAGACATATTCAAAAATGCATTCAAATTTTGTCATTTGTCATCTAATAATTACAAATCAGTTAAACGCTTATTGAGTCAAAAATGTTTAGATTTTGACACCAAAACACAGGTTTAGTTTTTTTAGGGAACACTGAAAAGTTATTGGGGAGAAAATAGAAAATGATATTAAGAAATAAACTTTAATGATCCATCTATAGTCATTAAGATAGATCATTAAATGATGTGCAAGATTTGGTCAGTGCTATTGGAGCGAATTCAAGTTCATTCTCAATCTTTTCTCAGTGATTATAGAATCATCTGCAGCTCTGTTTCTCATCAAAATGTTCTTCATGTTTACAGCTTCCTACAAATTGTTTGTTGGTTTATTTGATCACTAGAAAGTTAGGATATGAGAATGCTAGTGTAGATCCCCTTGCGGATGCCTTTCTTGGTATGGACATCATTTAAATGTAGGCACAGAACTCAAAACCCTTCACTGTTTTCTTTTGTAGGCCGAGCAGAAGGCAGGCAGTGTTCCTGATGTTCAAAAGCATTTTCCTGATGTTTTTACAGGGGGCGACGACTGGCTGATGCTTCGTTGTGAATCTAGATTAGTGGCTGCTTGTTTAAATGTGCTGTATACGGGGATGTGGAATGAGGGAGCTTATCTGGAAGTAATGTGGTGAACAACTCGGCAGCCTGAATAGCCGGTTAGATGTCTGTTGAAGCCTCCAGGCATGCAGTGAACATGCAAAGTGAACTGTGGAGCGCTCATGAAATAAAATGCCAGATAAATAGATGTCTGTGTAATTGATGCAACTGTACCAAGCACATCACCATTCCAAAGAAATATGTATGCTTTGTGAATAAAATGACCAAAATGATCATCCAATGGCATGCCTTAGAACAGGTTCTAGAGTTGTCTGGTTATAACTTTTCTTTGAAAATTTAATAGCACTGAATATGATCAGCTAGTTTCCCAAGTTGTTTTTTTAACCTGTTTCTTTCATTTGATATTAAACCTTCATATTACTTTTAAAAAAGGGTCTCCACACTCACATCTCACTTATATAAAAAAAAAACATTAAAAGGTTCCTTAGGGAACCAAAAGTGGTTCCTCTATGGCATCACTGCAAAGAACTGCTTTTGGAGCCTTTATTTTCTGTTTAGTATCATGAAATGCAAATCAGGAGTCGTCCTTGTACATGGTTGCCATTTCTTCTCCAAACGCCTCACAGTGTGGTTACATGTTCAGGCACAAGAGGGTGTCATCTCTCCATGTTCAGATCTGTTTCCCTTTCTCTTCTTTTACATCTGCACAGGCATTATTCTAGTCACTGAGTGCTCCCAATCACACAAAATCAAAATAAGTGCAGGGTTGAGTAGGGGGCCAGCCGTCCATTTGGATTGCGCAAACGCAAAATGATTATGGCCCTTTGCAAGAGGTCAGTAATTGATATCATTAAGACATGGAGGTCAGAGGAAGGTTATTGAGTTTTTGGAAGATTTAGTGCATTTTGTGCTTTCTAGGGCTTATCCTCATGCTGTCCACCCTGTTGTTTCTTTTCGGTGATGTTACTCAGCCAAACATCAGTTCTTATTGGTTTCATAACTGATTTGGTTTGGAGGAGATTTGGTTTGTTTGCAAATTGCTAGTGGGAGTTTTAGGTAAGGTGAACTTTAACATATCTTTTAAAGGGCATGATCACAACTGTAAAGACCTTTTACAAACCACTACTTTCATGTAAGTGCTTATTACAGCAATTTCTGTTTCTTTAAGATCCACAATTCACTTTTTTGTGTCGTTTTGTAGCTTAGTGATGTTTTATCTCTAAAATTCCACAACATGCTTCTATACTGCGGTAAAACACAAGAGGGATGGTTAATCTGTTTAATACGTTGGAAAACTCATTCATTGCTAGTCACCTGTCTGTCAGAAAGGCCAGATTGTCTAGAACATGATGTCTCATGGGTATATCATCCAGTGTTATATAGCAAGGGTTCTCAATTCTGGCCCTGGACAATTACTTCTCTGCACTGCTTAATGCTTCCTTGCTGCAACACACCTGGTGTAAGTCAGGAACGTTTTTTTAAGCAGGTAAAAGCAAGGGTGCTCCATAGAGATGAACTGGTGAAGAGGAGTGGTGACCTCTACTGGTCGGGCAGTGTGTGTGCACCACAAGACTGTAGTTCACCCCCCACCCCCCACTTAATTTATGATGCAACCATGGGAGCCTGTCACCATGACAACAGAATGCTAAGAAAAAAGCGAGATGGGTTGGTAATCAAAAAAGCTGGTGGTAGGAGAATGGGGGTGTGTAGATGAAACACTGTAGATGGGTGGATTTTGAAGAGCACACAATAATTATAGTAAAGAACCATTCACTGGAACAATTCTGTTAGTGTCAGGTGTCTGCGTCTATTTCCGAACATGGCTCTAATACACATGCTGACCAGTGCAGCAGCATTCAATCAGCACAACAGTAAAACAAACTGACACAATACCCAGTCAATACAGCAGCAATGCCTGAAACATACTGTACACAATCAGCACATTTCAACACACAGCCACTGTTACATACATACCATTACACGCTTAATCAACAGGCCTTTTTGAAATCTGTCATTGACAGACCTATAAGGTGAGAGTGCACCACCGAATGCCAGAAGCCCCTCTAGTCCAATCTGCTTCTTTTACATGAGCAACCACAAAGGGCCTGAAGGTTGCCAACTCACTAACCCCGCAATCTGTGCTTCCCCTCTACCCTACACACTTCACTTGGCAGAAGGCCATGCGCTATCCTGCCAGTACATCCGCAGCTTATAGCCCTTACATTTAGACCAAGTGCTTTGCTAGTCTAAAACTACCACAACACGAACAATCCTTTAACTCAGATCAACTAAATAAAACTACTTGAATCAGATGTGCTCTTGCTTGTCTACAATGAAAACATGCAGTCATGCTGGGCCTAAGCAGCATGGATAGTGTTACTTGGGGATCTTTAGAGGTAGGAGAAGCTGTCTTCACTGATATAAACTAAATACCAGAGATGATCACAAGTTGATTCATGACAATCCAAATTGGTTTTCAAGTATCTGTGGTGTGATCCCAGTTGAGGCTTGAGTGTCTAGTTCAAGTCAAGTCTTAAGTCTATGGGCTGCAGGCACTGCTTGTAAAAAAACTGCTGTAAACCTGCCAGTTTGTTTAAAACAACAAACACTTTGTTAGGATTCCCACTCCTTAGGATTCCCACTCCATGGAGAAAACGGAAGAAAAAAGAAGGATAAACAACATGAAATGATAGGTTAGACTGTAGTTTACACAACAGGGGAAAGTAGCTAGCTGGTATAATAGCAAACCAACTAAGGTTTTAGTACGGTTCAAAGAAATGTAATTTGAATCCATTGCCAGTATAGTCCGTGAGTCAACCATGTGAGTTTGAAAATGAGAAGTTTACTTCTTAAAGGTTGGCGATCCTAATTTAATTAGTTATTTTTCTCAGACTGAGCTTTTACGTCAGAGTTCATGTTGAGTTGCGACTCGGTTAAGGGTGAGTCCGAGCTGAGTCATGAGTTTGTCAACATGCAGCTCATGTCCTCCTTTAGTCTGAGATACTGACTTTAGTCAGAGAGGCTGAATGCATGCAAAAGTTAAAATAGTTCACGCTTCTCATATAAGCAGACACTAATGGTGATCTCAAAACAAAGTGGGAAAAACTGGTAAAAGTTCTGAGTCTTGAATTATACTGGCTGATACTTTACTAGAAAGTCAGAACAACAGTAGAAAGTATTGCAAAGATATTGTGTAGGCAAGACATCCAAATAATCTCAGACATCTTTCCACTAGCCATTCAGATCAATCAGACACAACAAATTCCTCTCAGCTCTGGCTCCAGCCATAACAGCA
This sequence comes from Brachyalestes nurse, assembly GCA_037974405.1. Lineage (NCBI taxonomy): Eukaryota > Metazoa > Chordata > Actinopteri > Characiformes > Alestidae > Brachyalestes > Brachyalestes nurse. Next base: position 2,543,132 of record JBBPCY010000019.1, on the reverse strand, counting down.
CATCAGCGCTCTCCTTTATCTGTGAAGGAAGTGGACGGGCACTCAGAACAAGCACCTGCTGGTGACATCTTCGTGCCTCTTCAAGCTTCAGACCCTAACAGGAAGCCTGGCATTGCATTTGTGCTAACAAGCCTCACTGTACTTTCCATCTCCTTCTGTTAATCTGATCCCGAATCCAATCAGCTAATCAGCCCAGAGGGAAAGAGCACTTATTGAAGCCACAGGATGTGACACTCTTCCCCCTTTTTCACACTCCCCTGCCCTCCTATTTGCCCAATGAATCTTAAGAACAGGAGGCCATGCTAACACACAGTGCCTCTCTAATCACTGTTATTAGCTTGTTTAGCAGATTGATTGGTGCGAGTGTTGGTGTGTGGATGCTCAGGCTGTGAATGAGACCCACCGAGGAGTCTGTTTGCAGCCAAAATTGAGGGAAGAAGAAAAACGGAAAACACTTTAGAGCCTTGGAAGGAGACTGGGGAGAAAATTCTTCACTGCAGAGTACACAGCTTATGGCCCCCTAGCACAGACAGAGTGCTAATGTAGTTCTCACATACAAGTGCTTAGTCCAGTAAACCCCTAAAAATAAAGGGGCTCTTTAGACAACATCACTGAAGAACCACATTTGGTACTCTAAAGAGTTTTTCAGTAGATGGTTTAAAGCAGTTTTTTATCAAGTGGCTCCTCAGTAATCTCCAGATGGTCCAAATTTTTTGCTCCAACCTAACTCTCAATCCATAAGCAAATGGCAAAAAACTGGACCATCTGTGGGTCCAAGAGGACCGAATTGAGGTTTAAAGAAATGATTTGGCAAAAACATCACATACACGTTTTCCACTCACCTGAGATCCAATCTATCAGGCAAGACATGTCCAAATTGTGCTCTTCAGTTTAGAACTAAAGCTACAAGGCTATTGTTGTTAACAACCACTAGAACGCAAATCATTTCTGTAAATAAATCCCCCAAACTTCTCTCAACCCCCTCAGACTTCCTTAAGGTGGCTCCGATGTGAATTAGATTCTTCTGTATTTATGATGCTCATTATCACAAAAAAAATTCTGGATCAGCACTTCCACTCCTGAAGCATTGTCTATGAAGGCAGCCTACAATGCTTGAGCGCACTGTGAATCCTCATTAGATTACAGTAATGTGTCCTAAACCACCACAGTACTCTGTCCCACCTTAAATAAGAGCCTGAGGTTAAAACAGGTTGAGAGATTTGGGGATATACTTATGGAAAGGATATGGGTAAACACTGACTTATACTGTTTGTTAGCAATGTTGGTGCACTTCAGAAGCAAACTTTGTACATCAAGCACATTTTTAACTAAACCTTTTCAATGATTTGATGCCATAAAGAACCTTTTTTTTTTGGTTTCCACAAATGCCTTTAAACTCAAATAAATCTTAATAATTACAGAATAAACAAAATGGCTCGTCCAGCAGCCAAAAGTTAAAAATAGTTTTGAAACCAAACCTACATACACAGGGCTAGTATCATGGACATGGTTTTAGGTAAGTCACAGTTTAATCTGCGATGTCAGTAATGTTTCCCCACTAAAATACACTTTAGTCTAAGTTTAAGATCAATCTGTTTCTGGGAAAGTGTCTTAAAATGTAAAAGAAATGCATGATCTGGCCTGGCCATAGGTGCAATAACCTGGAAATATTTATGTAGTACTGGCTGATCATTTATTGTAATTATTTCTTAGCTCTGACTCTTAATCAGTTCTTCCAAATCCTGAACCGTACTACTAAAAAGGGAAAACTAGTGCGATAGGACAAGCCTCCTGGGAGAGACTGAGCAGTGGCAGAGTATTTCCTCTCTCCAGCAGACACAAAGACAGAGCCATTTCTGACCTTTTCCAAGCCCCAAGCACAAATCAATTGACCTTTAGCACCACACGAGACATACACAAGATGAGCACAGTGCACCAAATCCCAACTCTAGTCATAGAGTGGGATGCAAGAGCGTCGAATCGGTCCCTTCGTAGAATTAAATCATTGTGCACTAACAATTAGCCAGTGTTGGGAAGGTTACCTTTAAAATGTATTCCACTACAGATTACAGAATACGTGCCCCAAAATGTAGTTTATAACGTAATCCGTTAAGTTACTCAATATGAGTAACGTATTCCTTGGATTACTTAATATATTGTCATGCTTTTTACAACTACATGAATGTAGCAATCAATGTTAAGCCCAAATCTCCCTGAATAGACAATGTATTTACTGTAGCAAAGACTTGTTAACATAAGATGTTTTGTTTCAAGCGTCGTCTGAAGACCCATCTCTTTAAGGAGCATCTTGGTGACTAACCAGAACCCGTCCTCTCATGTATCCTCTTATACATCTTTTCCTATATACTTAACAAGTCCCTCAGCTATTTACCCTCTTATCTGTTTTTTGCTTACTTGTGTATTAACCTCTGACTTGTTTTTCTCTTTGACAGGGTTGTTAAGGTGTGTGACTTAGCTAGCAGTGACTTGGTTAAAAGTTGTTGCAGTTTAGCTTTACAGTTGTGGACTACTTTAAAGCACTGATGTACGTCGCTCTGGATAAGAGCGTCTGCTAAATGCAGTAAACGTAAACGTCTGCTTAAAGATAATAAAAAAAAAGCCCTGTCTTTCCTTAACCATTTCTTTATTTACAAAGCTGCAAAGTGGAAGAGTGTTAGACAAACTTAAAATATGCCATAAATATAAAGAAATGCATTCCTGCCCAAGCACATGGAACAGGAAAATACCGCAGTGTAATCCATTTATTTCAACAAAGTAACTGCATTCTAATTATCACCTATTTAAACTGTAACGGAATACAGTTACTCATAATTTGTATTCTAAATACGTAACGCCGGTACATGTATCCCATTACTCCCCAACACTGAATATAAACCATCAATCCATCCATTATTTGAACCTCTTATGCCTAACCAGAGTTGCGAGGACCATATAGTCACTCAGGTGGCTGTCCCAATAAGAATCAGAGATGTAGAGTCACTCGGGTGGCTGTCCCAATAAGAATCAGAGATGTAGAGTCACTCAGGTGGCTGTCCCAATAAGAATCAGAGATGTAGAGTCACTCAGGTGACTGTCCCAGGAAGCCTCTGACTTGCAGTAATTGGTGGCTGGCCTGGTAAGCCTTGCATCCATAAATAAAAAACACTCTTGACTGCTGTCTGAGTCAGAACTTCTTGACCAGTAAGAAAACATCAAATCATACACATGAACAATAGCAAAACACACCAGATCAACCAAGGTTGAATATGTTGTTACTGGAACTGCTTTTCTCCTGTATTTCGTGTGGATATTGTATAAGTACAGAACTTCTTTCATAGTGAGGATACAGTGACTTAAAGTGTCTTGTAAAAGTATTTATGCCCCTTTGGCATTTTTCATGTTTTGTTGCCTCACAACCTGGAATTAAAATAGATTGTTTGAGACAGAGGTCTGCATCGGGGCGGGACGCGGTGTAAAAGCGTGCGGTGCGGGTCTACATTTGAGAGTTTGTTGCGGGAGCAGGCGGGAATAGAGAGATGTGTTCGTGGGACAAAGACATTGTTCTCTGGACTCCCGCAAAGTAGCCTCTACATTTACACTGAATACATTTTACAGTTTGTTGTTATGTGGGGAACATCATATGTGGTAGCGACCGACCGAACCTGCGGATGTTTGCGTTGCCGGGGCGACGGCGCACGTGGGAGCTTGGAGTCTGAAGCCATGGCAGAGGAAGGGTTCCCTCAGTGTAGAACCCGTTAGTGTTCTCGTAAAAAAGGGTACTTTTCAAACTGAAAAGCCCTCGAAGGGTAAGTCAGACATCTGGAACTCAGGTCTGTATTCAGAAACGTTGTTGGTTGTATTTTTTGTGGAAAACTGGTTAACCAAATCTACTCTTATATAAAAGACGTCTTTAATTCGCAGCCGGAGTCGTGCCCACAGAATATAGCTTAGTTTCATAACTTCCTGTATGGCAATTAGGCAACAAATACATTTGGTACCTTATTTAATTTTTATAAGCCAAGATACTATATATTTAAAATGTATTCGGTATTTTTGGTCCAGCCTATACTCCACCAGTCTTGCTTGGGGGTTCAGCGGGCGGAGCGGTGAAATATTACACATTTCTGCGGGAGCGGATGGGAGTGGGGTGAAAAATCATTCCTGTGCAGACTGTGAAGTTTTTTTTTTATTGTGAAGCAAACAAGAAATTGGACAAAATAACAAACGTCAGTGTTACGAAGTCAGTACTTTGTAGAGCCACCTTTTGCGGCAATTACAGCTGCAGGTCGTTTTGGATGAGTATCTATGAGCTTGCCACATCTTGCCACATTCCTCAAGGCAAAACTGCTCCAGTTCCATCATGTCGGATGATTTTTACTTGTGAACAGCAATCTTCAAGTCTGACCACAGATTCTCAATTGGATTGAGGTCTGGACTCTGCTTAGTGGTGTTCAGTTCTGGGGCCTTTCAGAAAAGGTGTGTTTATATTGACAGATTGACAGATCATGTGACACTTCAGTTGCACGCAGGTGGACTTTATAGCAAAAGGGGTGAACACATATGCACATGCCAATTTTCAGTTTTTTAAAAAAATTTTTATTATTCTCTCATATATATTTTTCTCATTTGACTTCAACTTAGACACCAACTTTTGTGCAGATCCATTACATAAAAGAATATTAAAAACATTTAAATTACAGGTTGGAATGTAACAAAACAGGTAAAAGCTGTGTACAGATAGATTGATGGATGGATGGACTGACGGACTGATTGATTGATTGACTAACTGGTTGACTGATTGATTGATTGATTGATTGATTGATTGATGGGTAGATTGATGGGTGGATGGATAGATTAACTGATGGATGTATTGATGGATATCATACCAGAAAAAACACCTACATTTCGGCAAAGTGTTTGCTGGGAACCACTTTCCCAAACGACTGAATGAGCCGGGTTACCGTGTCCTGCACACTGTTAAGTTTGGATGAAGGTTTGAGTGGTTTGCACTTGCATGTCTTCCAGAATAACAGCAGGCCGTTTGTACAGTACGTGTCGTCTGGCAGAGGGATCAAAGCGCCTTCGCCATCCCAAATGAACTGTCCCATGTGTGAGAGTGGTATGTCCCAGTTGTGAGTCGTGTAAATCACTGTGATTGTATCTTAAATGGACCAAGACCACCACTCTCTGAAGTGCAAAACAAACACAAACATACATGCGCATAAATACACAACATCCACATGCTTGTGCGCATGTTCACACACACACACACACACACACACACACACACGCGTCCTCGTGTTTGTGGAGGCCTGTCATGCAGCCTATTGTCTGGTGCGTTTGCCCATTAATCTCAAGTAAAAGCAGTGCAGTTCATCTCTCAGCGGCTCGTTTTGTTCTCGAGTGGCAGATTAAGCTGAGTGAGGTGTCACTGATGACTCCTCTGCTCTAAAAGTGAACTGAGCGTTTGTCCTTTGCAGACGCTCCTATCTGTCACTGATCTACTAGTTTCCACTCTGTGTTGTCCATTTCTACTAAATTTCCTCCTGGCAGGTCCACGTAAATTTATGCGCTTTCATACTCCAAAGCTCTACACCATTTCCAGACCTTCTCTATATCTGTTAGAATTAAAGAGCCTGGCTTTGCTACTGAGCCCTTTAAGACTGATTCAAAAAGCAGTCCTGGCTGAAGTGCGCAGTTTAAAGGAAATCACACAGCTTTTTCAAATATTCTGCGTAATGCAGTGGTGGAGACATAAACAAAGTCGTTCGGAGTGGTTTCACGTGAAATGATTCATTGTACAGAAACTTATTGGACTTTGCAATGGCGGTTAATGGAACCAGAGGTCGCAACACAAATATAGACATTTTATTCACCATCCAAACCCACCGGAGAGTTTTTATTTGTAATGTTGATGGTGGTAAAATAGTGGAAAATCTGGAAAAAAAAAAAACCTTTGAGGACTAATATGTCTCACTTTACCCATTTTATTGGTCAGTGCTTTTCTAAGGAGATGATATAAGCTGTGTGCATCTTAAAGTAATTGAACTCACTCATTAGAGGGGCTGATTGATTACTAATGTTGGTTTATAGCTGTGACCTCACAACCATAATGGATTCTAAACAGGCTGTTTGTGCAGCTTAGTTTTAAATATACACTACATGGCCAAAAGTATGTGGTCCTTTATTGTGTCTGTCCCTTAAAAACCCCAGCCCTCAGGCTTCAATGACTGTTGCCTAACAGACCTGACCTCAGCCAAGATGAAGGGATTTAGAAGGTTTGCAAGGGACTTCTTCACCTCTTCATCACCTGACACCCTGGACCCATCACAGTTCACATAGAACACTTTTCTACAGGTCTACAGGAACCGTGCTGTACCTAAACTGTACTGTGATGGTACTGAACAGCCCAGCAACGAAGTTCTCCACGTCTATGGAGTTGAACCAGTGGACGTTTTTCTTTCAGAACAGCCTTTGTTACTGTGGTCTTTCTTTATAGTCTTGTTTTCTGGTCTTAATCTTTTTCTAAGCATTGTTTAGCTATGAGATGAAGACCTAACGCAGCTAACTTTGTTTCACTGATAATAATGAGAAGGCTCATCTGGAGGAGATTAAAAGCCTGGAGAACTATTCCACCTCAGCATCAGCAAGATAAAGGGAGTTGAAAGTAGACTTTAGCATGAAGCAGGACAGGAGCTAACACCCTTTTAGGATCATCGGGCTGAAGTGACGAGAATGGCCAGTTGGTTACATTAAGGCCTCGTTCACACGGGCGTCTGAATCAGGCGTTTTTCTGGCGTTCGTGGCTCCAGGTGAGCGCGGACTGAGCG
>JBBPCY010000019.1:2508402-2536202 GCA_037974405.1 Brachyalestes nurse | reverse complement strand
CAGTCCGAGTACAGATACAGATACAGATAATTCATATGGTTAACAGATACAGATAATGCTGTACTCACTCATCCCTAGTACCTAGCAACTCTGCTAATGAGCTAACAAAGCTCAGCACTCACACCTGGGTTGCCTAGGCACTAGACGACCACACACAACAACTCATGATGTCACTAGAATGCGACAGAACTTGCATGTACCTAATACTCTGGCGATGAAACCTACTGGGGGCATGACCGAGGCGGACTAGACGTGACAGAGATGAGCCAGTTTGAAGACTATGTGACACAAATGAACAAAATCTGCTCCTGGCGAAGAAAATCATATTGACACCTTAAAATAATCGCCTTCAGGTTTTTCAGGAAACACTCCAAAAAAATCAGCTCCTATTCATTTCAATGGGCAGGCCCTTGTCTTAAAGTAGTAGAATCATATTACCTGATCAACTGATGGTGTAGGCAGTTTTACCAAAGGTGGCCAGCATCATGAGGAGATGATTTAGGCAAAAAAGTCAGTTTTGCCAAAAAATGACGTAGGTGATTATTTTAGCAAGGTGAAGATATTATGATATTTAGTATATGTAAGGTAAGATATAAATTATATTTTCCCACATTCAGAAAAAATATATATAGATGTAGTTTGCATAGTTCTAACAAGAACTGAATTTATTATGTAGGAATTCAAGATTATTTGATTACTATGTCTAGACCTTCAGTTCAGATGATAAGACCACCATTCAAAGGGTCTACAAACATCCCATATGTTTTATTTAAAGTGTGTAATAGACCTAATAGATTGTAACACAATCAAAGTTGGTTAATGTAACAAGATTTTATTTTAAAGCCATTTCTATTAACGCATTGTCCATGACATTTTGACACAGTGTAAGTGATGGTATCTATCTGGATACCATGGTGAGGCACAGGAGTGGGCACAATATTTCCAGAGTTTAAGCATGATGATACTATTAAGTAAATAAATGCTTTAGGTTTGCAGTGGAGCTAAAAGGCTAAGATTTGTGGTGAAACGGACTTTCATTTCCTGTTTATTATATAGGCCTTGTTGCACCAGTTCAAACCTTAAGAAGCAAGCCATAAACACTAAACATGTTTTGATCAATTGGCTACATTTGGATTTAGGTGTTCCAAAACTGTAAATTTGATTTTTTGATTAAACATTCCTGTAACAAGAGCAGGAAGATATACATGCTTGGCTGAGCGAAACTGTTCTTTGAGGTTTTGACATATTTCTTTAAAAATGGGTATTGCTCTGGTTGTTTCTTTGATATTGCTAATTCTGAACTGTCAGATGTATTTGTGTGCAGGCTATCTGCATCAGCCATTGCAATTAGTTTCAAAACTAGAGCATGCCTTGTTTTTTTTTCTTTAAGATAAAGCTGATCTAATTTGTAGAAATCCTGAATCTGAAATGTACCCCTCTCCCACCCACCTACAGCAACGCCTAGTCTCTAATCACCTGTTAACACCTAGTCTCTAATCACCAGTCTTGCAGCTTTTGTCCTCAATTCTGTTCCATGTGTTTTTTTCCCTCTAATTTCTTGTTCTTGCTTTTCTAGTTCGTAGGTACTTGGTTCCTGTGGTTCTGACCTACTAACCTGATTGTGTTACTGTAAGTATGGATACTCACTGCATTTTGTCTGCTGAATTTATGAGGCTGCTGCAAAAATACCTTACAGATTAGCCCAGATAAAGTGTACACGCACCTGGCGCCTAACACATCTCGCTCAAGTTTCACAAGAGAAAGCAATGATTCTTACTATAAAGAGAAAACGAGAATCCTGAAATAAGGACGTGACACAGTTCCAATAGGTGACATTGTTCAATTGCTAGGATAGATATGTCATCATCAAATGAAGTCAATAATAATATTATGAAACTGCTTAAAGGTCTTTTGAGCAAGAGACATGATGATTAGAGGCTAAAACCTGGTTTAAAGATTCAAAGGTGTCAGGTTAGCAACAGCAGCTTACACAAACAGGAAAATGAATAAAGATGCCTCAAAGCAGGACCATTTCTAAATATCTTGGTTTCCAACCAACACAATGAGGTTATTTTGTGTAATTATTTGATGCTTCTTTTATTTTAATCTGAAAATGCTGAAAAAAGACTAAACTACCAGGGAAATAAACCAGGGAAACTCATTGAATAAGTAATAATAGTCATTGAAATCTATTTTCTGTTTCATAAATGTGTTAAAGTACATAAGAGGTAAATGTGCATCAGTTTCTACACACTGGTTATCAGTTAGCACACACTCATGGCAAAGCAAGGCCTGAACACTGCTAGCACCCAATTAGCATGAAATCATGGGGATCAAATGAACTGAAAGCTACAGACTGCTCAATAGCATGAATGCATTAGCATAATGTTGGTCATTACCCTTCATTCATTCTTAGCCATACTAGTGTTCCTTTACATATACTGTGTCTTTATTTAGCCTAATAGGAGTTTAAGCCATCAGTGTATGATGTCCTCAGAATCGGAATCTCTTTATTCTCATTGTAGCAACTGTACAACGAAATTTAAGGTGCAATTCTCTTAGTGCAAGAAGGTTCTCAAGCAAAAAGGTACAGAAGTATAAATATGATGAGACTGTTAAATATATTCTAAGACTATCAAAACATTAAAAAAATACAGTTAGAAATACGCTATTAAAAAGACTATCATAAATATGCTACATAAACTGTTAAAAAGGAACATAAGATGTCCTCCACATAAGATGTCCTCTTTTACTTTGCAATGGTTTGCTCTTTTCCTCCCGTAATGTAAGCCCATGTCTTTACTGTCCCAAACAAAAACAGTCTCAGAATCAGGGCAAATATTTTCCTAGTTTATTCTTGATTGGCTTAAGACATTTGCAGAGTGGATTTATGTCCATTTCTCCAGTGGAATCTCTCACAGCTATCACAGATTAGGATTCCAACCACAGCCTGTCCGTGGATAAAGAGCTTTACTGTCTAAATTACTTTGTGGCTATTCTGATTGTACAATTTGCATATTTGGTTACTGCTTAATCATATTAATTCTGATGATCGGAAAATACTTCCGTCCTCTACTTTTGAACGAATTCTGAGAGCCTTTTTTTTGGCAGGCACATTAACGGCCTTCATTTCAAAGGTGAAAAAAAATAATGACTATTGAAAAGAGATAGACGTCCCGATGTAACCATGCCGACAGTGTCCTCTCACTACACTTTCTAGACAGATAATCATGAATGATTATATCTAAGATTATTCATAGGGTTCATTCTTATTTGTAAAAAATGATTGCTGAAAGAGGCGGTAGGGGTCAGTGGGGTCTGTGTGTGTTATTTCGCCCCTTTTCTTATCTCCATGTCTGTCTCTCGCTTGCTTCCTCTCTAATGTATGTCTAAAATACACAAAAGGATCAAAAGCCCCGGAGTAAACGAGAACGCATAAGCCATCGGTATATGCACAAATACTATGGAATCAAAGTCTCGTCCTCATGCAGAGAAGTTTGGGCATCCCCAGGTCTACTGATTTTCTAAGGTAAAACAAGAACACATCCTCTGCAGAGAACACAAGTTTTACTGTACATTACAATTCATTTGTTCAATATAAATAACTAAAACACTGAATGCGTCCTGTGCAAATGTTATGGCACAAAATTCAACTGTATTTTTTCGCCATCTTAAGTTACACATAAGAAAAATGTGTAGAAATATGGCAGATATGTAAATAAAAATGTCAGATTTAAGTCATGCTGCTCTGTTCACATGGACACTGACGATAACCCTCTTTCCAGAGATTTTACAACAATACATCAAATTCCCTATTCATTCCAAAGGTCATATCGTGGATTTGCAAAGCTCATTGCAAAGCTAATCTGTTTCCCCAATCTGATCACATGTTTATTTCTTTTAATGTAAATGTGACAGCTTCCAAAACCTGTACTCCTCGTGATGGCAGCTACTCTTCTGATGGCAGCTGATTCTGGTCTTCTCACCATCCTCATCCTTCTCGATCTTAGTGCGGCATTTGATACCATTTCTCGTAATATCCACCTGAACAGATTAGCATCCATTGGCATTAGTCATACCCCCCCGTCTGGTTCACCTCATATCTCTCAGGCCGCACTCAGTTTATTCAATTCAAATCCCACTCTTCAAATTTGTTTCCTGTTTCTGCAGGTGTGCCCCAGGGTTCAGTATTAGGGCCTCTTTTATTCATTATTTACATGCTCCCTCTTGGCCACATATATAATATACATTTTCATTGTTATGCAGATGACACCCAGTTCTGCATTTCCTCCAAACCCAATTCATCCCTTCCACATACCTCCCTCTCGGACTGTCTTATGGAGGTTAGGGTTAGGGTTAGGGTTAGGGTTAGATCACGGTTCTCCTCCAATTTTCTCAAACTTAACAGTAATAAAACAGACGTTTTACTCATTGGCACAGCCTCCACTTTAACCAAATCTCACGGTTTCTCCATTAATATTGATAACTGCCCCATCCATCCTTCCCCTCAGGTAAAGCATCTGGGTGTCATATTTGATAGTACTCTCCCATTTCAGTCTCACATTAATTACATCACCCGGTCTGCATACTTTGACTTACAAAGCTTTCAGTCGCTCTGCTCCTCAGCTTTGGAACTCACTTCCTCCAGTCAGTAGGAATATAGATTCTCTTCCCTTATTTAAGTCACAGCTTGTCAAATTTTGTTTTGCTATTTTAATTAATTGTTTTATTGTTAATTTATTTATTTATTTTCTGTAAGGTGACCTTGGGTTTTAGAAAGGCGTCCTAAAATAATACGTATTATTATTAATATTATTGGTAGTTAGAATTTAAGCTTAACAAAAAAAGGAATAAAAAGATGGCATGATACCACTTTTTCATTTCTGATAGCAATACTGAAAGCTTGAATTTTGGCCAATCCTATTACCGATCTAATTTTTTCCTTTAAAATTTTTAACATTAAGAAAAAAACAAACAAAAGAAATTAAAACAAAAACTGACTACAATAGATTTGTTGCAGGATTGGGTCAGCTTCTGTCCTCTTTTTCCTGCCAGTGTCCAATTCAGACTTTCCCACTGATATTGATCTGATATCAGATTGGTGCCCTTTATAGTGAAATATATGTGGAAAGCGACAGGGCCAATATATGTCTGAGCTGAAATGTGAAAATGGTGTTCTTGGTTCCTTACATGTAAGCACATTCTTAAAAAATAAGGGTGCCAGAAAGGGTTCTTTGCTTGTTACCATGAGTGATCAATAATTGGCTCCTAAAGTATAGCTTTACAGGTATGAAAAACAGACGTGGACCACTTAAGCACTGATGTTCATCACTCTAGATAAGAGCGTTTGCTAAATGGTATAAACATAAAGGACCTTTCAATTGGTGGACCATTTTTGTGAATAAAATATGAGAGTTGAAGTTTAAAAAACCTCCACATAATGTAAAGGTTCTTAGAAGATCCCTTACTTTGGTAAAAGTCACAGTTTTATGACATTGTCCTTTCAGGAGCTACAGTGAATCTTTTATAGTTTAATTTAAGAATCGTTTTGTGGCACCTTTTGTTCTTGAGAGCACAGGTTACATAAACATGAATCAGTCTGACCTCCTACCTGGTGTTGTGCTCATCTTTCTTTGTTTTTTCCTTTGTTTACCTCCCCTTGTGTTTCCAGTGGTTATCATGTACGGATTGCTGCTTCAGTGTTTTTTCGGTCGGTAGTTTTACTCGTTTGATTTCTGTTCTCAAGGATCTCAGGAAAGAACCTTCACATTTGCATTCAGGCTCATTTCATGCTTTGTCAAACTGAGAAACGTGTTTAAAGGCACAATGGTCCTTAAAATCAAAGGCTAATCATGGCAACCAAGTTATTCAAGTTGTTGGTTGATTCCTAGTTGATTTGTAGTTTTTTTGTAGTTATTTTTTAGAATTAACGTCTTTGTTTAAAAAATACACACACACACACACACACACACACACACACATATATAGTATGTGTCTATAAAGAAAGCAAAAAAATGTAAATAGTAAGAAAAAATGGTTCTTGGAAGCATTTTTTTCAAAATAACCACATTCATTTTTTTAACCAGACAAGTAACCATATATGCATTCAAATGATTATCATGGTTCTAAAATGTTGTACCATTTATTGAAGAGCCATTCTTAGGGTGCACCACATCCAAAAATGCCCTCAGAAATGCTTATATTTGGTGTTTCCACATGCCAATTAAATAAACTCTAGCAGCTGGACCTGTATCTGTTGAAACAATTCTCCATTTTTTGTTTCATTTACATTATTTGAAAACACCACCTGCTGTTTACATGGCATCAGAATTTCATGATAGACCAAGAGAAATTTTCCAAAATGACAATCAAGTATTTTAACCCTGACATAAAAAGTGGTGCGGCCGTGCCACCCCCAGCCGCCTGGATCACCAGAGTACAGAGCCAGGGATCTTCACCCCCCGCCTTCATCTCCATTTTAGTTTCTCCCAGTGTCATTATTAGTTTCACCTGTACCTTTTGTTCTCCCTATTTAAAGCCAGCCTGACACGAAATGCTTTGTCCATTCACCATCGTGTTTAGCGAGACTGGCACTCTGCGCTATAGCACTGCTCTTTCTTTCCCCCTCACTCCCTTGCAGCCTTAAAAGGGATTTTTCGACTAACCTGCCAGACCAAGTTTACAAGTATCATATGAAAGTTGGAGCTAGAGGCAACACGAAGGAGCTCAGAGACTCTCCTGTTTTGCTTTGATTGTGGACTTTGTTTTAAACCTGTAAATACAAGCCAGAGTAAAGTGTGACCTTCTAGCTCCTGGTCTCCTGTTCACGTACAATAAAGCCCTTTGATTTACTCCTGCAAGTGCATCCCCTCTTCTGTGTGCCAGCCACCAGTCATGACAGAAAGTTAACTGTGCATTTAAAAATGACTGCAAGTGGTTAATAAAATGCATTTTTGTATTGTATGCCTTATCTAACTCACATTAGAATATGTCCTTTACAGCATAGCTGTGATTTTGTGCAAACATGCTGCACTTGCACTCTTGTCAGTGCTTTAGACTTGTAAATTAAACAAAGGAGAATCTCCGCATGAACAAAGGAGGCGAATCACTGGTGGTGCTTTTCTTGTGTGAATGTATGTGTGCTCAATGTGTACACATTCTTATGGATGTGTATTTATGTGTGAGTATGTATTTGTGTGTGTGTACGTGTGAGTGAGTATGTGTGTGTGAGTGTGTGTGTGTGTAAGTGTGTGTGTGTGAGTGCGCGTGTGTGTGTGTGTGTGTGTGTGTGTATGCGTGTGTGTGTGTTTGCGATGATGTGTATTTGTGTTTGTTTGTGAATCCAGCGAGTTTTGAGGAGGCATCAGGGGAGGGGATATAATAATACGGGTGACTCATGCCTTTGTGATATTGAGATCGTTCCACGCAAAATATGCAGCATTGTGTTTACTTCACACACACATCGTCTCCTCCTTCCTATGATACATCTCTTTCCGAGCGATCTCTGAGAGGCCTGAGAGTGTGCTAATAGATGAAGACATCGCTCTCTCATTCCTGCCTGTGTTGACATCCCTTTCAGCTGCCTAACTGGGGCAATAGAATGGAGTCTGGGATTACTTCAGGACAGAGGGAGCTTGATGTGAGATCTGACCTTAAACTGAGCGGAATATCCAGCCGCATCCACCCAACGACTGTCACCGGATGATCCGGAGCCTGTAATTAAATCCAGGAGCGAGTGACATTTATAGATTCAGTCTGTTTCTCAGGTTCTGCGTAAAATGCTAATGAGTTTTGTAGCTGCCCACTAAATTTGGCATGCTGACAAATGCATCAGGCTGCGAAAATGTCGTGTGAGGATTCGCGCTCCCGCGCCGGGGAAAATATGCAGGAGATTTAATCCTCACTCAGTCAGCAATCACTTGCACAGGAGGGCAAAACGGGCGAGGCCGAATGAGCTGGTGTTGAGTTATTTGACCTGATTAAATGAGACCGGCTCTCTGCGAGGACTGTGTGCTGCGGCTGGGCTGTCTCATGCTGCTATCTCTGATAGCAGGCCGGCGTTCGCCTGCTGGGCATGTCAGCAGGTGAGCGGAGCAGTCGAACCAAACGGTCAGCCGGAGCCTCCTGGATTACCAAACTGTAGCCCCATTTTACAACGTCTCAGTAACTAGCTTTGCTGCATTTTGAGACTCCTTTGTCCACCTCCAAAGGGTTTGATCACCTATAAAGGGTCTCAGGAGGCAAAGCAGACCAAGGCTGTGGAAAGCATGCGTGCCTGAAGGTCGACAAGAGACCAGAGTAAATACTATGTGGACGCAAACATTTGTAGACACACTGCATACTTCCCTTTCAGACAGAAATATGGTGTAAATGTGGTGGGATTATTGGGTCGGGCACGAGTTTCCTGCATCTTCGCATGGTTACAAATTCATATAATCATCCACTAACTAATTTATGCACATAATTATGATTATGTATGATCAGACTAAGACAGTTTATCATTCCTGTCCACACTCTTTTCCTAAATGGCTCTTGGGTGGTATAGAACTGGAATACAGCCTGAACATGACGTGATTTTTAACCCTTTTAAATCTACAGCCATTCTTCAGCGCTGTCAGCATCACATTGCTTTCCAATTAGTTGCAGAATGATAAGTCAGAGGAAAAAAAGCCTGGGATTTTAACCCTGGATTACATCCTAAGACTGATTATCCAGTAACTAAACTGACTACAGTGCAACCTGACTGAGTAACTGCTAAAGGGGAACCCTCAAAGCTTTTTGAGGCATTAAATTCAGATATCTGGTTTCTATCACTACTGCTGTGAACAATATTGAATTTTTACGTCCCATGGTGGCGCAGTGGGTAGCACTATTGCCTCACACCTCCAGGGATGTGGGTTTGATTCCTGGTCCGGTGTGTGTGTGGCATCTGCATGTTCTCCTTGTGGTGGTGTGGGTTTCCTCTGGGGTCTCCGGGTTTCTCCTACAGTCCAAAGACATGCGCGTCAGGTGAACTGGGGATTCTAATCTGACTGTAGGTGTGAGTGAAGTGTGTGTGTGTATGCTTTGTGGTGGACTGGCGCCCTCGCACAGCATGAATCCCTGCCTTGTGCCTGTAGACCCTGGGATCGGCTTCGGGTACCCGTGATCCTAGGAATAAACGGTAACAAAAAATGAGTGAATCTTTTTCTAGAATGCCACATTTCCAATCAAACCACTTTGAATGATGTTTTTGACACCTGTTTTTTTAAAGATGTGGTAAGATGCTATATAAATGTGTAATAAAACTTTGGACCCAATAGCAGGTCCAGGCTTCCTCACACTCAAATCTTATCTACAACAAAATACTTCATTATAAAAGCATCTTCTGTAGGATATGTACATTTTCCTATTTTTCCATCTATTACAAGTTGAAAGAGGTGTGTTACATTGGGAAATCTAAAAGTATGCAAAGCAAAGGATTCCCAAGATTAGGAGTGAAAACCACTGGCCAGACAGGTTAGTCTTTGTATATTTTCTATGTTCATTTGTAACAAATCCTGAACCTCCTTTGCTAATTCCTATAAATCTGTCGTGAGAACACTTTCCAAGCTAGGCACTGGAGTCTAATGGTTCTTATTCTGTTGCCCATGCACTCCCTCCCACAAGCTTGGCAATAATTACCGACTTTCCGCTCTCCTCCGCTGTACCTGCCAGCGCCATCCACCTCCCTAACAGGAGCGATTAGACACAGCAAAAGCAGCGCGTGTCCGTCCCCAACACACTCTTTTCTCCTTGAACTGCCAAACAATTGGCCAGGACCACAATCTCCTACAGCAGCGCTAATCAACACTCTTGCTATTGCTTGGTTGGAAAGAATAACACATCTGTAGGAGAAGGAGGATATTGCCATGGACGACTGTGCTTTACACAATTGGGGGAAAGAAAGAACCTGGGAATGATTCTGTGGTGTGCTGGGTGTACATAGTTAACGTGTTAGCAGCTCAAGGGGATAATTCCACAAAGGGGTCCTGAAAGAGTCAGGTTCAAACATGCCACAGTCTGCAGATGAGCAATGACACCATCTAAGCTGTCTACAGGCTGGCTGTCTCATCAGCAAATGGGCTGATGGAGGAGAACATCGTCTGTGCTGCTCAGTTTTCGCCTTCCTCTCAGCTCGTGAAGTATATTTTAGTCAGAGAACACTTCTGGTGTCGAAGACGTCACGGCCACAGCCAGAGGTGTGAACCATGATGCTCCCTAACTAGGTGTCACGGAAGTAAGCCGTTACACACAGGCCCTGGACGACTACGCACATACAAGCGAATACACTTTTGCAGTCAGAAAGCGGGATTAGCTAATGATTGATGCTTTGAATGTTCCAAGTGTATAAGAAGTGTAATATAAATAAACTCGCCTTGCTTGGCCTTTTTAAAGATGCCAAGGCTAGAGTCTAAAAATGCTGATTAAAGGCTGGAGCCCCTATACTAGTGGCAGCCATAAACAAGTAGGAATGAATTTTTGAGTCTCCACACTTAAAGGAATAGTCGGGTGAAGAATCAAATTGGAAGTTTTCCATGTGCTCCAATAGATACATCTGGAGTCAAAATTTTGCTTTCTCAGTTTCGGGCTACTGGTACCAGGCTAATATAGCTGCTAACAAACACAAGAAGTCATTAACCACACAATTACTTCACCAAAACGTCTCGACCTACTCAGATCCTGTCACTGACTGCTCAGTATTGCTTATTATGAGCTATGAAAACTCCAAACAATATGGTATTCACATGAGGAGATATGGTATTCTTATGAGGAGATATGGTATTCTTATGAGGAGATATGGTATTCACATGAGGAGGACCATTTTGTTCATGTTTATCACTTACGGTAAGTCATACTGTACCCTAAACCACATTTGTGCCACCTCAATAAAGCACTGGATACATTTTAAGTGGATAGATATTTCTGGGCATCTATTTATATGGGGTGGTGGTGGCTCAGTGGGTAGGATACCTGCCTCTGGACCAAGAGGTCATGGGTTCAAATCCTATCTTCAGCGTACCACCACTGGGTCTCTGAGCAAGACCCTTAACCCCAAATTGCTCCAGGGAGGGTGTCCCCTGTAGTTAGGAAATGAAAGTCGCTTTGGATAAAAGCATCTGATAAATGTAAATGTACATGGAAAATATTTGGGTGACTATTGTTGGGTGACTATTGAAGTCTAGTGTTTATTATAAATATTAGTCTCCTAACTTCCATTCTAAACCAAAAAAATGGACAGATTGACTACATACAGGTAAGTGGACAAAAAAAATGTAATTTTTCTCTGAACTGTTCTTTTAACCCCCCCCCCTTGAATATCACAGTACAGTTGAGTCCTCTGTCTGACAGAGGTAAGAGTACAAGACACAGCGTTTTGCAATGCAGCCTTTGATAAACCTTGTTCTTGCTCCTGTAAAAGATTTCAGTTTACAAAGACAAGAGCAGAGCGCGTTCCATCTGTCATGTCTTGGGAAATTGAATAAAAAAGGAGCTTTAGAGACTTCTGGACAACATTTATGCAAAAACCTGACACCAGAAGCCAGCACTCAAGGCACGGTCTGCTTTGAATACATTCCATTTTAGAAGCATGAAATAGAACGGATTCAAAAGGAATAGATTATTGATCTCAGGCCCACATTAGCGGGCTTTCCAGTCAATTCAGCTTGAGATTTTGTTCTTGTGCCCTCCTCCACACTGCTTTTAGTAACATGCCGTCATTGATGATGACTTTCTAAAATGTGTGAAAATGCATTAAAACTTCATTTATGCGCGATTTTGCTCTTTTTAAATGGGAACCCTCCTACACCACACTTTTAGTAGCATGCCGTCACTGATAATGAATTTCAGAAATGTGTGAAAATACATTTGAAACTTGATTTATGCCTGAATTATGGTCTTTTTAAATGGGAGCCCTCGTGACGTCAACATCGTCACTGATAAGAACTTTCTAAAACAGGTGAAAATTCATTTGAAACTTCATTTGGGTTTTATTTTGTTCTTTTGAAATGGATACCCTCCTCCAGATTGCTTAATAACCTCGTCATTACTGATACATACTGATACATCAGAATCCATGTGAAACTTTGTTTGATTTCAAATGCGAGGAACGGCTTGTTTATATATGCTCTATATTAGTAGGATTTATATCATGTGGATTATATGGTTTGTGTTTTTACCTTTTAGGTCTCTCTGAATAAGAAAGCCGGTCAAATGTGTAAATGAGACGAAATTGAGATAAATGAAAAAAATTGAGATGTTTTTTGGCCTAAATGTTAAGGATTATCTTACAACATAATGCTAAACTCATAAATTCCCTTAATCATTAGGTTATTAAATAAATGTTTTATACAGTCATGAGGTTATTAAGTAAATGTTTTATACAGTCATTAGAATATTAAATAAATGTTTTATGCAGTCATTAGAATATTAAATCAATGTTTTATACAGTCATTAGGCTATGAAATGAATGGTTTGTACAGTCATTAGGTTATTAAAATTCAGAATTCACAGTAATAAGTAACTTGGCCATTTGCATATCTAATGAAATTACAGCCACAAGTGTTTAAGTCTTCACTCCATTATCAGGAGACTGTGGGCTGGAATACTGGTGATGTCGTCGGTGGCCTGAAGTAGAAGAAATCTGTCTCAGAAACATTTTGTGATCTTAGGGATCCTACCTAGTCATAATTGGGAGATAAACTGGGCACCATTTTTTCAGATTACAGTCTTCTTTAAAACGTATGGTGAATAATTGGCCTCCTGTGTTTCCATTAAACTGTTTGTTTTAAATGTTTGTGTTTCCAAAACCTCTAAGACCAAACTGAAAAATCTGCCGGCAGATTTCTTATAGAGGAAAAAAAATAATCAGGTTAAGGATGGAGACATTACTAACATTAATTTATATATTTAGTTCTTGTAACTTTCTGTCAGATGCACTTTCTGCTTTTTTTCTTGACCCTGAAAAATGAATAACGCTTGCACTTAGTGGCCTTTCTCGGAGATTAAATAAATGAGCAGGTGGTCTATGACTTTTGCTCAGTACTGCGACTCACAGCCCACAGGCAGCTCAGCACTCCGGGTACCGACGCAAAAAGTGATTATTCACTTGTTAATGGTGAGCTTTCCTATAACCCATCTTGTCAAAAGAGGCACGCTGTATTTACCGGTAGGTGGAAAACGTCTGTTAATAAGCGACAAATGTGAGACCCTCAGGCTCGCTGCTTCATAATGAAGGAAATTGACATTAATCTAGAGATTCAACATGGAGAGACATCAAAGCAGCCACTCTCCGAAATGAGCTACAAACTCCTTATTAGATATTCACAAATCTCCTAGGATACGGCCCACCGAACACAATAATCACCAGGCGAGCTTGTTGCCTGCATTGTGAACACTCTCCACGAGCTGCTCTCCACAAGAACATCTGAAGCTATCTCACATGCTTTCGCTAAGAATGGCTTGTGTGTTACCTCCCGGAAAAAAGTAAAAGATTACACTCTGCCATCAAGTGAAACCTTTTTCTCGCAATCTTTCTTGTTCTTCTTCTTCTTCTGCTTCTTCTTCTTCTTCTTTATCTTCCCCTGCTATATCAAGCAAACAGCTTGCCTGTATGTAGATGCGAAATGCAGGAGAAACTGAAGTGAGGAATCAGGCAAGAGGCAGGCAGGGGCACATGGTAGGCAACTTAGGAGGTCTGTGCCAGTTCATCACTCTCACACATGTCCGGCTGATACAGGCACAGAAACACCATGAGAATGTCGTGCAGCCTCGCTTTTTAAAGAGCCACACCACCAAGCGAGCACGCGACTCTGAGCAGGTCTGATGTTCAAAAGAAAGAAAAGACACTGAAAGATAGCCCCCACTGTTACATCACAAACACACTGAGCCAACCTGTTAGATCAGACAGCAAGTGGGGAGGATAATAGCCTGAGGGGATTTGTAGTGGGGGAAGAAAGAAATTGTGTATTAGAACATATGCACGCCATGCAATTACCAGGAGACAATCTGTTCAGCAGAAGTCGCCAAGTGTTTGCTTTTGGTCCCAGAATATAGCAGACGAGTCCTGCTGCAGATGGACTCATGCACAGGGAGATGATCTATATCAGATACAAATAATAACATATTGTCCAAGATACATCTCTATCAGTACATTAACCAAGACCAACAAGACCATTCTTTTACATATCTCATAAAGCAAGACCATTCTTTTACATATCTCATAAAACAAGACCATTCTTTTACATATCCCATAAAACAAGACCATTCTTTTACATATCTCTTAAAACAAGACTAGTCTTGTACCTATCCCATTTGCTAACAGTTTACACTTGTGCTTACATCCTGACCACAGAATGACTTTTTGAACAGCTATAAAATTCAGACATACACTGTCTGTACTGTGGCAGAAGCAGAAGCCAGGGTTTGGGGGGAGGGGGCTCCCTGAAAACCTTTAGTGTGTAGTTCTTAAAAGAAACATCCATAAAATATACATAATATTCTGGTAAGAATCCTTCAGTTGTTAAAGAACATTTACATCATGTGACCTTTGAATGGTTTTTCAAAAATGGTTCTTTAAGGACCCAAACACATAGATCAAAGCAAGGGCACATGGAGCAGTGTATGGCAGGGGTGTGGAGCTCCAGTCCTGGAGCGCCGGTGTCCAGCAGTCTAGCTCCACATTCTGAACTAGAATCTAAAAAAAAAAAAGGCTTTCCTTTTTCAGTTTGTCCAGATATTCTCCCTAATTCATGACATTCTACATAGTCGTAGAAAGGTGTGGAATCAAAAAGAAAATTAGAACGAAATGCTCCTCAGCCTCACACCTGTGTTTTGCAGCTGTTAATGAGATATCCAATAGAACAGAATGAAGCCAGGGTTTGGATTCACCAGATTGTCTGTAGCTTACCCTTGAAGGGACCCAGTGAAAGCAAATCAGAAGGAAGGTCTGCTGAGATGACAGGGTCCATTTAGAGAAGAGACAAGAACATGTGCTTTAGGTCTTCACTGTTGTCACTTGATCAAAGGTGTTTTCTATCTGTGTGGTTAATGCTTCAGCGGGCAATTTCTCCTCAGAGAAGATCTTTCATTAGAGGTGCGACAAAAGAGTCTTAGGGGCTTGAAGTAACTTACTGAATTATCTATTACGCATCATCACATGCACTATGTACTGGATGCACAAATTCATTGTGTCAACGCAGGCAAATTCATATTAATCTGAATTTAATGGCACTGAAGTGACTCACTAAACGTTTTGAAGAGAAACAGGTAGAATATCTTTATTTGTCTTTTTTTCTGCTCTATTCACACAATCCGATTACATTGTTGCCACCAGAGACAAAAAATGATCTTTGATTTCCATAATTATATCTGTGGGTCTCCAGATGATGATCCTCCCATCTCTATTGTTCTCGTTGAGAGAGCTGATACTCTAGTGCTACAGCAGAGGCCAGCGTAAGGTAAAGTGCTTCTCTATGATACTTAAGGTGTAACACTCTCATACTTTAATTGTCTGTGACTGATATCACCTTTAAAGCTATAATCTGTTCAATTGTATTAAAAAAATGGAGTTTATAGCATAAGATTTAAAGAATTACAGTGTAGATGCAATTGCAAATAAACATGCCAAAATAAAAAGACCCTCTTTTTTTTCATCCCCTTTCCATCTTGTGTGGTGTTTTCCTGCCATGTGATCGTATGTGATCCGACATGCAGTGTTTAAGACAACAATTTAAGATGCGACCGATTCCTAAAGAGGGCCTCAGACTCAACCTTTTCATTCCCAATCATTGTAAAGTAGTCCTATTACACACAGGACAGCACTCAGAGTAACACAGAATACCCAGAACCCAGAATAATTCATCGATATGAAGAAGTCTAGCCCTAAGAGTTTACATGCTGGTTTAAACTATCAAACATTGTGCTTCGAGAGAGCATTCATTAAACATGAAATGGCCAAACCACCGTTGGTTTTGTCTTTAGAAAACTTTTTTTTTTACAAATGAGATGTAGAAGTGTGATGAACCTTTTTAAAGCACATTATGTAAAGGTTCCAAGGAAGAACCCGAAAATAGTTTAAAAACTTCCCTTACTTTAAAGAGGATGATTGTTTTTTTTAAAAAAAAACAAAAACAAAAAAAACCCTTATCCCCATCCCTTCCTCACTTCTGTCTTGCTCACTTCACTTGTGACTTGTGAAATTAAATACCAAAAAAAAAACCAGTGTAAGTGTATAACAATATAACTGCGATTTAATGTGACATAATTATGTTCCCTAAGTAAAGGTTCCACTT
This sequence comes from Brachyalestes nurse, assembly GCA_037974405.1. Classification (NCBI taxonomy): domain Eukaryota; kingdom Metazoa; phylum Chordata; class Actinopteri; order Characiformes; family Alestidae; genus Brachyalestes; species Brachyalestes nurse. Next base: position 2,519,892 of record JBBPCY010000019.1, on the reverse strand, counting down.
CAGTGATGTGAGGGGTACCACCTCACAAGTCTGGCTCTTTGAGCATTATGTTGAAGAAACTGTTCATTATGACTTTATCTATAACATTTTTAAATATAACCAACAAAATGGGTTCTACTTTTGTTACAAGTTCAACAGAAAGAGTGTAGGCCTTTCAAAAGCATGCATGAGGAGCAAACTTGATTTTCTTTCATTTCTGAAAGCTGTTAAATTGTGACTTTTATGGAGCTCAACCAGATTTAGAAGCAGCGGTTTCTGTGCCCAAAAGGTAGAGAGAGAGAGAAACAGAGAGAAAGTGAGAGAGGAAAAAAGCGTGTGAGAATGAGACAGTGACAAAGAGGAGGGGGAAGAGAGAATGTGTGTGTGTGTGTGAGAGAGAGAGAGAGAGAGAGAGAGCGAGAGAGAGAGTTATATTTAGACGGAGGCAGTGCATCAGGTGCGATGTAAGATTTCTGAAAATGGAAGCTGCTCCCAGGGGTGAGGAAGGAGCTGTGTTTCAGACGCCTTCATTATTTATTTTGACTCTTATATGTTGCCGACGACAGCAGCAGCACCGGGCCAAAAGATCACAAGGAGAGCGCTGGCGTCCCTGTAGTTCCCAAGTTAATGAATGCATCTAATTAAGCCGCTGGTACCTCCCCTCCCTCCTCTTCCTCTTCCTCACTCTCTGGTTCACCAGTTGCAGAGAACATGCTTCGGATGTTCCCACTTGGAGAGCAGTCACCAGCACAAATCTCCTTCTCTTAGATCAGTCATGTTCCAGATCAAGCCTCCCTTCCCACCCATAGTCACTTGTGTGCAGATCTGAGATTTCTGTCACCTTCCAAGCTGCCTGATCTTCTCGGTAGCTCGTTTAAGTCCTTCTTTTCGTTCGCGGTGATCTGATGAGGGGGGGAAAAACAAGAGCCAGAGTGGATTTTCTTGCAGCTGCCTTGTTTCCACGCCGCCACCCACCCTTGGTCTGGTTTCTTAACAACACTCGTCACGAGAATGTGGAGCTAGACTTCCCGCGCCCCCCCCCTTTTTTTTTTTGCTTGAAGCTTAAAGAAATCATGCCTCTCCTGAAGCTCCTGTCCACGGTCTCCCCTCACATGTCTTATCCTTACTTTACATAAAGATCAATGAAGCGCGGTAATATGGCTGGAGAGGTTCCTAATGACACGCTTAGGCGGCAGAATGAACACAAACACGGAGGCAGGCGACTTCCTGCTGCTTCGTAACTGCCACCTGCCCGAGCCCGGCTGCTTAGGCAGATAGCAGCACGCTCGCAAAGTGATGGTCGGGGGGCATCGTTTGACTGCTGAATGTAGACAGCATGGTGCGTGAGAGCTGTATGTGTCACAGACAGAGGACCAGGAGTCACCTCAGGAATGGTGGATGGTATATACCAGCTGTGGCACTTGGCCTGTATTGAAAACCGGTAGAAAGTAGGCCGCCGATGCAGCGGATGCTATTTGCCACTGAGCTTTATTGCGAGAAGAAAAAGAAGATTCTATTTTCCCCGAGTACCTGCACTCCCACCAGAACTGCTCATCAAAATATGCTTCTCTGCTGTCTCATAGCAACCTAAAAATAGAAGTGTCCCTATTAGCCTGTATATGGCGCCGATGGCTGGCACAGGTTATGGCTGCATAATTACATAAGCACCCTCAAAAAAAAAGCCTCCGTCTTCGTGTTAATGTTAAACTCTGTACTTTTAAAAATACTGTTCAGCAAGGAAGACTGCACGACTGGCAAACACCTGTTGAAAGCTGCTTAGCCAAGTTAAATGAGTGGAGTGCCTGAGATGAGGCAGAATTCCAGCATCCTGGCTTTACATGCTTTAAAGACACACAAGACGATGCTGCCTGTCGTCTGAGTGAGCCCAGGTCCAGGTCACTGAGTCATATTTTTGTCCTTCTGGGCCGTCTGCACTAACACCGCACTTGCACTGTCTGCACTTGTACCATCCTGGCTCTAAGCAACAGGTCTTGTGGGACTCTTTGGAGATAACTTTGAAATAAGGTGCATGATGCACAGGTGATGTACACAAGGTTCAGGTCACTGAAGGGCAACACCAGAAACACACTTTCAGTTTAAAGGAATTAGATCAGATTTACCCAGTTTTCCACTCATTCCAGCTGTAGCTGATCAGCCTAATTTTGATACATTCGTTTTTAATTTACCTAACATTGTTAACAAACACCATAAGTCTGCAAATCTGCAAAACTCACTCAACCCACTTGTTGATGTGGTTTATGACACAGTATGACTCACCGCGAGCGAAATATCAATGAACCACCACTACAGACAGGAATTTTAGACAACATCGATGCTGGAGAGAACTGATCTTGTATCAGAACACACAATATTTATTATTGTTGCCACAAATACTCATTCTAGTTGAACACTCCTATTCCTAAAGCAGTTTGTAAAACGGCTGTAGGCAGAGATCAGCTACATGTTGATGTTTGGTATATTTTTAGAGCTCACAGTAAGTCCTAAACCACATCATCAAGTTTGTGCCACCTCGGCGAAGAGCCAGATACAGTTTGATTGGCTTAAGAGAAGTTTTAGAGCTGTATTTACAGAGAAGATCTGGGGGACTGTTGAGTTCTAGTGCTCAGCATGAACGTTCTTAGTTCTTATGTCTTGGCTGATTGATTACATTTGAAATCTTTGTATCTATAAAACGTTTAATTGTGTAATTACAGTTTCAGGTGGTTGTAAGACAATTTGCAATGGTAAATAAACTCTAAAACTCTTTTTGTCCAAGTAGCATTGTAGCAGTAGCTGGTCAGCAAGAAACACTCCAAAACATAAACGAATACAAACCACCACCCCCAAAAAAACAGGTGGTTCTTGCACACCTTGCAAGTTCATTCAAGTTTATACGCCAGCCCACCACAGTACACACACACACACACACACACACACACACACTCACACCTATGGACTGTTTAGAATCTACCAATTTACCTGACACACATCTCTTTGGACTGTGGGAGACCCCAGAGGAAACCCACACCACCACGAGTAGAACATGCAAACTCTGCAGACACACAAGGACAGGACCCGGATTCAAACCCACAACCTTGGAGGTGTAAGGCAACAGTGGGCCCCACCCTGCAAATCATTTTCCACACATCACATGATAGTCACATGTAATCTTACACTCTGCACATATTTGCTTATGAACACCTGTAAATTTTAGAGATGTGGGGAAACCAGTGAATTTTGTGTAAAGGCAGAAATGCAACAGCTGTCTGTGCTCTGATCATCTAAAAGGCCAACCCCAACGTGACTAATTTACCACCTGATTTCAGTCAGAGCTCTGCTTGTGCAGTAATGCTCATAACACTCTCTTTAAAAAGACATGCTGGAATAAAATGGGCCCAACGAAGAGCTGGAAAATCAGCTCTAATAAACTGGGAGAAAAACTTTTAATTCGTGTGTCAAGAGAAAAAAAATATTTTGGTTTGTTTGTGTGTGCTCTCGTCATACAAAGAAATAAAAAAAGACAGAGGCTCTCAGCAGACTGGATTTATTTTTGTAGATTCTGACGTCAATCAGATGCACGTTCCATTCACCGAGAAAAAGAGAGAGAAAGAGAGAGAGAGAGAGAGAAAGAGGGAGAGAGAGTTATTTATAACCTCAACGTCTCAGTGTGGTTCTTGAGTGTTGCAGAGAGGAATGTGAGCTCTTAGAGCGATGGTCTCCAGCTCGCATGCAGCTGAACTGGGGGCGTCTCTGGGGGGGCTGTTCTGATGAAGAACGCACTTCCTCACAGTTTGTAAAGACAGGGACGCGTTAGAGACGCTGGGATTCAGTCTGACATGACAAACCCATCTCCCGACCAGGTAAGGCTACACCTCAGGACCAGGCTGATGATCAAGTCGCTTTTTTTGGTGGTTTTATTATAGGTCCTATAATAAACCGATCACGGTGCGCGCGCTCTTTTGGTGAACTTCATGCTTCATGGTGGCTGCGAGTGAACTAAAAGCAGCTCTTGCAAAGAAAAGGCGGAGGGAGAAAGAAAGCTGTGCTGCCATTATGGAGTGCGCGCTTCTTCCACTTTCCACGAACATTCAGCACCACGGAGAGCAACGCTGTGGCGCGCGTCAGATTTACTGGTGCACATCTGTCCTTTTAACTTCTGCATTTATTATTATTATTATTATTATTATTATTATTATTATTATTATTACTTTGTCAGCGGATATTATATTTTTTCATTAGGATCAGGCTGGATCCCAGCCTGTGTGTCGAAATACTGTAGGAAAGTTCATGTACTTCAGCTTCTTCTCTGCCGTCTGCCGTCAGTGTATGCAATCATTTATCACGGATGATTTTGTTGTAATAAGCAAACGAGTCAATTAAATAGAAAAAAGCAACTTAAGTGTATGTCAAATGCGTATTTTGAAGCTGTATGATGCGTGTTCCAGCCTATTCCAGCAGATTATTTATGCCCAGTGCTTTGTATTGTATAACCGCACAGCTCACACCGGGCGTTAAATATTATGCACATGAATAAAAGAGAAATAGGGAAACTGTCTGTGCAGTAGTGTGTAAGCTCAATAGAGTAGATACAGAAGCCCGAGGAAGATGTTGTGGTGCCTGTTCTGTTTCAGTGTAAGGAACTCTGTAATAACGGCACCTGGCAGTTTACTCTCTTATTTAAAGTCCGATCTCTCAATCAGCTCCATCAACACCCGCACAGTCTGACAAGACAGTATTATTTCTCATTAAAAGTAACGTCTGTGCATTCGGGGTGCCACCTGGTGGTCCTTCAGAAGCATCAATTGAGATTTTTCCAAATTTACAGACTTCAGCTGTCAGAAAAAAAGCGAACCGCAAAGGTATATTTTTATCCCCCAAGGTACTAACAAGGTAGATGTGCCTTCAAAGGTATAACAACGTTCTTAAGATCAAAATGCGTACCTTAAATGGATTTCACAGTATATTCACTTTCCTATATATGTGTACCGTTTCATATCCTACCTGTTTTAAATAGAAAAATAAAAGACAGGGTTTAGGGAGTCAATGTAGCTTTGAAAAGGATGGAACAGAATGGACAGAAACTGGAACCGAACACTGTGTATAATTATATTTCTAAAGGTACTGAAGGTACTTTGAGCGGCACTACCCCGAAGTGTCTTTTTCTGAAGAAAAAAAAAGAGAATAATTAGTCAGATTTTATAGAATAAATTTAGGAATAATCCCTTCACACAATGATCAGCCAAAAATGAGATGATTAGTAAATGATTTAATGGCAAATTTAAGCAGCAGTGTGTGGTTGTGTTGCAGGACTGAGGCTAAATTGGGGCCGGTCTGGGGAGATGGCGGATATTCTGGAGCTGCGAACGGATGGGAACTCCTTGTTGAAAGCAGTTTGGCTCCGGCGCCTGCGACTTACAAGGCTCTTGCTGGAGGGGGGAGCTTATATCAATGAGAGTAATGACCGCGGGGAGACACCCCTCATGGTGGCCTGCATGTCCAAACACTCTGACCAACAGAGTGTCAGCAAAGCCAAGTTGGTCAAGTACCTTCTGGACAACAAGGCTGACCCCAACATTCAAGACAAGGCAGGCAGGACTGCCCTCATGCATGCCTGCAATCAGAGGGCTGGGCATGAGGTGGTGTCCCTGTTGCTGACCAATGGAGCAGATCCCAGTCTGGAGGACCGCAGCGGCTCATCTGCCTTGGTCTACGCCATCAATGCAGATGATAAAGAAACCCTCAGAGTGCTCCTGGATGCCTGTAAAGCCAAGGGCAAAGAAGTCATCATTATAACCACAGACAAGTCACCTTCAGGCACCAAAACCACAAAACAGTACCTAAATGTTCCTCCCTCCCCAGAACTGGATGACAGATGCTCCCCTATATCATGTGCCTCACCTTCAGACATTGACCTTCACACCTCACCATTGCCCAGCAAAGAAGAGGAAAAAGACACTATATTTGCTTTTCAAAACAAGTGGAAGTCAACCTCCAGCACAGCAGCCAAGCTTCCCAATGGGCCCACTTCTCCAACCCGGAAACCAGTGAACCCCAAACGAGCTCGACTCCCTCAGTTGAAGCGCCTGCAGTCCGAGCCCTGGGGGCTAATTGCACCATCTGTACTGGCTGCCGCCCAAGAGGACAGTAAGAGAGTCAACAGTGATGAGGATGTTGTCGCTGGTGTCAACGGCCTGACTCTGTCCAAGCGAGCCCCTCTGTCTCGGCACAACAGCGTGGATGGCAAAGAGGTCCTGTTCCCCTTAGTAGGGGAGCAGTCCACGAAAATCTCCCCCACTTCGCCCCTTCCTCCATCTTCCAAGGTCTCTTATGAGAGATCTCTAGGACAGCACCAGCCGCTGGCACGCCGTAGCACTGCCCCAGCTGAGCAAGAGGGTTCTGTGGGGACCCCTGGGCCTGTTGGCCTCAGAGACACAGTGCACCGGAGGAGATTAGGGAATGATCAGTACGATTCAGACTCCCAGTTGTACTCAGACTCTGGAATGCTGGACTCTCCTAAGATCCCACTGGAGAGGCGGAAGCTCAACACTTCACCACTGGCGATGCTTACAGGCTCACGAGAGTCCCTGGACAGCAACGCCAGCACTTCCTCTCCAAGCACAGCCAGGCGCCGAGCGCCAGGCCTACTGGAGCGACGGGGGTCAGGCACTCTGCTGCTGGACTACATTTCCCACACCCGCCCCGGTCACCTGCCCCCCCTCAACGTCAACCCCAATCCACCTATCCCTGACATTGGTGCCACCAGCAAGCCCTCATCCCCACTTGCAGCAGGATTCCGGTCCATAGCTCCTGTAGCACCAAACTCACCAAAGAGAGGCAATCTCAGGATGAAGAAGAAACTTGTGAGAAGGCACTCTATGCAAGTGGAGCAGATGAAGCAGCTTTCGGACTTTGAAGAGCCCAGCCATCAGTGATGGGAATCAGCATGTGCAGATGTAGCAACTCCCTTGTCCCGAAAAGAAAGTCAGTGATCACACATGTGGAATCACCACCTCATTATGGTGTTCAGGAGTAGAAACCACTGATTGTAGACATTAAATTAGGGCATAGATTACAGTACAGATACCCTCCATGCACAATATGAGAGTAAGATTTGCCAGTCACAGTTTACCACTCAATTAAATCGGGAAATTGAAAAAAAAAAGTCATTGTAATCTCAATCACAGCATATCCAAATTCAATACAATAATATGTAATCACAAAAAAACTATTTCAAATAGTGTCTTGGGAATACCACCACTACCATATCCTAACCAAGACCCACTAATGCGGTTTTCCACATAATAGATACACACGAATTTACTGTGGTGTATAACTGATATCAACCACAAATGCCATTTCCTCAGCAACAAAGAGTGTGCAATTTGCTATTCGGCAAAACCACTAAATCGGGTTCTTAAAGAGCAGGTGAAGTAGTATGCCATCATGCACGTGCACACAGTGATTGAATCTGACAGCTCGACAACTGCCGCATCTGGGAGAAAACTCCTCATCTGTAAACAAAAGCAGAGACAGAACCGCCTGTCAAGACTTCAAAGTCTAGCCATCTCTGTGTGAGTCTTACTAAAGGAAGCAGAGGAGAGCAATTGCAAAAGTAGGCTGTCAGACACAGCAAAGAGGTCACCACATAACACCCTTTAAAGCAGGGAATTCTGTTGGCTTTTAGCAAAAAAAGCCAGAAGTTCTGAGAATAATTACATTGAAAACAGGAGGGGACAGGGAACAAACTGCCTCTGACCACCAACATAACTTATATTTGTGTATAGTCTACTTGGTAAAGATATTCACTATAAATATGTGCAAAGTGTTTCCATGTGAACTAAACTGAAGTGTAATTTTGACTATCACTGAGAAAACCACAAAATCTTGGAAGCAGTGTCTTGGAAGCAGTGTTGGATTAGTTCATCTATAGAAGTAATCAACTGTAATTTAATAATCACCTCTCTCAGTTTGTAATGAGACTATTTTACTGATGGCTTCCTGGAGAAAGTAACCATTACTTTTCTCTTCTGTTACTTTATAGAACTCAAACAAGAAAGCAAGAAAGGTAAACTCTATGTGCGAGTTACACGAGATTCAAATGAATGACTGATGGTATTTAAAAACCTAGAAACTGGAAGCAATTGCTTCCAAATAAAATCAAATGCTTGCAGGGCCATTTCTGAAGGGAAACTGAGTCTGTTGAGGGGAGGTTAGAATCTTATTTTTGGCACGAGACTATTTTGTCGTTTGCATGATTAGGTGACTTGCTTGAGCGGTTTACAGTGGTTGAAAGGTTTTCACCGTGCTTACACTGCACTGTTTATACTGACAATCCAAACCATGCCAACTACATACACTCTAAAAACCAAGGTGTTAAAAATGAGGCAGATTGCGTACATTTTCACCAGTTTTCGATGTGGATTTAGAGACATATCACCCATCAAATAGGATGTCTTTGAGGAAATTTTTATCCAATAATGCTGACATTTTGCAACCCAAATTCAAGTCAAATTCAACAAGATATTTGTCAGTATATTTTCTGAGGTAAACACATGAATATGTAGACTGATATCTATTTATATTTCTCATGTATGTGTTTAACCCCCCCGCCCCCCTCCATTGTGTTGAACAATGTAATTCTTATTAACTGAAATGTGATTAGAAGAATTTCAACTGGGTTACGCTACTTCATTATAAAAAAAGAGTATTCGTGTAACTGTAATGAGTTACTTTGTACCACATTACCCCCAACACTGTTTGGAAGGGACAAAAATCAAGCATTTTGGTGCAATAATGCATGCAACGTTGCAATTTCATGACTTTCTGCATAATGCAAGGATGGCTCGTCTGCTGAGAAAAAATGTTGTCCTCACATATAGTTAGCGTGCTGTTTTGTTTCATAAGGAGTTTCATAACTCTAGTGTGAAATACTGAATGTTGTAGCCAATTAGTAAATAGTGCCTTTGGAGGAGGGGGAAAATCTTTCTGCCCCACACTGGCTCTGAAGTTAATGGAGCTATGATGTTCTAGGATGAGTTCAATGAACAAAAATGACTTATATATACAGTATAGGATATAGTATATTTCTTTTATATATATATATATCCATTTGATCCAAGTCTGTAGCGGAATATGCCTTTTGAAGCCAATGATCACTGTACAGTAGTGGCTCTCAAGGTCCAAGCTGAAGGACTCCTACAATACACAGTGAGCAGCGTTTCTCCTGCTCTCCAGTCACACCTGATTCTACTCGTCAGCTAATTATCAAGCCCTTCACAAGCTGAATCAGGTGTGCTAAAGCGTCAAGGAGACAAAGCTGTGCAGTGAAGGGGTCCCGCAGGACTGAGGCTGAGAACTACTTCTGTACACAATGTCAATGTAGATTTAAACCTTTTTGTCTGCCAATGTAATACGATAGAACAGACGCGCCATGTAACTTTTTTGTGCAATTGCAAAGTGCTTTAGTTCACTTGCTGCTATTCTGTCTCGTAGCTGCTCCACTGGGTTAGTTCCTGAGTTGTTTTAGGGCTGGTATAGAAATCATTGTTGTGTATTGTGAGAGTTAGCTGGCTAACTCCTAATGTGCAAAAAGCAGAAAAATATAAATGTAACAAGCAATCGGACAAGCAAAACGTTCTCCTCAATTTTCTGGTATAATAGACCTCTAAAGTTGTCTGTCATTTTGTACTCAAGTCCATGTTAATAACTCTGGGTCTAAGCCAATGGCATTGAGTGGCTAAAAAATCACAGCAATCATGCCTTGTGGTAAACTATGATGTTCCAAAACCCAGTAGGTTTGGCCATACATACATTTTTCCTCTGGACGTTACCAGAACTTCTGAATTACAGAATCAATAGGAAATCGAATTCTAAATGTTGCTACATGTAAACGAACAGTTCTGTGCACTGAACTGATATCATAAGACTTACCAGAATACCTCATGCGAAATAGCAAGCTTGGTCAAATTTGGTGATTAAGTGGCTTTGGCAGTTACAGCCAACACTAGCTGGTGTTGTCATATAATGTTGTTACAGTATAGCAGCACACAAGCAGTGTCATTTCAGTGCACAGGAGTATTCATTTACTATTATTCTGGATGTAGCAAAATTCATATTTTAACCCTATTCGTATTATAACACAGGGGAGGGAAATGTACACAGAACAAAATACATCTGCCCAAAAAAAAGACAGATTTTTTTTTTTCAAACATGCCATTTATTTTTTCCATAGTGAACAACAGCTCAGACCCTCATAGTCCTTAGTTTGGGCAAAAACAGAATGACACACAACTGCAAGAGTCATTTTGTCCCACTGACACTCACAGTTTTACTATATAGTCAATTCCATTCCATTTTCAAAAACACACTTAAAATGATCAGCATAAACTAATTCCATAAAGTGGGCAGGACCAAGTTAATCTTGGTTGACAGTTTTAGCTGTCTTAGTACACTTACCATCTGGATTTAAAATTTAGATGATATGGCAGATTCCAAAAATGCTGTTTCACATTTCTCATTAAACCCATATGGGTTCCATATTGGGAAATATTCAGCATAATAATACAGAGGATTGTAAACATTAAATTTTCCAACTCTTACGCCTGACAGGCATTGCGGTTCACAGATAATATAACCAGAGCAACTTTAGTTTACATTAGTTATGTCTATGTGAGCACATGGATACAAACATGACAGTTTTCACATACATGAAACTGTGAGACATACCATTGGTTGTGAAGCTGATGTTTACATTGTATGATGCATAGTATTTTTGTATGTAGTACTCTGTATATTTTGAATAAATGTCTGCAACATTTTTTCTTTGTTGCCTTTTCCTCACAAACCAAATGTTTGTCGAAGAAGCTCTGTCCAGGAAAGAAGGGTTCTCTCCTTTAATGTAAGCCTCAAATGCAGTAGCATTTAACTGAAGACTCAACTGGAGTAGAAATCTCCAAGGAAAAAATGCTTCATAATTAACTTTCTTTGTTTGGCAGATAAAAAACATATCCTGGTGGTGATGAAGGATAACGTTCTCCTTTCTACACTGATAATGTACTAAAAGATTTCAGAGATCGACAAAAATATTGGGACGCTTGTGATTTATACCAACAGATACTTTAATGACATTGCATTTAAATACTTGAATGTGGAGTTGGTCCTCCCTTTGCAGCTTATGTCCACTCTATCTTGTTCGCCTACTTAGATTATATACACAATATGGACAAAAGGATTGAGACAATTAACCAATACACTAACAGGGACTTTAATGACATTGCATTCAAATATATAGACTTTAATATGGAGTTGGTCCCCTTTTGCAGCTGTAACAGTTTCCACTCTTCTTGGAAGACTTTCCACAAGATTTTGGAGTTTCTGTGGGAATTTGTACCCATTCATTCTGTAGCATTTATGAGGTCAGACACTGATGTTAGACGAGAAGGTCTGGATCACAATCTCCATTCCAGTTCATCCCAAAGGTGCTGGATGGGGTTGAGGTCAGGACCAGTCAAG
>JBBPCY010000019.1:2476342-2508302 GCA_037974405.1 Brachyalestes nurse | reverse complement strand
TTTTGTTGTGGGGGACACACCCCCCCCGCCCCCCCCCCCCCCATCTGCGCCCCTGCAACAGACTCAAGGCACTAATTAAAGCAAAAGGTGGTTCCACACAATACTGACACACAGTGTGCGAACTATACCAAAGTCTCCGGGGGAGTCGACCCAAGGAGCCGCGGGGCGTGGGAATTGGGGGGAGCATGGTTAGTGTAAGTGGGTGGGGCTGCAGGCCGCGCCCCCATGAGCATGCAAACAGGCTACATTTTTTATGAGTAATAAACTCTAAATGTCATTTTATTTTACTTATTTTCACCTGTGAGAGAACCCATGGCGAAAATGGCATTTATTTGGTCATCATATCAATATTTAAGATCTCCTCCAAAATTTCACAAATCATGTTTCCAGGGGAGCTCATGTCCCCCCTGCTCCCCCAAGTTCGCACCCTGCTGACACAGGGGTGACCCTTTATCTGTCTCCCTGATTCTGGATATATATAATTTTTTTTCGAAATTGTTGCTATTATATCCGTCACGTTATAAGTTGTGTTGAATAAATACATGTGAAAATGTGAATATTTTAAAGGGGGTAATTCTTATACAGTAATCACCCAGTTTTACGTGGATCAGAAGTCGCGGATTCAGTCACACCCTGATTTTTTCTGAGAACCAAACTCATAGTTTTACGTGGAAATCCCCAGAATAATACGGAAAATGCAAATATTCTTTGCCTTTTTTGCGCAATAAATATATTTTTTCTGGATGTTTCCAAACAAGGATACTCAGGACAGGCTGTAGCAGACCTTGAAGCACTTTTTTGAAATTCCACACCAGGGTTGAGCCCCTGCACTCCAAGCGCGATTTCTCCACGGTGTAAGCACTCAGACACTTCAAATTCCACAGTTCGATTGATCTCCAGGAGACCTTTCCAAGGAGCCCTCATTTGTATTTTTGCTGGAGTAGATCAGGGGTTATCCCTGCATATCTCGGCGGGGAATTTAAATTAAAGGAGGCGAATACAGGTTTAACGTTATCTTTACATTTTCTTCAAGGGTAATGCATTAAACTGAGTTTAAAATGAAATTAGAGTTTTATGGGAGGCATTTTAGGCATTTTGGGCATTTTTTAAAACCAAAACACAACAACGCGATTTTTCACTTTACGCTGGTGCTCTTGGAATGTAACGCGAGGGTTACTGTACTCACTACACCAGGTGAAGTAGAGATGCTACATTGCACTAGGGGCGACTGTGTGTGTGTGTAAGTAAAGATGTTTAATAGTAAATATACACTACATGGACAAACATTATATGATATGTCTTTATGGACCTTGTTTTGTGCACTGGCGTTGTCAGAAATGGCTTGGTATGCATTAAGACTGGAAGTAAGAGCCCTAGCCTAAACCCTGGAAAACAAGTGTTTTGTCTATATAGAGTATAAAATACGTTAAGCTACTACCAGTACCATTTAACATGTACTATTCTTAAGGAAATCTTATATCCTCTGTCCTGTGCTGGTTTCTGTAGCGTTTTGGGAGGATTACTACACAGCTAGAACCGAACTAGCACAAGCTCACACACTCCGTTACTAGGAGACGCAGGGAGCAAAGTAAACATCCACTATGGTGTCTATGCTGCTGTTGTTGTTTTCATCAAAATTTGTAGTATAAAATATATGTTTCGCACATTTGGGCAAGGTCTTGACTATGACATGTGACAGTGTGGTAAGTATGTGGTCGCTTTTAGAGTTTGCGCTGTACTGGTGCTCAAAAATTGGCTCCCTCCATTTCATTTCAGACAGTGGTAATTTACTGACCCCTGGTGGAGACTGGATGCCCAGTTCACCATTTTTAAATCTGCTCTTCACTGGAAGAAAGGGATCTAGCAAACCCTGAACAACAGGGGCGTCCCAATACTTTTGTCCGTATAGTGTATTTGGTCAGGAAGCTGCACTGCAGAATAAATACAAGGCTTAGTGCTGTGACTTTAGCACTACACCTTGATGACTTGTACTGGATACTACATAGAATTAAATACATAGACATAAATGCCCTTTTTGTTAAATAACTAACCTTGAGAAGCCACGTGACTGAAAGCAACAGAAAGTACCACAAGGTGGCACTGTAGGCAAAATGAAGTATGTGTTCTAGCTTCTGTTGGTTGAGCATGGAACTTCACTTTTTTTTTCCAGGAATATAATTTCCAGCTCTACTATACGTTTTGTGCATATTATTATTATTACTATTGTTGTTATTATTATTGTGGTTATTATTATTTATATAATACTAATAATTTATAATAATAATAATAATGATAATGATAATAATGATGATGATGATGATAATTATTATTAATATTATTGTAGTAGTGGTAGTAGTAATAGTATATTATTGTGCTTCAAAGATCACAAGCCTTTATATTTGGCTGATGGGTTAAATCAGGTACATTGTAAAGGTACGAAGCAAAAATACACAGACGACTGCATGGAAACCATAGTTCTCTTGTTGAAAGTTTTACATTAACTGACCTGAGCTAAATATGTACCTTAATCATATTCTCACCTGGTATGAAGGAAGTACATATACCATTATCTTCTACACAAATATTTCAAAAACACACAGTGCTGAGGCCCACTGCTAGCGAAAACTGTTGACCTGATGAAGTCCACTTGAGAAAATATTGGATTTCCTTTGGCTCTGGGCCAGTTTGAGTGTCATTGACCTTGCAGAGCCACTGCAGAGCAAACAGTCTGATCTGAATAGTACTGGGCTTACACTTCAAAGCGATAACTGAGGTAATGTTGACATTCCCGTAATGGCTGTGAGGAATTCGGTTGTAACATTCTTTTAAAAAACATAACACTCAAGATGGCAGTACAGCATAAGTGAATGTACATCTTTTATTGCCAAATTTGGCTGAGGTTTTGATTTTGATTAAATTACATTCATTTGGCAGACGCATTTATGCAAAGCGAAAAACAATATGAGAACAGTGTGAGAATCAGAAGAGAGTACTAAGTGCTAAATCTTTATATAAGAGTGAAGCAAGAAGATAGAGAGGAGAGGAGACACTCTCTGAACAGATGAGTCTTCAGGAGGTTTTTGAAAATGGAGAGAGATTCTGCTACTCTGGTCACCTTTGATAGTTCAGTCCACCAGCAGGGAACCAGAATGAGACCAGTCTGGAATGGGTTTGCCTTGTGTGTAGGGATGGCAGAGCCAGACGATGTTCCTTGTAGGAGTGGAGGGAGCGAGTAGGAACACAAGCCTGAACGAAGGGATTGAGGTCGCTGGGTGCAGATCCAGAAGTCACTATGTAGGCCAGAGTTAGTGATTGAACTTAATTCGGGCAGCCATGGCAATCAGCATGGGGTGACACTTTTTGGGTTGGTTGAAGACCAGCTGAGTGGCCACGTTCTGAACCAGCTGGAAGGGTCTTACCATGCAAGCTGGAAGATCCACTAGGAGGGCATTGCAGTAATCGAGGCGAGAGATAAGAGTTGGGTGGTATACTGAGTCAGGAATGCATTTATTGAGTTCCCAGAATTTCAGCTGCGTTTGTGTCTTCTGTCATGGATGAAATTAAAACTGTAAAATGGGCTGATTTACCTCCCACAGGGTCATTCATTTCATTTCACAAGGTGACAGACTGCAAACCATTAATGTGCCATCAGTTAACACCACCAAATGCCTCTTTGATTTTAAAACTACACAACCATTTAGATCACTAGATTAATTCCTGTGGGTCTAGAGCTTTTTTGCATGGCACACAGATGTCATATTGTCCACCAAACTGGTTCAAATTGGCCCTAAAAGAAGACACCCTCAAACCGATATAGAACTACAAATTTAAACAAAATATGGAGGTCATTTCTCATCATGACAGGAACTTTGATCTACAGACAACTGATCAAGGCTAATGACTAAGTGATTATGTTACTTTCAATACTTATTGACAAGCTGACAGACGCCCTGCTGGTGCCCTGGGCAAACACTTTTAGCAGCAGTGTGAATACAAAGGGAACTGTGGGAACTATGTGTCTCTGTCACAGGTGGACGGAAGGTCGCAGTGGACAGCTGGACCTAGCTGAACACAAATCTGCTATTCAGAGCTGGGCTTGTAGTGTAAAGGTCGCCATAGTTTTCCTTCTCGTGAGACTTTAAGGGGTCTGAGAAACATGCGATACAGTGCTCATGTCCACACTAGCTTGTTCCCCTACTTAGGTGAAATATACTACATGGACAAAAGTATTGGGACACCCCCGTTTTTCAAGGTTTGCTAGGCTCCTTACTTCCAGTGAAGGGCAATCTTAATACTTCAGTATACCAAGACATTGTGGACAACACCATGCATCCAACTGTATGGACACAGTTTGGGGAAGAACCTTTTCTATTCCAGCAGGACTGTGTGCCAGTACACAAAGCAGCTCCATAAAGACATGGCTGGAGGAGTTCACTGTTTGGAAGAACTTAACTGGCCCGCACAGAGCCCTGGCCTCAACCCCATCCAACACCTTTGGGATGAACTGGAACAGAGACTGTGAGCCAGAACATCTCGTCCAACATCGGTGCCTGACCCCATAAGCACTCTACAGAATGAATGGGTGCAAATTCCCACAGAAACACTCCAATATTTTGTAGAAAGCCTATCAAGAAGAATGGAAGCTGTTAGAGCTGCAAAGGGGGGACCAACTCCACATTAAATGTTTTTGAATGCAATGTCACTAAAATCCCTGTTGGTGTAATGGTCAATACTTTACATCTCAATACTCAAAACTTTTGTCCATAGGCTACAGCTTCCACAGTGAGTCCGTGGAAGATCACAACGGATCACACTATACTGTCTCCTGGAAGGTTACAGACGTCATTTCAGTTTTGGTGTCTTGAATCAAGTTCGTAGGAACTCTTTTTGCTGTAAATAAGATCTAAATAAGATGGAGCTTGCCGCTATGTCTCTTCTTGCAATTAGGGCCAGATATATCGAACACAGGCAGATAGTTTATCAAGATCTTCGGAGACTTAGTCATCTAGATAGACTTCACTCTCATTCCCTGCCCTATTGTGAATAAGACTTATATACACCAGAGCCTCCATAAACCATGCCCAGCAGGCTTGCTGTAGGATTGAATATAAATTCTCCACTGCATCCTCGGAGAATGCTGAATTTTTTTTTGTCAAATGGGACAAAGTTTGATTTGAGTTGGCACTTTAGAGGTTAATTGGGGCTGCTTGGTTTCTGTCCTTCTGTCATATGACTTACGCATGTGCCATTCCTTCTCCCAGTATGGCAACTCAGGCCGGCTAAATTTAGGAGCCTGTTCAGCCAGAAAGGGATTTTATTTCTGACTCACACAGCTTCCAGTCACCTACACGAGAGATCTTGACCAGAAAAGAATCCCACAACGAGGCACAATAATTTCGGGCTTTTTAAATGTTTTCTAATTTCAGAAATCATTAAAAACACGTTTTAAATAACCAGGACGACAAAGACAAGACAAAACAGCGACAGATTCAGACAAGTGAAAATGAAAGCAAGCGTCAAACTCTAAACAACGACTCGTGAACTAATCGTTGTTTTGAACTGGTTCACTTCAGCGATTCCATTGAACCGATACACAAGGCTACCTGATATTTTTTGCTGAAAAATCTAAATAATTATCCCGCCGGATGTATTCTTATAAGATCACAACAGATTATACAACACGTTGTGAACAGCCTCTTTGAATCTACTGATATTTTCTCTCTGTGATGTAGAAAACAGGGGCATTACGAGTCTGAAGCTGAATCTTAAACGGCTCCTTGCTGCAAGTCGTGAAACCAGAAAGAGCAAGTCGTGAAACCAGCTGATTTCTACACCCAAACAGATTTAGAAGACTAAAACGTTATCGACATTCGAGTCGACTGATGAACCGAATCTTACTGTAAAGACAAGGCGAGATTAAAGCTGACTAGTGGATTACTTAATCGTTTGAATTGGACGTCTGATTCATTAGAATCAGCTGGAATGAATCGGTTCCGTGAACTGTGTCAAACCCTCGAGTCCTCTCTGACCCGCTGTCAAAAATCACCGCAACTGCGTCATAGTGGAGAGCTGAGCTCTGATTGGCTGCTGCAGCGAGCGCGCGCGAGAGAGAATACAGAGAGACAGAGACAGTTATAGTAACAGAAAGAATACACACAGAGAAAATAAGAGTTTGGACAGAGAGAACGTCTAGTTTCTACCTCTCTTTAAGTTTGCTGCGATATTTCTTCATTATTACTTTTATTAGTAGTAGTAGCAGCAGTATTGGTATTATTAATTGTATCTGAATTTGTAATCACTGTTTTACTAGGCACAGGGAGAGAGAGAGAGAGAGTACACACACGGAGAACGAGTCTTAGGGACAGAGATAGACAGAGTACACACACACAGGGAGAGAGTCTTAGGGACAGAGAGAGAGACAGTACACACACAGAGAGAGAGAGAGTCTTAGGGACAGAGTTCTAGCCCCGCCTCCTCCCTCTGTGTGACGTGTCGGGCGGTGGGGGCTTATCGCGGCGCGCGGCGGGTCATTCAGCCCTTCCTGCGCTCCGAGCTCCGCTCTGTTGTGTCGGTAATGATGGCCGGTTACCTGAAGGTCCTCAGCTCCCTCTCCCGCTCTGCGGCCGCCCTGTCCAAGACCCCTGCGGTCCTCGCCCCGGCCACCTGCCAGAGCCTGCAGCAGAGGAACTGTGAGTGTTCAAAGCAACAGACCCACTCAATAGCAAAAAATATCGTTTCCTTTTTCGTGTTAGAGGTAAAGTTTTTTTCAGACTCGAAGCTCGACGACCGTTGGTCGTGTCTGAGGAGTCGGCATCCGTGTCTTTTCGCTCTTATTTACTGTTGTCGTCACTGCTTTGTTCTCTTTTCATTGAGTATAAGTCGGCTAGCTATGTTAGCAACTGAAAGTGATAGTTGTGGTTCATTTCCGAGCTTAACTTCTCAAACAGAATGATCCAGAAACCGGTGCCGGAGCCGGGGTGGAGGAGGAGGAGGAGGAGGCTAGCTCGCCTCGCTAACTCCTCTTTGTCTGACTGGGAGGCTGCTGGCACAAAGTCATCGCTTCCTCCGACGAGAAAATAAAAAATCTGCCTTCGCCATCATCCTTCAGAAGCCCAGTGTAACGGTCAAAACCTGAGGAGATATACTTCCTCGTTTTGTGTTAGGAATCGGCTGTATTCATTAATTTTGGGTCTTTTCTCTGCCTCCTGAAGTGAACTCGAGCAAATGAAGTAGAGGGATTGAATTGACCACCACTGCTAGCTTAGCTACAGGACTTCTTTCAGCCCAGAAATTACATTTGTCGCACGATAGATTGTTCAGAATGGCTCCTTTGTTTATATTCATTCATGAAGTGTTCACAGGTTTAGTTTCTGACGGTTTGGGGAGGTCTAATCTCAAGGTCAGCCGGTGGAGATGGGAGGTCGGCCCCAGACATACGGCTGCCTGAGATCAGCCTCTGGCTTTTGCTTCCAGAGTCCTCACAGATCTGATTATATCTGCTTTAACTGCTCTTCTTAACCGCTTTTCTTCCTGAGAGAAACGGGTTAAAGGAGTCACGCAAAATGGTCCCTTTGATTGTTGGTTTGGATGGAAGCTATGTGGAAAAATGATCGATTTGCACTGCTGGGAGCAGTACGCCCTGATGCCAACATAAATAAATACTCTCCTGGAGTCCTTTTTCTGTAAGTCTTACAGACTTTGTCCTCAGCTCTCTTTGACTTTGGAGTTGTTTGGCCAACTAGGACAGTTGAAGGGCACACACTCACTCTGGGTCTGAGAAACTTTATTCACAGCTGCTGAAGGTGTACTTGTGTGTTTGGAAATCAGTTTGCATAGAAGTCTCTATAGAGGGAGGCTTAGTTGGGCATTAAACCAGTTTTTGATTGGTCCTTATCAACGAGCTCTTATTGAACTGTTGAATCTGTTTAGATCTATCCACCATCAATCTTAAGTACATTAAATCTTGTTTCCTTGGTAGTGTCCTTGCTCGTGTCCCTCCAGGTCAAAGGGACAGTTGTCAGAATGGAGGCCTAGTTCACAGGAAAATGGGTTAAATGTGAAGGGACATGACAACAGTTTTGTATTATACGAAGCATGTTTTGGCCTCAGTTTCTGGCGGAGATACAAGCACTCTCCTGTTACAGTCACAAGACAGGGTATGACTTTGCCAAGCAGTTTTACTGCTGGTAATAAGAGGTGGGAGAAACAGTCTTGAAAATACTACTTCTTGGTTTTTGCTTTCTTGAAATTCAGTGCTGTCAGCTTTTATCCTGTTGTTTTTTATTATTACTATTTAAGGTTAAGTGCTCATTTGCCTTGGCTCAAATTAAAGGGTCTATGTGCTCTAGTTAGGGTAGAACATTAAACCGTAGTATCTTCTTGTGCCAAATGTTGTACATTTTTAACTGCTGTCCTTCAAATGTGGAATGAGGGGGTACGGTGTTTGTAAATGTCCCTGGCGATTGAAAGTTAAGTTTAGACAACATAGCTGTGATTGTATAAGCTTTACCCTCTGCACTCCACTAGTTTGTGCTTAGCAAGGTCCTTCTTTCCTTTCAAGTTATTAATGACAGTATTACACGTTGGTATGTTAAGTTAAATGGTGCCTAATTTATTATCTAAAACAGTGGGCTCTGAGACTACGAGCCCACTTCACGCACTATTCTTTTAATGATGCTCTGTGTGAATACCAGCATGTGAGTAGTTTCATTCATTTGTTTTCTGTCATGGTCTGGCCCTGAATGAGTACTGGACTTGTGTCAGGAGTAAACAAACAAGTCCTTGTTTGTGGTTTTGCTAACTCTTCATTGACGGGATTCCTGAAATCTGTATTGGGGAACAGGATTTGAACCTTCAGTGGTTCACTGAGCTCTCAGCTACAAGTCAGCTCATGCCTGTAAGCCCGGCGCAGACAGCCTACGTGCAGAACACTAGGATTAGTTCCCTGCGCTGCTGAATGCACTGAATTCACTGCTGCAGGGAGAGGGGACTGAAGCATTCTTACATAATCATGGCTGTTCTCCTGCCTCCCCCCTCGTCCTCTCCCTGCTGCGGCCAGAGTTTTTGACCAGCGAGAGGGTTTTTTCCCCCCTTTGATACCCTCCCTCTTTGTGTATTTTTGTTTTTTTGTCTCTCTCCCCCCCCCTTCTTATTTCTAACCAACACATGTTTTTGCATGAAAGACCCTACCCATAATGCCCTGCACATGGCACAGCTCTGTTAAAGGATAGCGGCGTGTGAAAGATGAGCTCGCTTGGCTGTCCTCTGCTGTGTTAACCTGAACATGGCTGCCTGCATGGTCAAGGAGATTAGTCTGTGCCTTTCAGACACATTCTAGAGGTCAAGTAATATGTAACGCCTGCTGAGATATAATGGCATTTGGGATGATTTTGATATCGTTGTGTCTATTTGAATAAAGTCTGACGTGTTTCCTGTGATATTTAATACTGTGATGTGAACTAGTATGGAGTGCTTGCCCTTCTTTTCATTCTGCCTTTTTTTTAATTATTTGTACCATTACCACATAAACTACTCAGTTTATTGCCGTAAATTTAATGTAGTATTGTTTAATGTAATCAGAAGCAAGAGAAATCGAGAATTCTAGATGCAAAGCAATAGTGTCAAATGTTATTAAACCCTCAATAGAGCATTTTAGTAATAAACGTTTGGCAGGAAAGGATCTATGTATTACTTCATTTTTAACATTTCATCAATGATCAACGATACTAGTGAACGCCGATGCAGTTTTACTACAGTGTACCAGTGATATTTTAAAACTGTTTGACTGAGATTGTCCTTTACTGTTTAAAAGGTTTTATTGGATTTTCGCTTTTATAGCTCAATAGGTAACCTATGTTTGTAGGCTGATTTGAAATAGTTTCTCTCACGCATGTGCCAGTGATGTTTTCTTTTATGCCACATGTTTCCCAGATACATAAAATTAATATTATGTAGTTGTCTCTCAACTACAGAACTATTCAGCCTTACATTAATAATTTGAGGCGAAACTGATCTGTTATGGGGCATCTGTAGTGCCACTGTAAGATGACTACTGATCTCTAATGTCATGTTATTGTATTAAATCAAACAAATCAATGTGCAAGTTAACTGAACTTGGTAGTGTACTCTCCGGGATGACAAATGTTGCTGAAAAAGGCAATGAAACTTCCCTTTAGTTTTTAAAACTTGACAGCAGGTAAACCTTTGGCCTTTGTCTTACATTAAGCTGCTTAACACAACCATAAGCAGATTTTTAAAACTTGAACAACTCTTTTTTTGTCATTCCACCTTATCAAAGTAGGTTGGTGCTAGAGCTGGGACATATGGCAAGATTGTATTGTTGCAATATTTAAGTAGGTCTAAATGATCTTTTCTGAGTTTAATAAACACTGACCAACTACATGTTGCATTACAGAGAGTATGAAACATTGGACAAGTGTAAATACTCTCAAATTGAAGATGGCTTTCTGCTTTTTGACCTCAGAGACTCTTTTTCAAATGCAGTGTGCTGAGCCATGAAAACTCACTGTCCTGTTGTCTTCAGACTGTAATTCGATCATTTGGACAAGCCTAGTCAAGCTCTGGTAAAACTGTGTGATAGAAAACTAGCGAAAGAAGTAGGTGTCATGTCAGTAGTTAGATCTATTACATATCTGTAGTCATTATAAGAAATTGTTAGTTCACATTAGTCGCTGCCTGCTCCAACTACAGATTTGACTGTTTTATAGGCTAGGGTTTCTTTCTAATAAAATAAGTGTTCGTCTTTGTTACAGCAGAAATATAGTTGTATTTGCGTAACTATTATACTTGTTATTTGCTTAAATTAGCCTCATCTGCAGAACACCTGCATCCTGTAATCTTTCTTTTTATATTCTTTTTTTTATTCAGTGTTGTAATTTTGTGTAAAAGTGTTGGCGTGACTAGGTGTTGACAGTAATCTCTAGGGCTGATCCTGGAGCTTTGACCTGAAAACTTAGAGGTGAATTTACCTTCCCTAATCCTAGAAAGTTCTTTGGTCACTGGTATTTGTACAGTCCTGAGGAGAGTCTTTTATTAATGTCCTTTCATGATTACTTCCACCAGGGCCATTCTACCAACTGTGTTGGATATAGATAGGATATAATTAATTAAAGTGCATATAATTTCAGTGTACACTGAAAGGTCTTAAATTATGACTCATTTTCATACAGACTTTGTGGCTTCATGAATTTAAGTAATCTGAAGGAAGAACATGTCCGTAATAAACAAAGTGGTTAGAACTTAAATTTAGACTTTCGTTAATATCATTACATTTCTTTATATTCCTTTATATTCATGAGTGCTGCTCTGGGATCTGTTTGTGTAAGTTAGGTAGAAGTTTGATTGTTGATCAGCACACCTGCTCTGTAAAACGTGCAGTCTTTTTTTCCTAATCTGTTATCTGTAATGATGTAATGCAGGATGTGGTGCTGTGCATGCCGTGTAGCTGTGGCAAAGATGGACAAATGAATTGACTCTGATGTGCTGGAGGAAAACGACATATTTGAAATATGCGTTTAGGGTCATTTCAGTGTCTTGTGATGTATTAATAGGATTTGATTGTTCCATGTAAAGATTTAATGCTTTAATGTATAGATAATATAGTTACGTTTTTTCCCCTCCCAACAGATGCAGACAAACGCATCAAGGTGGCTCAGCCGGTGGTGGAAATGGACGGAGATGAGATGACCAGGATCATCTGGGAGTTCATCAAAGAGAAGGTATTTAAACAGAGAGAGTGAGAGAATGAGAGTGGGGGAGGGAACAGCGACTGCAAACTGCAGGGGAGGGGAGGCAGCCTCTCAGTGGTCTATTTTTATATCTGCGGCAGACTGAGAAAGCGTCAGAGACAGAGCATGAGCGAAAGAGAAATGGCATTAGAGAGAAAAGGAGATGCTGAGAAAGAGCAACACAAAGGCACACGCAGTGAAATGGGGAGAAAAAAAACATACCAAAATTGGGGCAGAAAAAATTGAGCGTATGAAATGTCCAGACAGGGAGCGTTTAGGACGTGTTTGAATGTGACTGTGCTGCTGAGGACACAGTGTGTGAGCGCTGAAGGATTATGGCTGCGTGATAAAGTGGGCTGGGGCTATGGTCGGTCACTGACTGGCTGACTGCCCTTGAGAGTCAGCCGACGGTAAACTGGCTCTGAACATGACGTGTCGCAGGCTGATATTGACCTGGCTCAGCTGTAGAAATTAGCCACTGGCACCTTTTTTAATACAAGCAGGAGATTGTGCCATGAATCAGGAGATTGGAATACATGTTGAAGACCACATGAATGTCACAACTATTCCACATTCCACTGCCTGTATTCTGTATATAGATGAGCTCCATTTTCACTAAGATGCAGTTCCAGACCTAGTTTTGAGTACCTTACGTAGCGATTTAACTTTATTCCACTGGCTCCAAAAATTAAGTTGACCTTGAATTATGACACAAAGATGAATCGTTTTGTATGAAGAAAAGAAAGACTATGAGATCTGAGTTGGAGGAAATGGATGAATACTAATTTGTTAAATCAGTTTGTACTGACATGAGCTGGCTGTAGGATTCTGGTATCTGCATGTAAAAGCATACCATGTATTTTGCATTTGCCAGTAAGCTTCATAAAATTGCCATGAACTGTAATGCTAACCTGCATAGTCTACACCTTCAGCAAATGAACATGATGCCGAACACAACATTGATGTTTTTATAGGTTTTTTTTTTGCCATCATTACAGGTGTGACATATGACTTTTGTTGGAATGTCATTTAAATATTCTTGGTTTCTAGAACATGAAGGAGAAATAACAGGCTGTCAGTGCTGTCAGGAAGATGCAATAACTGTCAGTCATACAGTCAAAATGACAGTGGAGCTCCTGTTGTTGGGTTAAATAAAAAAATGATATAAAGGCTAGACCAATAATGTACCTGCCTTAAGTGTACAAAAGGCAAAATGTGTTAACAGATATGTACAGGTGTGGATTTCAGAGCTTAGTCGTTTTTCTAGTTAAAAGTTTGAACAGGATCTTGTTTAAGCTTCTTAAAATATACTAACATGTTTAAAGCTACAATGCTTGTTTTAGCATTTACATACTTGCAGTACTGTTGCATGACATGACCGGCTGTGCTGACTTCTGTCTGTTTTCCTTTTGCTAAAAAAATTGTGCTCTGTCCAGCTCATCTTGTCCAACGTTGATGTGGAGCTAAAGTACTTTGACCTGGGTCTCCCCTACCGTGACCAGACTGATGACCAGGTCACTATCGATTCCGCCTTGGCCACCAAGAAGTACAGTGTTGCTGTGAAATGTGCCACAATCACTCCTGACGAAGCTAGGGTTGAAGGTGAGGTATTAAGGGCTTGATTTTTACATTTATGTCGGTAACTAACAGCCATTCTAACAGTCTTATGACCCTCTTAATCAGCAATGTTATCGCATCCTTCTTACAAGTAAGATCCAACGATAGTGTAGTATAGCACTGAGCTGAAGATAATGGTGGCAGGTCAGCTGGTGGCAGGTCAGCTGTGTACTGAACAATGACGAACAGCATTGTAATGCAGTGGAACGAGTGGGACGATTTATCTGGCAAATGTATTGCTGTTAGCTTGCTGTAAACCATACTTGTATATATTTGATATATTTTTTTAATTTTTGATATATAGAAACGCTTGCTAATGCTAATGTTTGTTACTATATAATAAAAGGGAAAAATTGATCCTCCATGTGGCACAGTTAAATTGTCTTAATGGATGATTCCTAAAATATGTTATGATCCAAAGATATCTTGCTATATTATGACCTCTCGAAGTGTTTTGAGCATCCAGTGGCTCTTTTGTTGAATTCTATTTGGAAATGTAGTTTTTGATATAGTTTGAATGTAGATTTGAGTAATAATGAGGACATGAGCAAAGGCTTAAACAAAAATTTTGAATAACTATATCGCCCTCACACAGAATTCAAGCTAAAGAAAATGTGGAAAAGCCCCAACGGTACGATCAGGAACATCCTGGGTGGCACTGTCTTCCGTGAGCCTATCATTTGCAAGAACATTCCCAGACTTGTTCCTGGTTGGACACAGCCCATCACAATTGGCAGACATGCCTTTGGTGACCAGGTCTGCTCTTCTTGCCTATTTTTATGTCTTTGAACCAGAAATTATAATGGTTGCATTGTAATGACTATCTTTCTTTATCATGTGTAATTATGTAATTTTGTCTGCAATTTTACAGTACAGAGCAACAGACTTTGTTATAAACAAACCAGGCAAGTTTAAGATCATCTTCAGCCCCGCTGATGGGAGCAAAGGCCAGGAGTGGGAAGTGTATGACTTCCCTGGTGGAGGCTGTGGAATGGGCATGTACAACACTGATGAGGTCAGCAAACTTTTTTTTAAATTTACTCTCTGTACTACTATCTGTAATACTATCTGTACTACTGGGACTTTGTTGTCTGAAATAACTTTTCACTTCAGATCTAATCCCAAAGTTTCTTTTACACGCTGCCTTTCCAGGTCCAGCTTTTTGCAGGGAACACAGGGTATTTGTTTATGGTTCTAGGAATGCCATATTTTGTCTTTAAAACACAAAAGTATCAAGTACAGAAATGTTTTTCAAACTCTGGAAGCATGCCCTGTCAGATTTCTGAACCCAGGACAAGGCTTCCAGTGGCTCTAGCTTAAAGAGAAAATGGCCTGAATCCCAGAAAGACTAGGCCATAGTTCTCTAGCTGAACAGAGGCGTAGCCCTCCTTGAAGGATGGTGTATGTGACCTTCGTACCATACAATTTGAGGTCATGATTATAATTAGCTCTAGAATGAGTCTACATTATGATAGACAAGAGGAAGATTATCTCCAAGTGTTACTAAATTGGATAGTACTCTTCCACAGGACACTGTCTCCCCCTCTCCTCAGTGTATGTTGAAATAATGGAGGCTGTAGTGGAAAATTTTAAGGCCTGCTGAAGTAGCATTTTACAGGCTTCAAATAATGGATGTTTCTAAATGAGTCCTTGAATACTTGCTCAGTGAGTACTTAATTATAATTAATTATAAGGAAAAAAAATCACATTTTATTCTTATCTGTAATTTTATATTTATATATACTGCCACAAATGTATCCACTAGGTAGCAAGTGTGCTGAGTGTACAGAAGTGATGGCACAAATGAACTGAAATCAGCCATGGCGTATCTACAAAGCTGAATGTGGAAAAGACTCACTACGCTTACATGCCTGAATGATTCAGCAAAATTGTTGTGCCTCAGTGGCGTACCAACCTGTTATTTATAGTTTTCCACTAAATTTGTCATTTATGTGGGTCACAGTAAGGCCGAATTGCTTTGCTCCTAATTTGGGTAAAGGTGCTCTAATATTAGTGGAGCTTGCCCTTGGAGGAATCCAGAATTTGAGCTAGAATTTTACTTTACAGAAACAGTATGCATGTAGGTACCAGTCATTTTTAGTAATTTTTTTTTTCGCCTAAAATTGTCTCCATTTGGAAGACATGGAAGTGTTTTCTGTAAATGAATCCTTAGTATCTACTACTCAAAAAATATTAAACACATTTTGTATTTTCTAAGATTCACTCCTATTCGGTCAGTTAAGTCTCTGGTAGGCTGGTTCTCACACTTTCATTTTAGACCAGTGATTGCCATCTGCCCCCCATGGAGGATCTCGGACTTTGCCGCATTCTGAACTCCACCCACTTTGCTTTACTAGCATTTGGAGCTACATTCAGTTGCTGAAAATTGCAAACTCTAATTGAAAATGAATTACTTCTAGTGTTTTTTTTTTTTTTATTGCATCATTGTAAATCTGTGAAAAGGTTCTTGGCTTGATGGGAGGACCAGGCTTCAAGGCATTGTCCGCAGACATATTCATACATACTGATTACACAGCGGGAGATGAGGACTGCTTAAAGTTACACTCTTTGTATATCATACCTGCACCTATTAGTGGCATACCAGTGTGAAGCAAAATCGGGATGAGATTGGGCTTCACAATGGTCCATATACTACAGTGTAAGCACGTGTCACTTAGTAGCACGCATGCTAGTAAAAATTTGTCATGCCCCAATATTCTCTATTATCAGTACTGATATATTTAAGTATATAATTAAGTACCATTATCAGTGCTGGTACTGATGTGTTGTCAGTGCAACACTACCAATCATATTATGCCAAAACACGCAGAATGAACCTTGAGTTGATGCAGTAATGTATGAAAAAGTTGAATCTACTTTGGACAGTTTAACCCATTTAGAGGGCGGCGGATTTGATGATGGGGCAAAGTGATATTAAATGAATGAATCTGGCCTGAATTTGATTTCATACAAATTGCTTCTACAAACAAAATGCACAGCCCTGCTGGAGTTGTGCAGGTGCCTTCTTTGCTTAAACACTGAGCAAGACTGCCCCCTGCCAGAATTCAGGTGGGAGAGCAAGCATCTTTTTCTGTTACTGGATTAAGTCCAGTGGGAGTTCTGAATATCTCTTTTACATGAGTACTGAAATGTTACTGTGATGGAGGTTTTTGTGACATGCATTTAAAAAGAGCAACTCTGAAGATGTTTTATGATATTTTGTGTAGGAGGTGGCGGCTCTCATTACACAGCAACAACAGCTCCCTATTGTGCTTAGAGTCTGGATATACTTTCACATTTTTGTAAAAACAACGAATTGGTTTAGTACTTTAGAAATAATACAAACTCTACATGATATGAGTGGGGATATAAGTAGGGTCAAATGCAGAATCACCACAACCTGCACTGATGAGGGGCCAGTTGTAAGAAATTGTCAGAAGCTCTAACAAGACTCAGAAACCTTGGTGTTTTGGAGCACTTATGTTAATCATATTATGCACAGACTACCCATTTTTGGCATATGTGTGCAAGTCATTGTTATTGTTAATGTTCCTGTCCTTCCACTGTGTAGTTATCTGATCCAGGCAAGATTTTTGTGCTGATTTTTTTTTTTTATGCCCGTGCCTTAACGTCGTGTTTTGACATTGTTCCAAGTTTGGTTTAAGGTCTTTTTTTATCTATGTCTGTCTACAATGTTAAGTATGTGACACATTGTCTGGAGAAGCAGGGTGAAAGGAATGACTACCACAGTTGGAGGCTAAATATCTTTAGCTGTTTGAAAGCCATTTTGTTGCACCTAAGCTTAATTTACTCCTCCTGTCAGTAATGTTTCTGTATACTTATACAGTTTCTTCATTACATTATTAAAGAATATCAGATGATGGATTTCCCCAGTGTTCCCCAGAATGTTCTTAAGAAACTGGTCTGATGTGTTTCAGTTTGTAGAGCAACCAAATTACTTTTGTGTACACCAAGTAAAGGACTGCTAAAACAGCAGGCCTCGAGACTGATGTCTCAGGATGACCTTTTGTTTTTGAACTCATTGCATGTTTTTGTATGTCTTCCTGCGATGCTTGTTTGTCCCGTAATTTGAGATGCTTCCTTTTCTGTTTTTTCTATCAGTCCATCACTGGTTTTGCTCACAGCTGCTTCCAGTATGCCATCCAGAAGAAATGGCCCCTCTACATGAGCACCAAGAACACCATCTTGAAGGCTTACGATGGCCGCTTCAAGGACATCTTCCAAGACATCTTTGAGAAGTAAACAAAGTTACTTTAAGTATAGATGCAAACATAGATGCTAAATACAGAAAACAGTTTTGTAAGATCTAGATCATTTTGAATTTGACCCATTTTGTTTGCTGCTGTTTGTAATCCCACTCAAAAACAATGTAGTAATGGCGTCCCTGTGTTTTGTGTAATTGGTAATTATATAGTTTCTTGAAACCAGAGTCTATAAGGGATGGGGAAAAAAAAGTCTGACATCTAGTGGTGGAACAAGTAACAGGGTTCCCATCCTTGAAAGTTTGTGAATCTGAACAAATAAGTTCAAGGCCCTGGAAAGTTTGTGAAAACAAAATCCATGCATTGTGGATATGAATGTAGGCTATGAATATTAACATTAATGTAGGCTATACATTCAGTCCACTTACTTGCATTAATTTTGTCCCAGCAACTTCTATGCCATTCACAGTCTTTTATTGCATTTGCCTCTAAAATTTGTTTATTGATAACATATTCAACGGTAGCAGTAGGTAAATGCCGCCGCGTATGGTCTTTGAATTTGAGGATATTGGTCCTGGAAAGTCCTTGAAAGGTCCTTGAATTTGATGTAAACCAAGGTGTGGGAACTAGGGCTGGGTTCAGAAAATCGATTCACGTTCAAAAAATATGAAATCGATTCAAAAATTTGTGGATCGATCTTCTCCTGTTGACTACGCACTACTTCCTCGCAAGGAAAGCTATTAAAAACATGAGGCCGGCGAAACCGACACCAAATGGGGCCATGGCAGAAGCTGCTGCACTAAAATCACTGTCTGGGCTAAAGGCGGTTGTGTGGCAACACTTAACCAAGCCAAACTAGTATTAACACAAAGAAATCTGTAGATAAATCGATATCGAATCGGATCGAGAATTGAATCGGATCATGACCTTGTGAATCGGAATCGGATCGATTCAGGTAATCGGCAACAATACCCAGCCCTAGTGGGAACCCTGAAGTAAGGACACCATTGTGGTTTTTTTTTTTTTTTAAATAAAATACAAATGGCCACATTATATTAACTATTTCTGGTGTGTGATCTGGTGACCCTGTCATTAACAGGAACTACAAGAGTGAGTTTGACAAGCTGAAGATCTGGTATGAGCACAGGCTCATTGATGACATGGTTGCTCAGGTGCTGAAGTCTTCTGGTGCTTTTGTTTGGGCTTGCAAGAACTACGATGGAGATGTGCAGTCAGACATCTTGGCTCAAGGTATAGTATGTCCTACGAATCATCTATGATCTGTGTTTAAGCATCCAGTACACTGCCACAGGCATGTTGTGACTAAATAATATTTGGAATCAACAGGAAGGTTGTAACTTTTAATAATCTTTGGAATATTTAGAGACCTCCCTGTTTTTGCAATCTTTTTGTCAAAACATGAAGTCAGTTTGGGTTAGTGTATGTTATCTTGAAGTGTACTATCATGAGATCAGTGCTCATAAAGGAAATGTTGTCCCCAGGTTTTGGCTCTCTGGGCCTGATGACCTCTGTGCTTGTGTGTCCCGATGGAAAGACCATTGAGGCTGAGGCTGCACACGGTACAGTCACCAGGCATTACCGTGAGCATCAAAAGGTCAGTGCTGCTTGGTTTCTTGAAATATGTTGCCTAGAATGACCCTGAAAACCGGAACCACAATGTGCTTACAATGTAACTTATACTCTGTGGTGTCTCAGAGCACTAAGCATTTAACAGTCATACGGTTCTGATGTTTTTCACAACTGATTTGAAAGCTTCTGCCATCTAGTGGTATCATGCAAAATGACAAGTTGTCTTTGGTGCAGAAAAAGCAACTGTTTTGATCAT
The DNA here is from genome assembly GCA_037974405.1 of Brachyalestes nurse. Lineage (NCBI taxonomy): Eukaryota > Metazoa > Chordata > Actinopteri > Characiformes > Alestidae > Brachyalestes > Brachyalestes nurse. Next base: position 2,488,869 of record JBBPCY010000019.1, on the reverse strand, counting down.
CTCTATTTCTGATTGTCACAAGTAACAGACATAAATGTATTATTGTTATTAAATCTTAAAATAGCAAATAATAAAATATAAAGCAAAATGTTTACAGGTTTTGCTACATCAAAGAACAGTTCCTCACCTCAGAGTGTAGTAACTTGCACTGCTGTTGGTCACTCTTCATCCATGGCTCCAGTGTCTTTTCATTTCAGATGTTCTCTCATTGCTGTGGTGCTTCTGTGCCATGCGTGGTTTGCAGATGACTCACAATAAAATGAATATGATCACACAAATCGCCATTCCCACTGTCACTCTCTTGTGCACAGGCATGATGTGTGTACTGATAGTTTTCAGCTACATTTAATGTGGAACTTTCCTATAGATTTATTTGGGTGTTTTTTTTAGCGCAGTACAGTGTGCATAGATCCAAGTAATCAATAATGAAACATATTACCAACTATCTTTTATAAAAAAAACTTTCCGATTTCATTATTTTGGCCATAGTAATGACCAACTTAATTTCTAGTTATCAGTATTAATTTGCACTATATTGGCAACTTTTGTCATCAGGGAAGGCCAACCAGCACCAATCCCATTGCCAGCATCTTTGCCTGGACCAGGGGTCTGGAGCACCGGGGCAAGCTTGATGGAAACCAAGACCTGATCAGGTAACTGAACTTAAATATTTTAAACATTTTCTAAAATCTTTTATTTATGAAAAGAATCGGTCTAGACCAGAAATATGAACTGGAGTAACCCAGTATTTCCAGAATGCTGCTAGGAATCACTCTTGTATTTTAATGCTGAAGTCCATTTGTCTAGGGTGTCTTTAAACCCACTCCATTCTGTCACCACATGCTCATCCAAATCAAACAAGTGCAGCTCATAATGACTGTGCTTGTCTATTTTATTTCTTTACTATCTTATTTTATCTGTCCATCCTCTCATTAAAACTTATTCTTATTCGTTTGGTAAAATCTGAATTTCATGTTCAGCCATTAAACAATTCAACTCTTAACCACATAACTACAGGCTGCAAAGTAAATGGAGTTCTCATCTTGCATCGGCAAGATGCACTTGGAGGTTGTTCAGATTTTTTTTATTTTGGCTTCGTAGCAAGTAAACAAATCCGATACAACACGAAATATTTGTTCCAATAGCTGATCATTCTGGCTTCATGAAACATACCACAAATTATTTTAATTAATGACCTTATTCCCAGTTTGAATAGAAGAAAAAGTCTGGAGTCACTCGGAGAGGGGGAAAAAATGACAAACATCTATTTAAATAAATATTGGCCCAAGTCTGTACAAGCAAATTATTCTGCTGTTAGGAGTACTTGCAGACTTGGCTAACAAGCTGTGGGCTTGGCTAATTGAAAGAAAACACGGCCCCAACGTGAGTCGTTAATTGACACAATCCGAAGGATTACAAACGTCTTTGCCACAATTACTGTTGGGATTGAAAGACTTTGGTTGTTCCCAGTTAGCTGCGTGTAAATTTTTATTACTTTTTTTTTTTTTAATGGGATGGTTATAAAAGAAACAAACATGGCTAGACCACAAAGATGTTAGTTAGCTGAATGAAATGGGATTTACATCCAAAAAAGTCAAATGAAAAAAACAGCACTTAGCACCTAAACCAGGGGTGTCAACAAAGGGCCGGTGTGGGTTTTGTTCCGAACAAGCAGAAGCGTGTTAGTCTTCAAACAGTTGACCAGGTGAGCTCCTGCTTGCTCGGAACAAAAACCTGTGGATAGGATTTCACTCCCCAACCTAAAGAGAAGAACACAGGATACCAGTTTGCTAAAGAGAAGGAATCATGGAGTGTGGGTGATTAGATGAAAGTGATCTTCAGTGACAAATCACAGATCTGCACTGGCCAAGGAGATTTTTCTGGAGTCATTCTAATGAAACCATCATCATAATAATAATAATAATTTGCGATTTGAAGGTTGTGGGTTTAAAATCCAGGACTGCTAGTGGCATCACTGAGGTACCTGTGTTCCTGGCTTAGCTGCTGCTTCACTTGGTGAATGGGTTCACTTGGTGACAATACAGAGAGTTTCATACTGTTCACGCTGTGTGCTGTGGTGTGTTCATGTGGGCTTTAAAGCCAGATCATACTGTTAGGGGTTGTGTATCACTTTCTTCCACTTTTTAACTGAAATTTAACAAACTTTTCACAGGCCAAATTAAAAATTTCTAGAAAAATTAGTTTTCTGTAATTGGTGTGCTTGAGTGCTCATCTTGGGCACTGAGAGGCTCATCTGAGAGGCGACTGTTTTTTTTTTTGTTTTTTTTTAACATATACTACCAAATCATTAACATTGTCTGTATAAGCTTCTCTATATATTGTATGCAAGTTTGTGCAAATGATGAATCTGAAAGGGGGGAGTGGGAGTTCTGCTCTAATTGTCCTGTTATTCTTCAGGTTCTCTCAGACTCTGGAGCGTGTGTGTGTGGACACCGTGGAGAGTGGGGTCATGACCAAGGATTTGGCTGGTTGCATTCATGGGCTTTCCAAGTAAGTTAACCATTTTCATATAGTCAACAGAAATTTGTCATACTGTGATAGATTTGCTTCCCCCTTGTCTTCCTTTGTGAAGGCACGTGATTGTCCATTAGCTTTCCTCCACCACTTTCTTCCATGCTTGGGCTGCCTGATGTCACATTTTCAGGCAGTTCCTACTGTCAGAGCTTGAACAATGGCCCTAAATTCATGTTGCACATTTTCAGACTCAATGTATGGAATATTCAGTTAGAACACTAATGCAAAAAGCAGCATGTAGTGAATTGTGTTCTTTATTATCCAGAAGATAAATTGTTGTAATTTATTGATAATACTGGGGTGTCTGCTGGTACTTGAGTGTTAAATTTTCTTACATTTCTAGACATTTTTTAACCTGCTGCAGACACAGCCTTATGGAAGCAAGTTTCTTTGAAGAGTATCTTTGTATTTGGTAAACTATGAGTAAAAATAACTACACACCTCCTTTTAATTAGTAAATTCTGCTATTTTGAGGTGCAACAGCTGTGAACAGAGGCACACCTAGCTTATGTAGTCTCAATAGAAAAGCGTTGGCAATAAAATAGGATACTCTGGAGCAGCCACACAGGAGTCTAAAGTCAACATGCCCATTGCCAGGCTATAGCGCACTGCGCTGTGGAACAGTGGAATTGTGTTCTCTGGAGTGATGGAGCTCAGTGATTTAATATAGAATTTTTCAATATTGTAATTATAAGGCTACATTTCTGTTTAGAGATGAAACAATTATTTGATAATGTTGGCAATAAAAACTCAGCAGATTTCCATTTTCAAGTGTAAACATTTCAGAGTCACTTAACCTGAGTTTGCAGCTTTTGGTGAGCAAGGGGCAAAAAGGGGAAAACAAAAATAAGGAAGTAATGAGAAGTAAAGTCTGCGACCATTTTCTTAAATCTATAGATTCATCCACCTGGAAACAAACCATGCTAAAGAAGCAGAATGGTCCAAATTAGTAGTTAGACCTGTTCTGACAAACCACACTGCAATCACTCCCTGAGGACATGCAGTTCCCCCTGTAATCAGTGTCAATGAGATTTATCTATTTTTTTATATGTAAATAACACGGGTGCACAGTCTATGGGGTCAATATATTCAAATGTAGAATTCATGGTTTTAGTGGTGTGCCATGAACCAACACATTTACATTTATCCCTCTTTCCAGCCTACAGCAGTTTGAGGCTTAACACAGACGACAATCAGAACTGAGTTCATTTACATATGTCTGAAAGGCTCAGTAACAGAACCATATAAGCGGGGGGGGGGCGATCATGTTAAAATCGACTTTTTTGGAAAATAATGTATATCCTTTCATTAGCTAAACACATCCCGTAAACATATCTGGCCTTACATTTTGAAGTGCATCTACAGTATTATAAATTAATGTACTCCAGTCGCATGCTTGCATGACCTCAACAAATGATCTCTACTTTGTTCTGAAACCAGTTGTTTTGCTTTACCTTAATATAGTTCACTTCATTTAACCTATTTCCACGTTTATTACTCTTTCCTTTTGAATTGTATTTTAAAGTAGTGTCTTGGTAGATAAACCTCTTCTTGCTAACTGTAGCACTACTGTCTTTTGCAGTTTTACTGATTTGTGATCTCGCTTTTGTCACAGTGTGAAGCTCAATGAGCACTACGTCAACACCACAGACTTCCTAGACGCAATCAAGACCAACCTTGACAAGGCCCTGGGTAAATGAAGGAACACAGGAGGCTGGTGAAAAGCGTCTTGTCTTTTTGTACCTCATTTTTAACTTAAAGGTCATGATAACCACAAGCATTAAGCCTGAAGGGATAAATTAAAAAAAAAAAGAAAAAAAAAGTAATAGAAGTCATGTTCGTAGCAGTGCTGTTGGCTAATTTGTTGGCTAAACTGCCATCGGTCCACTCCATCACCACCTCACAACTCCAAGGTTTTATTTTTGTAAGATGAAGTACTGTATGTCAAATACTGTATTATACCATGGACAAAATGATAAAGGGCCGTTTCAGGAACCTGCTAATAAATTTGTTTGAACCTCACTTCTCGTACTATTCATAAACACATGACACAGTTTTTAAAGGCAAATAAAATGTATTCATATACAGTATGGTCCAGATCACAACATTTAACATACAACTATCAACAGCATATACACATTGATGTGCAACAAAAGAATGAGAGCTCTATACAAAACTAAAACATGACTTGCCATCCCTGGCTTGGCATAATGGCTCAAGCTTCAAGGACCATTTGAAACCGCAGAGCTCACTAGTTCTGCACTGTAGGTTTTTTTTTTTGTTTTTTTCCTTTTTGTGCTGTGTTAACATAGCATTGTCTGGTTGGCTGGACAGGGGCTGTCCTTGTAAAGCTAAGCAGAAACAATACACTAAATTTCTCAATCACTCCGTGCCAGGTCTCTGGCCCTGTAACATGTCTGCAGACTGTCGTTCATCACTTCAGAGCTCTGCAGCAATGATGGATGGCACACTCTCTTACAGACACAAGGCAGTTAATATTTCTGTCCAGGGCATCTTCACATTCAGCCCTGGAGACCAACGATAGCTGTAGCAGTGGTGGCATGTACATTATTTCTGGTGGTTTTGACAGTGTTTCGTGTATGGTGCAGTGCCACGTGACCAAACGCAACAAGAACAGTGTTGGTGTAATTAAGTTTTGAGTAACAAAAACGAAAAGTAGGCCATCGCTACATTCTCTCCATCCACTCTGCTTTTTTTTTTTCCCAGACATTTATAAAACAGGACAGGGCTTTCCCAATATGGAACATCAAAGTTCGTTACTCTTGAGCATGCCAAGAAAATAACATTGCACAATAAATACGAGCTCCATTATACCCTAATGGTATGATACTGAACTGTGTCTGGAAGTTGATCTGTGACTTGCCCTGGGAAAACCCACAATGCAGCAGGCACTAAGGCTTCCTCACAATCAGTCAGTCCACTGGACACACATCCTACATGCTTTATTTAAAAATGAGGAGGGGAAAAAAAAAAATCACAGCGAACACTGTAGAGGAAGATTATTAAAGGTTATGGATAGAAAAAAAAAAACTTTTAAACCACAGTGGTAAAAGCCAAAACATAAGCGAGGAGGAATTTGCACCTTGCCAGCTTTGGTTGTGTCCAAACAGGTCTCCTGTAGTGGCTCTTAATTTTTAAGGACAACTTGCCACTGAGTTGTAGATTTTCCATGTGCTTGTGTTATAGTCCGTTACAATGCCAGTGGCTCCAACCGCTTGAAAGAGCTAGAGATTGTCTGTTTTTTGGGGTAAGTGCCTCTGTACATACTGTTGCACTGCATTACTAAATTACACTCAAATGTTATTCTTCAATGCTGCTGTCCAACAAGTGGAATATGGCGTTAGGATGTTATTCAATTTCAGTAGTTTTCCTCCTTTTGCTACTCATGGTGTGACTCCTAAATTCATTATGCTCAACTGAAATGGAACTTAACAGGTTCTAGTGAGAAGAGGGGGAAAAAAAAATCTCACTTCCTCTTACAGAGGACTTAAAATGGATCCCAGTGCACAGTCACTAGGCAGCCATTTCCTCACTGGTCCATCTTGAAGCCATGGCTGTTTCAGTCTCTTGCAGCTGGTTATGCTGTAGCGTAGCGGGCGGCAGCCTTGGCGTAGTTGTAGTAGCCCAGCTCGGCCAGTTTCGCCAGGTCTTGTGCGTTGTTACTGGCCAGGTTTTCCCTTTCACTGTAGTCAAAGCTCTCCTCCTCATAGTCCTCCTGGCCCTCTATGTCAGGGAGAGTTTCTGAACAAGGGAAGATACAGCATTTGAGCCTATGCTGGTCTTTACCACACACGTATTCACAATAAAATATTCCTTTGAAATTACAGCTGCTATCAAACAGCATGAACTCTCACTCTTGCAGCGTATTCTTTGGCATAACCTGTGCTCAGTAGCTACCGCAAGGGCTCTGATGCTTTTTATCCAATTCAGAATGACCGACAACACAAGCATGATGCTATTCATGTGTTGTGTTGTGAATTAGAAGCCTTCCTTCAGCCAGACAAGAACATTTTTCCAATCTTTAAATAACTTGCACAAATGGCATTAATGGATGGGAGTGTGTGCCATATTTTAACTCCCATCTAGACTGTAATTAAACAGCCCTAACAGTCATAGTGAGGCTGATGTAACTACTATTCCATTTACAATTTTCAGGCACATTGCAAATGCGTAGCTGCATTATAATGAAACAGGCCTCAGAAGGAGCTGTTAGCAAGGGCAAGTGTTGTACCTTGTCCGTCCGGTGAACCGTCCAGGATGCCATGCTTGACCTTCATGTGTCTGCTGAGGTTCCCCTTCAGATTGAACTTGCTGGTGCAGTAGGGACACTTGAAGGGCTTGCTGCCGGCGTGAAGGTGCATGTGTCCAAGGAGATTGTACATTCTGTTGAATGACTTCCCACACACCTGTGAAACCAGATTAATAAACGTTTACCGCTACATTCTGCAACCGCTACATTCAGTCATAGCTGAGAGAGGACATAGCACTTCTCAAGCCTGAGTAAGCCAGTCTTTACACCAAATAACTATTATCCTGCTTCAGTTCATAATAATGACAAAACTGCTTCCTCACCTTGCACTTAAAGGGTTTCACAGGAAGGTGGACGATCATGTGGGTCTTGAGGGTCTGTTTTTGGACGAAGGTTTTAAAGCAGACATGGCACTGAAAGGGCCGCATGCTGGTGTGAATCAGCATGTGCCGCTTCAGATTGGCCGAGAGGGTGAACTCGCGAGAACACACGTCACATTTGTACTCCTTCATGCCCTATCATGGAGACACAAGCAAGTGACAGTAATTAAAAAAACGTTCATATTTACTCTTGGCTGTTACACTGGGCTGACTTGCTGGGAGGAAAAAGGAGTTAGCAGCGAGATTAAATGAGAAATGGAGGCAGTTGCCATAGACACTGCTGAATCTATAGGTCGGTTCTGCTATTGTTGCTTGCTCACAAGAATTCATAATACGAAGGGGGGGGAAATAAACTGACCATGCGCACATGCTGTACTTATCGCATTGCTGCAGGACAGATAGACAAGAACCATTACATATACAATTGAAAGCCCAGCAGCTCCACCAAGTGTCCTAGAGCCTGAGGTGCTCAGACAATGGAAAAAGAAAAAAGTTCAGTATCAGGAAACATGGTTGAGCTGTCTCTTAGCTAAACTGTTAAATAGTTTGATAACTATTTTCATCTACACTCATTGGAAATATATGTTAAAACATTAACAGCACACAAGCAGGTTAATGCTATATACCTTTTCATACATTTCTTTCATATAGAAGGTGCCTTGTCTGGTATACACCAGTGCTAGTGACCATTTCTGTGGCCAACAGAGATTTCTAATTAACTTTTTTTTTAGTGAGTGATTTCTGTTTAATTTAAATCTATTAGCGTGTGGGTACTGGATTATCAGCATCTAGTTTTTCCCGTCATAAATTATTTGATCGTATTTACATATCCCGATTTTACATAAGGATTTATGGTGATGCCCCACGTTAATGATCTTTAGGGTGTTTAGATTAATTATGGGTGGATCCTTGGGTTGCCTAGCAATCTTATAGTTGTACAGCAGATTAAGGACCCTAGTAGATATGATTAAATATCATGGCAAAAGGGACGAGGACGCTAGTGTCTAGCATATGCACGGTGATTAACTGTTCATAATTGTGCACTAAAGTAAAAAAAAAATCCTTTTTTGCTTTCTCCACCATCTTGATCAAATCTTACACAGATCCCATTATAGTGTCCAGCAATGAAATGAATCTCTTATGTGAGCTTAGCGAAGGCTTTCTAAGTGTCCACTGAGGTACTATGGATTCACTGTTTGAAAACTCAATGCTTAAATAACTCCTTTTACAGGAAAATAAGGAAGTGGTAACTAGAGTTTAATTCCTATTATAAGAAGCTGAAGGACGGGTTACCTAAACATGGCCAGTGTTTTGGTTTGTAATTCAGTTGACCTGTGATCCACTTTGTTTACTAAGACTGCAGTAATAAAGAGATGAATCATAGCTATAGAGCGAGTACAAGACAGAAATCCGTCAATATGACATTCACAGTATATAGCACATGTGGAAAAAAGTATTTGTCCTTATTGGTGCGAGGAGGGAGAGTGCTACAGTGGCTCAAGACGTGGATTGGATGCCTGGAGGACAGAGGGCGGGATCTGACAGAGAGCTCAGTTTGCACTAAAACCTGTTTTGGCAACTTAAGTCTCATGGTGTGTTGTGTTACATGCTATAAAACCAGCTCTCATGCAAGAACCCATGGCTACCTTTTCCCTCCAATAAGGCTGCATCCCCTCACATTCTGTTAAACAGGGGTTCTTAGACTACCATTGGATAGGAGTTAGAAGAGGGCTTTAGTTCACAAACACAGAAGGTCGGAGGAGGACGACAAGAAGGCAGTGAGGTTAAAAGTACCTTGTGTTCGAGGGCCTGCTGTGTTAGTACCTTGTGCGTGAGCATGTGTTGCTTGAGGTGGTGAATCTGGACAAATTCCATCCCACACTCGGAGCAGACGTAGGGCCGCATGTTCTGGTGCTTCATCAGGTGGTTCTGCAGCTGGCTGCGGTAAGCAAAGGACTTGTGGCACTCGCTGCACTGGAAGGTGGTGGGTCCCTGGTGGCTGACCTGGTGGCGCCTGAGATGGGCATGAGTGGGGAACTCCATGCCGCACTGTGTGCAGACATGGCAGTGGCCGTTCTCGTGCTTGGCCTCATGGGTGCGCAGCTCACTAGGATAGGCGAAGCCGCGGCCACAGAAGCGGCAGCTGTAGGGCTTAATGTCGCTGTGCTGGAGCATGTGGCGCTTGAGGTGGCTGGTCTGCGTAAAGGCCTTCTTGCAGACGGTGCACTTGTGCGGACGCGTGCCCTGGTGCGTGAGCAGGTGTGTCTGCAGGTGGCTGGGCTGCTTAAAGAGCTTGCCGCAGTGCAGGCACTCATGTGGCTTGATGCCGTTGTGGCCCAGGATGTGCGTCACCAGGTTGTACTTGGAGGTGTACGATTTCTCGCACATGCGGCACTTCCAGCGCTTCAGGCCCTCGCCCACATCCACACAGTACGACTCGTCTATCTGCACGTTGATGTCCAGCCGGTCGATCTGCATCCGCCGGCCTACAGAATTCTCGCCGTCTGTCCACATCATGGGCTGTCCACCTTCCTCGTAATCCCCAGCCAGACCCATTTCTGCAGCTTCGTAGGCAACCACACTCGACTCATAGTAACGCCTCATCACAGGGCTCACCTCCTCCTCTGGAGTTTTGATGTTCAATGCCCTGTCCTCCTCCTGGTCTTCCTCTTTTCCACATTGTTGCGCAGGCCGACTGGCCGCTGCCCTCTCACGGCCCACAGGGATACGTTCAGCAATTCGAGAGTCTGTGTCCGATTCCACATCAGTCTGCTGGCTGCTCGACTCCTTCCCATACTCTGGGCAGTCTTTGTTACTGTGCTCCTCTTTTAATGGTACTCTGTTGGGTGCAAGGTCCAAGACCTCAGACTCGTTGTCAGTGTGATGAACATTTGAATGGTAACAGGGGCTGGAATACTCAGGCTTCTCTCCTTTCACACGAGTCTGAATCACTGGGGACTTCTCGGTCTGCTCCACTGCCTCGTCTTCACTTCGGGGTCTCTTGATCCTCCCACGGGGCCCTGGGCGCCTCCGCTCAGCCCCATAAGATCCCTCAGGCCTCTTGTCCTCCCCATCGGGCTCAGGAAGGTAGTCTCCATTGGCCCCAATCAGCTGGTCGGTGTACTCATACTCCATTGCCTCCGGAGGCGGAGGGGGGCAATCACGTGCCTCTCCCGTGTAGAAGCCATTGGGAGCAATGGTAGCTCCAAAGATCTCATTCTGAGATATGAGGCCCAGCACAGCAGCCTGGGCCAGGGACAGGACCACCACAGGGTCGGTCTGTGTGCTGGCGTCCACCACATGCTCCATCACTTTAGAGTAGCAGCGAACCAGAGGAACTTCTTGCTCCTGTTCCTCCTTTAAGAAAACAGAAAACACGGTCATAAAATGTATTGCAACAGTAAACCCAAAGGCAAAAGATTTACAACAGTTGTCCTGTTGAAGACTGTTCATTTGAGTCATGGCAACAGTACAATAGAATCCTAGCAACCATGTCAATGCAACAGAGTCATAGTTACACCACCAGAGCAAAAGAAAAAATAAAAGAAGAAGAAAGAAGTCAGGAGGAGGGAAAACTGGAAATATAACAGTAAAGATACTGCGAACAGTAAAGATTCCCAAAAAGATTCTATGTACACTATTTTCCAAGGTTAGTGAGAGAGAGCGAGAGAGAGAAAAAGAGATTAAGTGTTCACAAGAGATGGAGGAGATAAAGCAGATCTATGTAAAGCGCCATGCTTCCTTCCTCAACGGCCTTTAAAAGAACACAGAGCACAAAGGGAACCCAGGTCAAACCAGGAAGTCCACATCCGTGGACTGTCCACAGTATTTCCTGTCAAGTCAAGCTGTGCCATTGCTGACTGGAGCTGTTAGCGTGCTAGCACTCAGAGCTAAGGCTAATGTGGCTACAAACAAACTTAGAGTTCAACTGTGCAAACAAACATGAACACAGCTCGGCCCAGGGCTGAGGAGGGAGGCTAATGATGGTGAGCTCAAAAGCTCCACTTCAGCCTGAAAGGTGAGGCCATTCCTACCCAGTAATTTAGCTCGGAGGCCACTGTAGGATGGCACTAAACACCTGTGAACAAGGTACAATGGCAAAATATTACAGAGGTATTGTTACAGGCAAAGTGTCTTTGAAAAATCGTTAACGCTTCATTGACATCTGTAACAAAGTGCCACTGTAGGTGTAGATGCACAAGCCTAGGCGAAAACAGATTTGCGCATATGCAAACAGTTGTCTGCATAAGAATACACACGTGAAAGAGTCACAGTGACTGACAGCTGTAAAATGAGGAAAGAGGGAGAGAGAAGCAGAAGTGAGAGAGGCACACTGAAACAGAGAGAGAAACAGAGAGAGAGAGAGAGGGGGAACCTGGATGCCCTGATAACCACGTCATTTATAATTACTGCTTTTAAAGCAGACAGAGTGACGGAGAAAGAGACAGGGAAAGATTGAGTGAGGGGGAGACAGAGAGACACTGAAAGAGGGAGAGTGAGAGAAAGAGTGAGGCAGGGTAGGGTGATTGAGGGAGCATGTGAAAGAGGAAAAAAAGAGGAGGGGGTGGGGGGGATGAGTGAGTGAGTGGGGGAGAGAGAAAGAAAGGGAGATAAAGACAGAGAGAAAGAGTGAGAGGAAAAGAGCAGAGAGAGAGAGGGAGGGGTGGCGGGGGATGAGAGACTGAGAAACTGAGTGAGTGAGAGAGCGAGGGAGAGAGAGAGAGTACAAGAGAGAAAGATAAAGAGAGAGAGGGAGTGGGAGGGGTTGCGGGGAGTGAGAGACTGAAAGAGAGAAAGACAGAGAGAGAGAGAGGGTGAGAAAAAGAGAGCAAGAGGAGGGAGGGAGGGGAGTAGGAAAGAGAAGGAGCAGAGAAAAAAAAACATGACAAAATGAAAGGCAGAGAAAATGAAAGACAGAAAGACAAATGAAAGAGAGAGCCAGTCAGGCAGGATAGCTGCCGCAGCTCTGAAAGCAGAGGTGAACTGAATGTAAAAATAGTTTTAGAAAACAAAAACTGGGACTAAAACACAATAAAATGTGTGTGTGCGTGTGTGTGTGTGTGTGTGTGTGTGTGTGTGTGTGTGTGTGTGTTTGTTTGCTCAGTACTGGTGTGTGAAAGTATCAAACATACACCCCCCCCCTTTGTTCTCCACCTCCTCATCCTGCAGGACAGCACTCACTATATAAAATGTACTTAATAAACTATGAGTATAAAATATGCATAGATAGAGAGAGAGTGAGATGGATATTTACACATTTGTACACATATTTTAATGTGTTCTTGAGGAACAGTTCTCCAGGCTTCCTGAAGGACTTTCAAAGACTCTCATTTCCAGTCCAG
>JBBPCY010000019.1:2449722-2464136 GCA_037974405.1 Brachyalestes nurse | reverse complement strand
TCAACCCCATCCAACACCTTTGGGATGAACTGGAATGGAGATTGTGATCCAGACCTTCTCATTCGACATCAGTGTCATAAATGCTCTACAGAATGAATGGGCACAAATTCCCACAGAAACTCCAAAATCCTGTAGAAAGCCTTCCAATAAGAGCAGAAGCTGTTATAGCTGCAAAGGGGGACCAACTCCATATTAAAGTCTATATATTTGAATGAAATATCTTTAACGACCCCGTTGGTGTAATGGTCAGGTGTCCCAATACTTTCGTCCATAAAATGTATTTAAGTCGTATGATTATTTCCCATTATTACTACTCCACAAACATCAATAAAAAAGTGATTCAAAAAAGACTGCAGGGGTCCACCTTGAACAGATGACTCCATGATTGGTCCCAGAGTTGTTTATGATCTGACATTCCTCAACTTACCCCACCCACCCTGGAGCAGGTTAGGGCTGCAGCATAAGTTGCCATGGTGATACAGACCAGCAAAAAGCGATCCACCATCACATAAGACAGAAAATCCAGGGTTACACTGAACTAAGCTTAAAGTTAGAAATGCAAGAAAAGCTGCTTTGTGACACAGGGCTCAGGATAGTTATATACAAAGCACCTAGCATTCGATGAGTCCTTGTTTAAAGAATCAAAAGAAGCTGATCCGGAAACAATCCTCTTATTAAGTACCAGCCTAGAACACACAGTGACCTTGGGTCAATCTTTTCCCTTAATTCCTTTAATTATTGAAATTATGTGGGCATCAAGATTATCTTCAATCTCTCAGTAGTAATAACGAAGTTTCAGCATTGCTAAAAGTGGGGGACATTTTTGGATATAGCAACAATAAAGAGTGCCTGTATATGTACCTTGCCCTAATATTGTAATGTCAAAATGTTAATGCTTCTACCGCATAGCATAATTTCATCCAAACACCCACAAAATGTATACAAATGCATCTATGGTCCACAAATATTTCGTTTGTCAGTTTAACTGAAAAATGCCTTCATGTGGAAACATGCAACTGTTTTCATTTAATTCTAATAAATAAAAAGAAACAGCGCAAAGCAAATCGATAGGTTAGATCAGTGGTTTTAAAATCATTTGTCACAGAACCTCAGACTGTACACATTTATGCTCCAATCCATCTCACAACGCACAGAGAAAAAGCAACAATGTGGACCGTTTAGCTTGAAAAGCTCTGGGTTGGATTAACATGAGCAACCTTTAACATCAGTTCAAACTTTCTAAAACACTTTAAATCAACATCTGCCCTGATCTACTTTTTTTTTTAAAGGTTTGAACTGATGAAACATGTTTTAAAGCAAAAGACACTGCAAATTAAGATTGTGTTTCTTCCAATATCTAATAAATATTGTATATTAATGCAAAGATGCTGCTTTTTATTGTGATGGACAACAGAAGTAAATGCTAAGACAGTTCAAACAATCAGAATCATTTGATTGATGAACTGATAAACAAATAAGCAAATAAGAACAAAGGAAATTCATATTTTTGGTGTATCTGGAACATGAATAAATTCAATTGTGCAATTGTTCTTTGGTTAGTAAAAATATGCTATGAAAATATGCAACTTCCAAGCTTCAATATTAAGCTGTATACAATATACTGAACATACACTCTTAAATAAACGCTAACAGAACACTGGGCATTTCACACGTTAGGGGAAACTAGCATTATTCTAGTGGTAGTAAACCAATGAATCAGCAAATTAAAAACAAATCTCACTATATTTATGGCTGGCGCAAGTTTCAGTTCCGAGGTAACTATTTCTGTAAAGGCTTTAACTCGAGAGCTGCATTTATTGAAGAGTTAGTCTGTTCGCTTTCTCATGACAGTCAGGCAGCTAAAAACAGTGAAGAACAGCACTTCCATTCCAAACACCTTCTAATCTCGGAGTACACTGGTCAAGATGGCAGTGAGCAAACTGGTAGTTTGGCATCATCACTAGTTTTAAGCATGTTGATTTGTTAAATGGACTCCAATAGACTGGTTCACATGGTTCATGACATACAACACCATTATCTACAAAAGGTACAAATAAAGTATATCACATTGTTCAGAACACATACATATTAGGGTGGTCCATTTTTTTTAGATTTCTGCCCTCCCACCATGCCATTTGATGTTCCAATGATAGAAATATAAAAATGACATTTTTTCCAAGATTGCTGTGCTCGAATGCAATGAAAGTTGAATTCTTTGTGTGAATTACAGAAATCTAAGCGCTCTGTTGCATTATTTGGAGTCTGCAATATTAAATAACAAAATGCAAGCTGTTAGGCTTACATGATAGTCTTGTGCCCAACTGCCATGCATATTCAGTTCACTCTGATAGCAGAATATACATACAGTGCTGTGAAAAAGTATTTGCACCCTTTCTGGTTTCTTTTTTTTTTTTGCATGTTTGTCACACTTAAATGTTTCAAATTATCAAACTAATTTAAAATATTACACAAAGACAACCCAAGTAAACAAAAAAACAGTTTTTAAGTGATGATTTTATTTATTAAGGATAAAAACTATCCAAACCTACTTGGCCCCATGTGAAAAACTAATTCCCACTCCCCTTGCAAAATTACAAAGTAACTTTGGTTAATCACATTGTTTGGAAAGCTGAGTGCAATTCTACTAGCCACACCCAGGCCTGATTAAAGCCAAATCTGCTGAATCAAGAGATCACTTAAAAAGTAGGCTAAAAGATCTCAGAAACATCTTTTGGGACAATAGTCTGTGGACTGATGAAACAAAAGTTGAATTTTTGGGAGGTGTGCGTCCCGTTACACCTGGTGTAAAAATAACACAGCATTTCAGAAACAGAACATTATGCCATCAGTAAAACATGGTGGTGGTAGTGTGATGGTCTGGGGCTGCTTTGCTGCTTCAGGTCCTGGACAACATGCTGTGATTGATGGAAACATGAATTCTGCTCATAACCAAAAAACCCTGGAGGAGAATGTGTGGTCATCAGGTTGTGACCTCAAGCTCAAGTGCAATTGGGTTCTGCAGCAGGACAACGATAAAAACACACCAGCACATCCACCTCTGAATGGCTTAACAAAAACTAAATTAAGGTTTTGGATTGGCCTAGTCCGGACTTGAATCCAATTGAGATGCTGTGGCATGACCTTAAAAAGGCAGTTCTTGCTCGGAAACCCTCCAATATGGCTGAATGAAAACAATTCTGCGCAGAAGATTGGGCCAGAATTCCTCCACAGCGATGTGAAAGACTCAGTTATCGCTTAACTGCAGTTGTTGCTACTAAGGGTGGCACAACCAGTTATTAGGTTTAGGGGCAATTACTTTTTCACATAGGGCCATGTAGATTTGGATAGTTTTTTCTTTAATAACTAAAATCATCACTTAAAAACTGCATTTTGTGTTTACTTGGGTTATCTTTGTCTAATATTGAAATTTGTTTGATAATCTGAAATATGAGTGAAAAAAAAGAAATCAGAAAGGGGGTAAACACTTTTTCACAGCATTGTATAACTCAGATAGACTGCATTACCGTAATTCACCAAATGTTATAATGCATATTTTACTTCAGTAAAGTTGAGTTTTTATTTGAGTTTATCTAGCTTAGTTTTCTTCAAAATGTACTTACTTTTCCGTTTTGCTGCCATTGTAAAGTATTTATTGCTGAGGAGTGAGGCCATTTTGATTTTTTCAATCAGTACAACTGTTGTAATACTGATGGCTAGAGACTTTCACAGTGATTTGTTAAAAGTAAAATAATAGATTTACTGATTAAATGGTCTGTGTGTAATACATTTTTCATTTGAAGCAATTATAGCTATTCTCATATTATAGCTGTACAGTGTCTACGA
The DNA here is from genome assembly GCA_037974405.1 of Brachyalestes nurse. NCBI lineage: Eukaryota > Metazoa > Chordata > Actinopteri > Characiformes > Alestidae > Brachyalestes > Brachyalestes nurse. The sequence continues at coordinate 2,460,293 of JBBPCY010000019.1, read as the reverse complement.
CGATTGTGTGTTATACAGGAAACTTTGATTGCTTTGAGCATACCTCAAATATTGAATAATTCTGAAAATATTGCATATATATAACTTTTGTGATTAAAATAACATGATTGGAGGATAAATTGTTTAAAGTAAAAAAAAAAGGACATAGATAGATATCTAACTATCTATCTATCTATCTATCTCGAGTTAAAGCCATTGAATTCAAGTATAGAAAAGGGTCTTCCGCAAACTGTGTCCACAAATTACAAGCATGAGGTTCTCCAAAATGTCTTGGCATTAAGATTGCCCTTTACTGGAAATAACCCTGAAAACAGGTGTGTCCCAATACTTTTGTCCATATATACACACACTCTTAAACCATCTGCCTAATATTGTGCAGGTCCCACTCATGCCACCAAAACAGCTCTGACCCATCAAGACACCGGCTCCGCAAGACCTGGCACTCGGACATCAGCTTCAGATCCTGTAAGTCCTCCAGGTTGCGAGGTGGGGCCCACATGAAACAAACATCCCACAGATGCTCGTTTAAATTGTGATCTGGGGACTATGAAGGCCAAGTCAAAACTTAAAAATCTTTCTCATGCTCCTCAAACCATTCCTGAAAGGTTTGTGCACCACAGTCCAATTCATAGAAGCCCCACATCGCAACTTATAGGGCTTACCAGGATCTGCTGCCAACATCTAAGGGTCATATACCACAGCACACTTTCAGAGGTCTTATGGAGTCCATGCCTTGATGGACGAGAGCTGTTTTGGCAGCAGGAGGAGGACTTACACAATATTAGTCAGGTGTTATGACAAATCAGTGTGTGTGTGTGTGTGTTGGGGCTGCACAATTAATCAATTTTTTGTCGAAAATAGTCGGTGATATTAACATTTGAATATTCAGCCAAACAATTGAGTGCGTGTGTGTGCGTGCGCTTGCATGTGCGTGGTAGCCCTTTGTCTTGGGTAAATTTTATTTTATTATTTGTTATTTTTATTTAAGGTTTCATTTTGAACTGAATGCCTTGTTCACTTACTGTTTGTTTAAAATAGAAAGTGCAATAAAAAAATATTTTATCTAAAATAGTAATTGTGATTAATAATCGTGATTTCAATATTGATACAAATAATCGTGATAATCATTTTGGCCATAATCAAGCAGCCCTAGTGTGTGTGTATAATTTGTACTACACATATAACAGGATCTTAAACCATGAGGCAGCAGTCAAACCATTCATTCATTTTCTGTAACCGTTTATTCCTTCCTAGGAATTGACCTGCAGTCAATTCAGAATCCCCAGTTCACCTGACGTGCATGTCTTTGGACTGGGAGAAAACGGAGATGCCGGAAGAAACCCAAGATTATTTTACTTAACACTGTTTGAGATTAGAGCAAGTCATGTGTGTGATTAGTCATTCAGTTTGCACAATCACACAATGCAAAAGTGCCAGCACGCCTGTTACTGGTTTTGGGATTTTAGATTGTGATTTTTTCTGTAGTTTACCTTATTCCTTTGTATTGGGGTTTAGAATTCATTTTTAGACTATTGGCCGAGGTCTGCATACTGTACACTCTAAAATACTCCATGCAACTAGTAGAAGATGAAAGGATTTAAAACCTGTTGTAAGGTTGGATTTTGTACAAGAACAAAAATTGCAACTCGATCATTCGTCATTTGCTGATGATCCTGATCTTTTTTGAGGACGGTGTTTTTGTTTATTCCCTGAAGCTGGAAACAGTTAAGATTAATCTGTGCACAAGACCACACTCCCCCAGAGCTTGATGTCAAAGTATTAACAGCTCAAAAAGTAAGCGCCATTGTTTCCTAGGATACTGTATGTTCTAACAATCAGTTTAATGTGGTGTATGTTAACTTTAAGATCAGTTAGTTAGCTAACAAAGCTAGCTTTGATGCTTGGCAGTTAGGTTAATTAGGATGAGCAGAACTCCCATTAGTCATTAAAAACCTTCAGAATAAGGAGAAATATCAATGTACTCATTCACTGCCATTGTTTACATTCTGCTGACAACATGGCGTACGAGATGACGAGTCCTCCTCGGCATGAAGCGCCGTACTGGCTGGCTATTTAGCTTCAAGCTGAAGAAGCAGCTAGTCCTGTGCAAGTAGCTCCTGTGCTGAAGGAGCAGCTAGTCCTGTGCAAGTACTGTCCTCCAAAAATGCCCAAACAAGTGTGAAAGGCTACCTGCTCAATCTTGCAGCACATTTGTTGAACTCCTTCTGTCTTCATACTTTCTCATTCAGTGCCTACAGTTGCTCTGCAACAGAAAGAAGGAAGAATAGTGTGTGCAAAACTGGGACTGACTAGCTGAAATACCCCTCTCTGTAAATGCTCTGTCCTAACTACAGACCTGTCACTTAACCTGTATAGCAATGGGGACAGGGGAGGACTGGAGGACTGTGGCCCACTGCCACACCTATCTTTGGGGGATATTAAGGTGAGGAAAACATTTGGTTGGTTCTGGTTAACAGGGTTCCCTATAAACACACCAACACCACACATGTGCAGCTTCCTGGAACATCCTTGTCTGTACTGCTTCAAGTGTCACTGTTGTCCGGGAGGTCTTAATCTCTTTCACATGGAGTTTCTGTTGCTGGGACTCTCGACCCCTTGCTCAGGAAGGTGTGCGGGCGCCAGCTGAAGCCAGTCATTTAATTGCGATCATTTCGTTGTTCGTGTGTTTCGAGCAAGGCTCCTCGGAAATCATCAATTGCGCTGCAAAACACACAAACACAGACGCGCATATACACATACTCGCGCAAGATGCAAAGAGATGGGCACACTCCAAATCCTAAATAAAAGATCAGCCCTCTCATTCGGCATTGGGGGAACAAAATGGAGAGACAGAATATTGGGAAAGAAATGGTTGTGCTAAGAGAAGAGTGAGGAGAGAGCTAGGAAAAAGGACTGAATAAAAAAAAGAGAAAAGACAGAGTTGAGGGAGGAGAGGAGAAGAGCATTCAGCAAGGAGGATATAAAAGGAACAGAGAGGGGGGCGAGGGAGGGAGAGAGACAGAGCTATGGAAAGAGGGAGAGAAAGAGAGACGAGAGAAAGAGAGCGTGCGAGAGAGGGGGGCAGATGAGAGTGAAGAGAGAGAGAGAGAGAGTGAGAGAGGGAGTGAGAGAGAGAGCGAGAGAGATCAAGAGAGAGGAAGGGAGGAGGGTGGGAGGGAGAGCGAGCGAGAGAGAAAGAAACGTAGAGCAAAGGGAGAGAGAGAGAGAGAGAGAAAGAGAAAGCAAGAGAGAGGAGAGAAAAACAGAGGGGGAAGGGAGGAGGAGAGAGAAAGAAGAGAGAGAGCCACAAGAGACTCAAAAACCACAGAATAAGAATCCAGTGTCTGCCTCCAACTCTATACAGATCGACAAATATGAATGTAAATTTTCTGCTACAGCCTATAGTGCATGCATCTGAATGAGCCAGCCGTCCACATGCAACAGCCCTGAGGTCTCAAGTTCATTGTATCAGGCACCGCAAACCATGCGGCCCTGGCAGTATGCAACAGTGCCACTCCTCTCCCCTCATCAATCTCCCTGTAGACGGGGGTCAGAGGGTCAAACCCCCAGCCGACTTTTGTACCACAACCTCAAAGGAAGCACCTACCTCCTGCCACTGTGCCTCATAATCCAGGATAATGGTGGTTAAACGGCCTAGTGGCATGAGGTGGCCTCCGTCACCACAAAGGTTGCTCATGTGACGGCTGTACAGAGCCGTGAGAGTTGCGCTTCCCCTTTGGTCGCAATGGTAGATAGGAGTTATGTAGTCAGACTGCTATGCTATATGGCTGCAGTGGTAGTATGAGTAGAGCTCTTCTCACACAGAGGCCCTCCACAGAAGTAGAGAGGCCTGTTAACACTAGGGGTCTCTATAGTGCTTGCCTGTGTGCAAAGTCTCATTTGGAAGGATCCATATAGTCTGGAAGGAGCTGCCGTCCCTTCCATACAACTCTCCGCTCTTTTGTATTTCTCCCTCACCTCGCAGTAACAAATTTCAACCTGAATTACTTTTTCTTTCTCCCAAGTTTCATTCTTTTAAATCAAAACCCCTTTGTCTCTCTCTCTCCTTTTGTACCTTCTTCTTGTTTCCATGGTTACCCCTCTCTCTGCGCTGTACACTATCTATCTCTCCCTCCGTTTCCCTCTCTGTCTCTCTCACTCTGTTCTTATCTTTCTCATTTTGCTTTCATCTCTGCCTCCCTTCCTCCTGCTTTATCCCACACCCTCCTCACTCCGGCTTTTATCTCTTTTCACTTTCATCTGTCTTTCACCTTTCTCTCCCCTTCAAGCCTGCCATTCCATCATGCTGTTTTTTTTTTGGTTTCTTACTTATGGAGTAGAGAAAGAGAGAGAGAGAGAGAGAGAGAGAGAGAGGAAAAAGAGAGAGAAGTTTCATCTGTTGCCCTATCAATTCTGCATTTTTAATCATTTTCCGTCTGTCCAAGCCACCTTTTTTTCCCCCTTCTCTTTCCAATTTCGGCCGATGCTCATTTACATGTGTGCTAGACAGAGTGGCCACATCTTATATGTTGGCCTCTGGTTTGTCCGCTCTCAAGCGCCCAAGCTGAGTTGATGCTCTCGCGTTTCCGAGGCTGTAGTGTAGTATCTATAGGATGTCTGTGTTCCATGCGATGTAGATATTGCACAGAGATGAACGCATGCTGCCCTACATGCTGTTCCCACTCCCAATTTCCTGTGCGGCCCTGGCTAGAGAAGGGAGCGGCGCTACATGGCAGTGTGTCCTGTGGCCAGACAGCTCAGTGCAAAAAAAAAAACGCTTTCTTTCCTGTAGGCATGAACGTGTTCCATAAACCGCCTGCGAGGAGATAACAGTGAACGCATGGCAGTTAAACACAACAAGCCATTTAGCCAGTCTATGACAATTCGACACCTCTCCGACAAAACCAGGAAGCCTTACTGCACACGTGGAGAGAGGAAGGCCACCTTGGGGTGCTTCGTGTGACTAAAATGTGTCATTTTCTCTCTCGACGCAGACGGGCGTGCACGCTGTAGAGAAAGTCCCTATAGCAGAATGTAGTTCGAGACTGACTGCAGTAGGAGGAAGTTTTGCACTCTGACTGAAACTAACCTCTCTCTCCTTCTCCTTCCCCTTTCCCTTTAAGTACCACAACTATTCAGAAAAGAGAATAAAGACAAGCTGAATAGAGGAAGAGAAGAAATCGAGGTCCCAAAGAACGGGAGAAAAGAGAGAGGGGGGGGGTGAAAAAAAAAACAATGAAAAGAAAAACAGGAATGAAAAGCAGCCAGAAAGAAAGGAAGAGAAGAAAGAAGGACAGCGAGAGGGAGGGGAGACAGAGAAAAAGAGGCAAAGCAAAGCACTGAAAACAAGCGCTCTGCAAAGAGAGAAGAGAGAAAAAAGGAAAGGAGAGAGGGAGAGGGAGTGGGGGGGGGGAGGGGGCTGGTTGTCTATTTAAAAAGACATGTTTCAGTGCAGATGGATTTGATGGTGAAACATTACTAGTGGATGGAATCTCGGTTTAATGGTGAAAGCAGACCGCAAATGGAGATTTTAGCGTTTACTGCCTGGCTGACTACAGTAAACAAAGACATCTTATTGTCGCGACTGCCCTTGTTCTCATCCGACAGATTATTTGTTAGATCAGGCTGGTTCAAAAGGTGTCTTGAGAGCAGATGAAACTCACACATATGCACTACAATGACTTAAAAACAACAGATTTGAACAGTATATCAAGATCTGTTTTTTCAGCTGCCACTGTCATTACTATGGCGCACGGTGAAGCTGACACAAGAAGCCTACACCTGGAGAAAGGAACTAAGAATGCTAGAGTAATAATCAGTCAAGGGACAATAGGATGTGCCCCCACACACAATGTTTATTTTGTTCCCGGCCCCATGAGAGGGTTATTTTTGGAAATGGCCGACATCTCTTTGGCTCAATCCGATAAAAATAAATATAGCTGCCTGGATTTACATTGACTGCAAGCATATAGTGTCAGCATTTGAACATCACCCTCCTGGTATTGCCATGTGCCCGTTCCGGCTCTGTGACAGCGCCAATAAGAGCACAAACTTCTCCAGCCCAGCAGACTCCATAAGGTTAACTCTTCCTGCAGGCAGGCATGATGTCATGGCCAACAATCTGATACTGGCTATCGGAGATGCAATCTGTAATTGAAAACAATGACCTTCTGGCTTCACTTTTGCTACATTACTCGTGACTACCAATAATAAACGAAGCTAGCAGATATAATGGAGAACAGAAAGGTGACTGTGTATGACGGGGACATGTCCTACCTGTAATAATAATAATCATCATATTTAAGGCATGTCAGAGCATCCACCGTGCTCTCATGTAACAGGACCACCATGAATTATGAATCAACATACATGTGCAGGCTGGAATAATATGTCGAGACACGTAGGTGATACGCATCACAATGTTTTGACTCATAACTTTGTTATGATAATACTTTTGTCATATCTGTGCTGGACTTAATGAAAATAAACAAGACTACTTGTCCAAGTATTGACATCATGTTTTCATAAAAGAACATTTTGTCTCACAATACCAAAAACCAATCACGATAATAATAAATGGGCCACTTTACTTTATAGCAGGGTTCTAGTCCTGAGTCCTTTAAATGAAACCTCTATGCTTTTTAACAATATATTTTGACTCGAATGAATCAAATAAAGCTTCCGAAATTACCAAATGCTGAAAATAATGTTAACTAACGACACCACTGTAACTGTAAAGGTGTACAAATACTGTAGCCCATTATTTCTATGCAATTTCTCAACTACCCTTTTCCCCCCCAAAGGAAAGAGATTACCATAGAACCACTGCTGGTCAGGTGGTACTTGTGTGGCTCATCATTCTCAGCATAGCAGTGACGCCAATATGGTCTGTTGTGCTGGTATGAGTAGGTCTCGTTAAAATGCTTGATGAAAAATAGATGATTAATATCCAACCAACAGGGGTCAGGCAGTGGGAAACTGACTAAGATGATGGTTAACACAGACTGGACATGGAAAACAGAATTAGTCTGTTAATCTACAGTAAGGCTGCGTGATATATTGTATACTTACTGTGCAATATCGGCCTCTGCAATATTGATATGGCAAAAGGTTGCTATATGAGTCTCTAACCAATCACAGGGTCTGACAGGGTGACCAATCACAGCCCAAGGTGAGTTACTGGGTGTTCTGATTAATTGATGTCTTCACGTTATCCAAGAAAAACTTAATTATGAACCATTAAAGGTGTTGGTGATTCAGTGGGTGGGGCTAAATTGCTTTAACCAGAATAAAGAGATTTAAATGTATTAGCTTTGTGACATCACAAAAATGATGATTTTAAAACGGGCTCTATGGAGGGGGGAAGCCAACAAACATTTTGTAACAATATTTACAGCCTTTAAGCCTTTTTCATTCCAGAAAAGTGATTATATGGGCCTTCTAATATCTTGAAAGGCATCGCAATCCTAACACGTCGCAGTAAAAACTCAATACGGTTATCTACATCAACAAGGTTGGTGTGTCAAAGCGGTCAGTTACACTACACAAAACCCAAGCTGCTGTACCTGATACGCTCATACTAGTGCAACGTACTCTAGTGCAGCGGTCACTAACAGGCGGACCGCTGTCTGGGTCCGGACCCAGAAGTTGTCCCATACGGACCCGGAGCTATAGCCAAAACAGAACGTTATAATTAAAACCTGACAGAGAGTTGAATGAGAATCTTCTATATTTGATTGTCAGGTCCAGTGGGCTGCTTTGATGTGATTGGATATCCAGGAGGCAGCATCCTGATCTACTGCTATCAGCAACAGGATAGAAATTACACATTTCACATGTTTTTTTAAAGAAGACACAAAGCAGTGTGGAATAGTAATATCTTATCAGGTACAAAACATATGGGTTCATGAAGACAGATTTTCTCTGTTTGATTCTGTTGAAGCTCTCACAGTGATCTACAGAAGCTTGAGTTTACAGGATGCTGGATCATATCAGTGTGGAGAGACTGGAGTGTGGAGTCACACTGAGATCCTAAAACTATATTAATCACGATATTATCATCTTAGTGATTATTGATAGCTTCATTTATTTTTCATGACTGACAGATCCATGTTGTTTGGGTCCAAAGACTGTGACTGGTTATCCAGGAGAGACCGTCACCATCAACTGCTCCTATCCAGAGGAGTCCTAACTATCAATAGGAACTAATCAGAACTACAAACCCTCAGAGAGGCAGGTTCTCCATCTCTGAAGACAGAAGGTCTAAAGTTGTCAGTGTGAGAATCAGAGATGTGAGAGAAGATGATGGAGGAGTTTATTTCTGTGGAGTGGCTGGTGGAGGACAGTCAGTCAGTTATCTCTCCCTCTACTCAGAGACTCATCTCCAGGTTCCAGGTGAGACATTAACTCTCACTACTGCTCATGTTCTCACTGTTTATTAGTGTTTGTTCCTGATGAGAGAACCAGTGAGTTTTCCTGAGTAAAACTGAGTAAAATGTGTTTAATGATGAAAATATGATTCAGTCTCTCTTGTGTAAAGTTAAAGTGATCAGTTTTTCACTCTGAACACAGAGCGAGAGAACGAGAGGATTTTCTCTCCGTCTTTAGACCACAGAGAACAGAGGAAGTTACAGAGTCTGAGTTTAGACTCAGTTTGTCTCTCTGGGTTTGGTCGACTGTCTCAACACGACCACAGAGTTTCTGACAAAATATATGATGAAATTTACAGAGACAGAGAGACAGAGACAGAGAGACAGAGAGAGAGAGACAGAGACAGAGACAGAGAAAGAGAGACAGAGACACAGAGAGAGAGAGACAGAGTGAGAGAGTTGGACTATCCATTATCTTTATAGGTCCAGGTTCTACTGAGAACCCAACAACACCAGCAAGTCCAAGTTCTACTGAGAACCCAACAACACCAGCAAGGCCAGCTTCTATTGAGAACCCATTAACACCAGCAAGACCAAGTTCTAATGAGAACCTACCAACACCAGCATATCCAGGTTCTACTGAGATCCCACCAACACCAGCAAGACCAACTTCTACTGAGAACGCTTCAGCACCAGCAAGACCAAGTTCAACTGAGAACCCACAAAAACCAGTAAGACCAAGTTCAACTGAGAACCCACCAACACCAGCAAGTCCAGGTTCTGCTGAGAACCCACCAACAGCAGTAAGACCAAGTTCTACTGAGAACCCACCAACACCAGCAAGACCAACTTCTACTGAAAACCCTCCAGCACCAGCAAGACCAAGTTCAACTGAGAACCCACAAACACCCGCAGGTGTGAAATCACAAGTTTGACCTCCAGCCTTCCATGGCCAGGATTAAAAAAGAGCATAACTGTCCTCACTCTCTCTCTGTGGGAAGTATGATGATCTCTTTCTTCTCTTTTTTCACTGTAATGCTCATCAGTGGTTAGTTCCATAGCAGAGCTGGCAGTTGTTTTCTCCTCTTGAGTGTCAGGTGATGTTGCATTAATATCATTAAAATATATCTGTATGAATAAATGTTCCGTAATACAGAGGAAATGTGTCTTAACATTGACCTTAGAGAATCTTATGTAGACTGATAAATTATCCTTATTCTAGAGAACCCCTCTCATCTCATGTACGCCTCCTCTATGGGCCATCAGAGACACACAGCAAAATACTCATTGCCTCTAAATGCAGAACCGAGCATCCTTCCGTCCACCACACTCCTGTATTCAGGCAGAGTCATCAAAGAATTTCTGCAAGTGACATGACTGAGACATGAAGTCAGGCGTGTAGAGGCTGAAGAGGAAGGGTGGTAGGACAGTCCCCTGTAGAAGGTAAAGAGGAAGGGTGATAGGACAGTCCCCTGTAGAGGGTGAAGAGGAAGGGTGATAGGACAGTCCCCTCTAGAGGGTAAAGAGGAAGGGTGGTAGGACAGTCCCCTGTAGAGGGTAAAGAGGAAGGGTGGTAGGACAGTCCCCTGTAGAGGGTGAGGAGGAAGGGTGATAGTACGGTCCCCTTTTCAGATGTGCCATTTCAGGCCAGTGAACATGAAGATGTGGGACTTGCGTCTCGAGGGGATTGGTAGTGCATGAAGTAACACCTGAAGTGTGCAATAGACCTGTAGGACTTATTTTACGCACAAACAGGCTTCAGCAACTTCAGACAATCAGCTACTGCAGATGCAAATACCTCCACAATGAAGAAATTAAGTGACCTGAAACTTAGGTGTGCCATTTACAGTGTTGGGGAGTAACGGAATACATGTACCGGCGTTACGTAATTAGATGACAAATTATGAGTAACTGTATTCCGTAGCTGTATACAGTTAGCATTAAAATAGGTGATAATCAGATTACAGTTACTGTGTGGAAATAAATGGATTACACGGCGGTATTTTCCTGTTCCATGTTAGGCTCTCAAACCGAAGCTGTCTCCGCAGACAGGTTTTTTCAATATATATATATTTAAAGTTATCGTAACTCTTAAACCTTTCACGCACTTAAAAAAAAATTCCACCGGTTTCCGAAAGCAGAGAAGCTGCGCTTTTCGGTGATACTAGTGTCATTACGGTAGTCATTTTATGGATCTTTTCA
>JBBPCY010000019.1:2429713-2446617 GCA_037974405.1 Brachyalestes nurse | reverse complement strand
TATACTTTTCCTCATTAAATAAGATGTGATTCAGGTGATCACTAATCAGTCCCTCATAAAGCAGAATGAGGTACTTGAGTAGAAATTTAACAGACACTGGCATGGAATGGTTGTCATACTTATATAGATGCTGATCTAAAAGTAAATTGCATTGTTCTCTCTTATTTTTTCCAGAACTGCATTATTGATCTGCTTCTGCTGTTAATGAGCAATCTTTGTGGGGAAATGAGGACAGTCTGCTTTGTCCAAAAATGGGAAAATGTGCATAGCATGGGTCCGCAGCCTAAAAAAGATAAATTCTGGTCTCTGAGGGACTTTGTTTTGTACGTGTCACTCTTGAGTGTCTTATTATGATCTTGTTTGTGAAGTATGCTGACATTTCCCCAAACGAGTTCCATCAAAAAGTGTTCAGCGTTCATGACCCGACTTCTTTGACTTGTCCCGTTTATGTGGGCTTTACATGCCATCAAATCGTTACGCAAGCTTTTGGGGTGATGATGTAATGAAGATAAATGTATTTTCATGGCTCATAAAAGAGAGTCATTCCACATGCTATTAATTTGAGTATGCTGTTTATTTATTTTTGCATTCTTTTCAATTTGCAAAAAGGAGATCTTTCATGGCTGACACTGAAGCATAATCATTTATAATACAACCTTTCACAAAATGTAACACCATACAAGGACTGCATTTTTATTTGAGTGAGAAAAAAGCCTCATTATATATGTGTTTGCTTCACTAACAGAGATTTTTTTTATTCCATTAATAAATTCGATTTTTTTCTGCCAGACCATTCCTTTAAGGTTATGACCTGAAGCTGAAGCTCCTTTCATAGCTATGTAAGGCAGTTATTCTTCAGATTTCTATCCAAATTATTATTCATTTATGAAGGTTAATTGTATGGGAGAGAAGGTCGCAACCTGACCCATTTTTTTCGATAAATGATTAAAAGCATATTTTTAGCAAGATGAATATGATTTTTTGTGCAAGTAACCTCGCAATAAACCTGCTGTAAAATGTACGATTAAAAAAAAACACCTACCATTTATGAACAATGAAAAAGATGAATGCAAGTGTTTTTTTATATAGTTATATGTATTGATGAGACTCGACAATTTCTGTATTAGTGAATCTCTGTTAATGAAAACAGTGAAAGAATGAACGGGGGGAGGGGGGGCAACCTTTTAACCTTTTAAAACAACCTATTAAAACCAAACTCTGCAGTGCAAAGGCTAGCTGTTGCTGTGAATAGTTTATATGCTGTAAACTAGTTCTTTACAGGCACCAAGAGAGTGATTAACATCCGAGTGAATTCTGCGGCGCAACCCGCATGACTATTTCCAAAGAACACGCACAAAAAGTGTGTCCTGCTTGATTCTGGAAAGTGTGTTACATTAGGTTTTGCCCTTTATTCCCCTGTGGCCTGGTTGTTAGGGATCTGCCCCTGTCATCAGAAGGTGATGGATTCGAATCCCAGGACTGCTTGGGGCACCACTGAGGAACCCTTAAGCAGGGTCCCGTCCAAAGTGTGAATGACCCCTCCATAATTGGGGGGGTACTGCCTTCATGACACTGTTAAGAACTGCTATTTTTGTCTCTTTGTGGGGGGTCTGGGTCTTGATCAGGGGTACAGTACCCCCCAGTACCCCCCCGTAATTCGAACCATGGTCCTGCCCCCACACACTCCTCCCTTCACTTGGTGAATGGCTTCAGTGCAGAGCATTGTGTGCTGTGCTGTGATGTGTTCACATACGACAAATAGATACTTTACACACACTGACACTTTACACTTACTTAACATTACTAACAGTATTACACAGCACAGCAAACGTCCAGACAGGGTGTAACGCGAAAACTCAAGGCACTTCCGGCGTGTTTACACTGTATGGCCCCCCTCCTTCTTTTGATCAGTGTGAAATGTCGCTCTGTGATCTGTCCGATCCTGGGAACCTAACCTCAGTGTTGACTCCAGACAGGACTCTCCAAGCTGAGAGTCAGTCATCACTTAGCTTTAACCTCAGACCCACTGAGTTATCTGTGTCTGAAGTGCAGCCAACAACCAAGCCCTATCTGCAGAAGCTTCACATCACTCCAAACGCTCTGACAGTACGAGAAGCTGTTTATTGTGAGGAACGTCAGATGGCTCCTTTTGTCCATGTAAAGGAAACTATCCTTCGGTGGTGTTGGAAATAAAATGGACATTTCCCACTTATCAGTATTTATTTAAGGATTAATGAATGCATCTGAAGAATGCTAGAGATAGGGTTTCATGCATGGAAATCCTGGCTGAAAGAACAAGATGCTCCTCAGTTTGAACTTGTTTACGCATTGTCTGTATGATTCCGGCACTAAAGACTGTATGATTTAGTTTCTTCCAAAGCAGCGCTGGATGCTAAATAGAGTTAGCCAGCCAGGGAAGCTTTAGCTGCATTTCCCACAGAGCTTGTTGAGATTTCCTCAATGTAATAAAGATGTTTTCATTTTGCTAGAATGCGCATGGGAGTCTTTCCTTCCTCTCCGAGCCGTTCTTCAGCAACAGAGCCTCTCAGGATGAAAAAAATGGTAAAGATAGAGAAGCAAAACGATCTGTTAATGAGTGCAGACCCTGCAATGTCTTTATGTTGTTTTTTGTTTTTCTTCATCCTCATTTCAGATTCGGAGCGATGTTGGCAGCCTTTGAACCCTGAGAAAACAAACAAAGGGTGAAAAGAGCCAAGGCAAACATGCGGCAAAAGTTTGGAGGTGATAGATTACATGAGACTTTGGCCGAGACAGTACAGAATGGTATGTGCGGCTCTGCTTACTGTGAATTTATTGTGAGGTCAGGAGTGTGGTTGCTTTAAAAGGGGTGCACATATGGTTGCATTCCTGGTAAACTTTGAGCATGACGGAGAACTCAGAACTTGCGAAATGTCCTGAACTTTATTCAAGGAACCTGATCTGGGTTCATCTTCACAGAACAACCCTGTTACTTCTGGACAACAGACAGTCGTGGGCTGCTTGACCTCCACCCCCTGCTTAAGTAGCCTCATTGTTGCCGGCATTAGACTAAGTGTCTCATGTCTACTATCGGAGCTTGTCTCGATGATGAATATGACTAAAGAGATAACAGCACCTTCGACAAGGCTCAACCCCCCACATCCTCTTCCTGAGCCTATTTGCCTAGGCTTTTTTTAATGAACACAGAGGCCAGTCCATGTCCTCTGACCCCATAATTAGTAAAGTGTTCTCTGGTGGGGGCAGTTCGGCTGCCCCTGCTCAGTGTGATCAATCAGGAATGCCAGTCAGTCCTGTCTTACATTTGTCTGTTGCGTTTTTGTAATTACATTACTATTAAGAACTCTTTAAAACACTCCAAGACTATTTAAATCACCATTTGACAATCATTACGGCACATTTCGCAATAATGGACATTCTTTGGAAAACTTTTTTGCGTGTTGTTATGCCATTTGTTAGCTATTTTGTCCTGATTCTGCTGGATCGTGCCTCTTCCTCCCACTTGAATAACTGGGTTTTCCTGCTCTAACTGCTGTTACTGAAAAATATCAAGCCTTCTGTTCTGCCCAAACATCTCAAGGCCACCCCCCCCCACAGATGGGCCCCGCTCGGTCACTTTGGCACGATAAATCTGTGTGAAAGGGAGGTCAGTCTCTTCTGGAGTGCTGTTTGTGTTCATGGAGCGTCTTTCTTGCCCTGGGCCTTGTCCTCTGGAGAGGAATTCTTGGACATGTCGGACAACAGCGCAGCTTCTCCTCCACATTCCAGTCAGCCTACTAGATATAGCGTGGTCGGAATGTCATTCACTAGCTCCCAAAGACGGCAAGAGACTCACAAAAGAGCGCAGAGAGTGATTCTGTCGCATCACAGTCATACTTATTAAAGCTCGTACGGAACAGACAAGGCTTCTTTCTTTTTCTCTCGTATGGGCATACACACACAATGCTGTTCTTTGGCTGGTTTGATGTGGCGAAGGGCACAGCTGCAATTTACGATGACTGTCACAAAAAAGTTGGCTGTTAATAAACCCCAATCAAGGTTATGTACTCATGGAACGGGGAATCACACAGGCATGCTGTGATGGTTTGAAGTTACACATTTGTCCAGACACAAGCAACCCCAAATGGCAAATTAAAGAGTGATGTCATATAAACCTTGTTGTCAAGTGTCCGTTTTCCTTGTCAGTTTGAGGTCAGCTCTAAAAGTTGTAATTAGGAGGCACCAAAGGCCTCACGTTGCTCCACAGGGCAAGCAGGTAACTATCTTACCCTTAAAAAGACAGCTTGCATGTTTTCGAAAGCGAACTAATCACATCCTGGTGATTCTTCTGTTTGCTCTAGACACACATTTCAGCCTACAGTGAGTCATTTATTGCCACAGCAAGCTGCCTGATGAAGGTAAAATGGAAGTCTAGCAAGTACGCACAAAGAGTGCAAAATGTATAATATATTCATGTATAGTCCTTTATAACTGCGTGGTCAGTGTTAATTACAGTGCCCAGTTATATTCACAGTTTATGTAATAATGTTTATCTATCCATTCATTATCTGAACTCTATAATGCTTTTTATCATAATGTCCATAAGCAATAATGTGCTTATGGACATAACCCCCCCCAGACCAGGTGTGAGACTCTTGGCACTCTAGATAGCAGACAGAGCAAGCAAGGATAGCATTGTAAACTTTACTGTGAGCTTTGAAGGTGCTTAGATCATGATATGCACTAAAACAACTGTATAAACATCAGATAAATCATGACATTACAACATGCTCTGCACGTCTCCAAAATCTCTAGTAAAACTGCAACTAGCTCGGCTAAAAGGCAGTGATGTTGTTTGAAAGTGCCCAAGGTAATATATTTACACATCCCTAGTCTACAGTTACACGATGTAGCTGATCTTTTGTCGTGCACAGTTTACCCTTTGGCCCATTCACTGTCAGTTAGTTACTGACCACAGGAATGCTTTGGACCAGACTGCTCAAAACAGCACTGGAGCTCACATGGTAGAGGCACAGTAGTGGATGTTATGCTGTTTTGTGTGGTGGGGAGTTGCACACCTTACTGACACTCCTAGGGTTGATAGAGGTCCATCATCCCAGAAACATCCAGTTTAAACTATACCACCGAATGCAGTGTAGTTGGACCTGCAAGCCATCTTCACCTTGTGTTTGGCGTTTCTAATAAAGGAGCTTGCATGCATCATTTTGCTTCATAGGTTTTTGCACATGTACAATTTGTTTTGTAAAAAATTAAGCATTTCAGATGTCCATCCATCCTGTGAGGTGAAAAAGATAAGGTGCACTTGCAGTGTCTCATTCAGCATTCTTGGGGAAATGTCTGGTAATTTCTAAGTACAGCTGAAAGCGGAGCACAACAAAAGGCTACAATTGCTCCTGCAGATTCCGATTGACCAACAGCTGCCACTATTGGGGAAAGTCACATCTTTGGCTTCAAGTGCCAGGGAAGACAGCAAGGGCCATTCATCAGAAATTGGCCTGCTCTATTTGTCTGGGAGATTTTGCTAGCCATGAATCAGTGGCTTTTTGCAAAGTGTCAAATTAGCGCAAATAAATCAGGACTGCTTAACTGGGTCTGCTCCGGAACAGAGACCACTCTGTCCTGCCTTTCTCTCCAGACAGCTGCTTGTGTTAGGATTGCTCCCTTGGATGGCCAGTGCCTGCATCTCATTATGAAACCTGTTTAAAAATGTGGCACAGTCATCCATGCCTACACAGAGACCAGCTTGGGACTTAAGGGACAATACTCCTTTTCCCCCCCTTCATACCTGCATTTTGTCATCTTTCATTCGAGCCCCACCCTCCGTTTTGCACGCGTATCGATTTAGTCCTCCAATGGGCCTGCTCCTGTTGTGGATCAATGCGAGGCCGAGGGGGAAGATATGAAGTAATGCGAGTGTGTCTATGCTTTCCTGCGTCCAGAAGATAATAAAGATGGTGCTTGTGGGAGGTTCGTAAGAATAGGGTCGCAGGGCCAATAGCGAGGAGGCTTCTCCAGCTGAGAGCTCTTGTGTTTTGTGACAAAAGCTGCTGTGTCAGGGCCCTCACTTTATCCACTGCCTTTCTCTGAGGTATTTGCAGCTCAGTTAAGGTGACATACGTACAATAGCCAAACTAAATGGGAAATACCACCCGGGCGATGCCTGGATTGATATATTTATTACATGATTCTTGTGCCAAAGGACAGATCCTTGCAGCATGGAGGGTGTGGAGGGTATCTTCAATCCTACATGGTGCAGCCAGACATTGTTCTCTATTTTTTGAAAGCCTTGCAGCTGAAGGAAGGGCCTCCTGCTGAACTCCACTGTGCTCAGGGCGATAGTCTGGGTACTAATAGGTAGAGAATAAACAGCAGTGTGCAGGGGAACGTCACCATCATGTCCGTTCTTTTAACGGCCACACTGCTGCCAAATCATCCCTCACAGGTCACTCGGTTCCTTTGCACACCAACGTGTCTAGGAGCACACGGAACGAGGCTGCAATTTTTTTCTTACATATTTTTCCACTGTTCTGAGGTTGAACATAAGTCATAATCAATATAGAAGCGTTCATTTTCAAGGCATACTCTTCATACGTCCCACCATTGATGACTGAGCGCATCATGTCATGGAGATGAACTTGCATGGTTCAACAGGACGACACGACCGGCAGACTCCACCTGCAGTCGTTTTGCATTGCTGTGCATCTCAATGTTGCTTGATTGACGGTCCAAGGTGCTTTTGGATGTGCTTTACGGTCTGCTGGAGCTGCAGCAGCCCCTGCGCTTTTCAGATGGAAGGTGTAGAAGGGGAGTGCCTTCTGCTCCCTCTCCCCAGCCCAACCTTCTTAGAAGCGCAAAGCAATGATGTAATGTTCCTGGCTGCCTCAGAATGAGCCCCCCCATTCTGCCTTAGCTACCTTCCTCTCTCTCTCTCTCTCCCTCTCCCTCTCTCTATCACACTTTCTGTCCCTACCCCGCCCCTCCCCTGCTGCTGCTGCTGCTGCTGTTGGTGCTGGCTGGTGTCTGTAAGAGTGCTGGGCTGTGCCGTGTTAGCTGCAGCCCTGGGCGTCTCGGGGGGATCCCTACAGAGCCTGCTGTTCTTCCTCCTCTCTTTCGTGACGGAGCAGGAGAGACCCCGCTGTCCGTCATCCGCCACTAAGGTAACTGCTCTTGTGCGAGACAAAAGGCATGTGGTGCAGATCGCCAGAGAGAGGCAGGAGTGGACTGAATGGACTGCTTTGGGGAGGGGTGAAGGGAGAGGGCAGGAGTTAAGGTCTGGGGGTCCGGAGCGTAAAGCCGAGAAGAATAGCACTGCCTGGGAAAGCACAAGGCACTGCTGTCACCATAGCGGCAGGTGCCATGGCAATTGATTGAATTCGGGTTCC
This sequence comes from Brachyalestes nurse, assembly GCA_037974405.1. Classification (NCBI taxonomy): domain Eukaryota; kingdom Metazoa; phylum Chordata; class Actinopteri; order Characiformes; family Alestidae; genus Brachyalestes; species Brachyalestes nurse. The sequence continues at coordinate 2,439,238 of JBBPCY010000019.1, read as the reverse complement.
CTGTGGCTGCCTCTCTCTCTCTCTCTCTCTCTCTCTCTCTCACTCTCGGTGCGTGCGCTGCGTTTAGCAAGGTGTTGGTTACCATGGTTGGTTAGGGATGGATTCCTGTGCTGCCTCAGAGCCGCTTCAGCAAGTCTCATGGAAAGAAGATGCTTCAGAAAAAAAGGTGATTCCCTCTTTGGATTCATCCTACAGTTTGCCAGCAGGGACTTCCTCCTGTCTTTTCTGGGTGGTAGAATGATAAACTTGTAGGAAGGGTTTTGTCTGTTATATCCTCATTTTTTTTTGCTTGGATTGTGGATTGAGGTTGCTGAATGTGTAGATGTGTAGATTGATTTTCCGGCTTGATGGCTTTGGGGGGTGGCAGCTGGTATGCGCGCGCACGCGTGTGTGTGTGTGTGAGTGTGTGTGTGTGTGTGTGTGTGTGTGTGTGTGTGTGTGCGGACAGTGCTCCTCAGTAAGGACACGCGACCCTGTCATGCATGTGTTTTCTGTTCTGCTCTTCTGTGGTGGTCAGTATTTGAGCTTCAAAATATAAGTCCATTTAACAGCTGTATGAGTTTTCATTTGTAGCTCCTAATTGCTCCCACCACTGCATTTACTGGCTGATTCTCTGATTTTATTCCACTTCCACAAATAGGAGGCGGTTCTATATTTGTCAGTGGCAGTTCACTGTAAAGTCTGTCATAAATTGTCTGTTGCGGTGTGAATATTTTATACGTCTGGCCTGCTGTAAGTGTGGTCATGACTAATTTAGCTATAGGATTTCCCTCTTCCAGCAGGGGAGGAGAATGCCTGTACCCAGTGCAGCAATTTTTCAGAGTTAATCACCTCACACTAAATAAGTCATTATCACACGCGGTACATGTAAGCATGGGCCCCTGTAGTTTGTGCCGTCCCGAAGGCAAGCTTATTTCTGATCTGGTATTTTGTCATTCTGGAAAACTCTCTTGGTAAATGTAAATTTCCGCTGAACTAGTGGCTCCTGAACCACTGGCTCTGAATTAGTCCAGACAGTTCATAAAGGAAAAGGAAACTTCTTGTTGATTTTAAGAGGGATGGACTGATGAGGATCCTTTAAAGCTGTGAGTCTTAGAGAAGAGAATGGCTGTGATTGGTGGGGTGGGACCGTGTGGGCTTGTCAGAGGTCAGTTGATAGCACCCCAGCAGGGCGGAGGTTATGTTTACTCTGGCTGTCTGTGGCTGGCTCCTGCAGTCTCCATGCGTTTTGTGTGGAGGTGCCACTGTTGTTCTTTTCCATTATCTTATATGCCACAGACTGACTCCAATACAGGCAAACTGATCACAATCTGTCTTTATAAGATTAAGAGAGATCTCTTGTCACTGTGACCTTCAAGAACACAACCGGATAGACAAGATATTAAATGGGTGTGGAACCAAGGGCCTCAAAAATTTTGCTTGCACAGCTTTTTTTTGGTTGTTTTCTTCACTTATTGCCTCTTTGTGAGAATTAACTATTTAGTGCAGAGGCGAAATATGTGTTTTATAACATGGTTTCTCAGAGAGTTGCTGTATTTATAGCATGTAGGTTTGATCTTGGATCACAAACTACCATTTTTCAGCAAGCAAACGGCTACAAGGAATATATTTCACATTTCAGATAACTTTTTCATTTTATAAATGTGATTTTTTAATGATTATATATTAAACAATTGTCAGTATCAGTTATACTATGATTGAAAGCAGAGTGACACCCAGAAGACTCCAATTGCACATATTAGTATCTCCATCATGGACATGCACGTGGTCCAACTACTATAAGCCATTGCTTATAAATCAATTCTGTCTTGTTATTGTGTTCATGCTCCTTAAGCAAACAGCTTCCCTAACATACACACACACACTACATTTCAGCATTCCTGGACTACATTTACCAACATTCTCCTGGCCTCGCTTGCTCAGTATAGCTCTGGGACAGCAGGTGGTGTTCGACTTGTGATTGTGTTCTTGAAAGACTTAAAATAGGGTTATTCAAGGCAGAATCATCCACTTAGAGAGCAGGAAGGGAGGCAGAACTGTCCCAGAGGGAAGCTACAGCAGGATCCTGTGTCCCCCAACACACAGCAAGGTCAAGAAGAGATGAAATGCAAGAAGAAACTCTTTCCTGCTTGGAACTGCTACTTAGCAGGCTAGGCATATAACACCAACTTGATCCTGAGCATTTGTAAAGCCAAACCTTTTCGAGGCTTAAATCCATCACCATCTTAAAGGTTAATCTGCCAGCTGACATAATCTAAATACTTATGATAAATAAGTTATTACGTTTTTTTTAACGCAACTATCAAAACTATAAGCCTAAATTGACCAATATGATGTAGTAAAATGAGGAGTAATGTCTATTCACAATGTGGTTTAACAGATCATTCAGGGCTCATGATTGGATGCATTCACGATATGATTCACAATATGATGCATTCGCAATTGAATGAGGAAAAAGGACGGTGATCTACTAATGAAACTAGAGGTGGAAGGCAGGAGGTGATGTATGACATGAATGTGCTGGATTGGGCTGTTGATTGGCACTAGTTGAACAATGCAAGTTCAACAAACATCGTAACTGATAGATTGTTTATTCCCTGATATTCCGGACATTGTCTGGAGTTGCCATTTCACATGCACTCACTTAGCCGGAGATTTTACATTTCTCACTTGTTGGGAATACTCAGTGTTTCATAAACAAACGAGTGTCTTGTCATTTATTGGATTTGTCTGGTGATGTTGGCGTCAGCCCTTATCGACAGAAGTTCCTGATTCTCCAGTTAGATGTTTTCCTTTGCTAATGTAAATTACATTTTCAATCCTTAATTTAATTACAAATTACATCCTTGGGTGGTTGTTTTTTTCCCATTTTATACCAGTTGCATCATGAGGACGTCCACTTACTCACTGTAAAATCTCAGTACACACATGGGTACATGGACTCTGTACTGGGGGCTGGAAGTGTAAAGTCTATTTCATGTCCTGTCTGAATGATTTGGACGTTTCTGTTCACACGTTTAGCTCCTCTGGGTAACATCTAGAAAAGTTCCACGTTGCGGCTCAAGGTTTTCAGGAGCAGCAGAAGAATGTGTGTTAGGTGGTGCAGCGCTCCAGGAGAGAGGATTGCTGATGTGAATGGTGCTAAAAGAGGATACGTTTTTGTTCTTCTTTTGTTTTCGGTTTGTTCTGCAAAAATATCAAATCTGCCGAATAAAAGGACTGAGGGATTTCCCCTGTTGCAAATGTGTTCTACTCAGATATGCAGTATAATGAGGAGAATGAGAGAAGCTTCAAACCCTCAGATTTTCCCAGACACTGATCCTCGTTCCTGGCATCGCTTCTCTTATGATTCGGTTATTGTGTCAGTATTGCAGAGGACGCAAAATGACTGAGTAAGCGACTTACTGAGAGACTTTTGCTTTTTCTTTACCCGGATTGTGCAGGTAATGCTGAGAAGAGGTACTGACCTACAGCAGAATTTGTTTTAGCTGTGGCTCATGGTCTGTCCAGGTCTATTCCCAGCCATGCTGAGAAAACAGATGCTCCTTTTACATACGCAGCAGCAGAGGAAGAAAAAAAAAGCCTGGCTCCACTTTTTTTTCCATGAGATGTCCCAGTAATTGAAGCTTCTTTCTAAGTGGGGGAGGGTTTTTTTGTTGTTTTTTTTTTTGCTTTTTGCTCCGCTTTTCTAGTATCAGAGGCACTGAGACTGAGAAGAAAGGAAGCAGTTAGTCATTTTAGTTTCATTAGTCAGAGTTAATTAGTTTTTCATTGGACAGTCCCCAGAGGCCTGCATTGAATGAGCCAATGAACGACTTCCGTTTGCGCTAGTTGCTACTGACTGGATGCTACATTTGTTGGGGGGAGGGAAAAGTGTGGTCCTCCTTAGCACGAGTTGTAGATCCATCACTCGCTGGACACTAGCAGCCAGCCACAGAACTGCTCAGGCGGGGCAGAGTATAAATGTGTTTGATTTCATGTAACCATAACCGTTTAAGATTCCTGAGGAGACTGAATGAACTGTCATTGAACGCTGTGTAACTATGAGGAAGAGTGAGTCTCAGCAAAAAACGTGTAGCTGATCATGAAATGAGAAAGGTAGGACCTGACACTGGCATTGTCTGCTTAATTATTTTTACCCTCTGTGTCAGCAGGGGGTGGGGTCGGTGGGTGTTAAGCGAACAGACGACAAATGATCCGACGCATACCGTTAGGGGGTTGCCGCAGCACAGACATGAAAGGAAGCCGCGGTTCCTTTGATATGGACATGGGGAGCCACCTGAGGAGCCAGCCAGGCTCTCTTCAGCACTCTTAAGCATTCTAAACACAGCACATTCATCCTCTACCTAAAACTGCAGTGTAGCCTGCAAGGATAGTGGATAGTGAAATGGTTTTACTCTGTTCAGCACATTGGATTCTAAATGCAGCAATGACTATGAAAATGCACAGAATCTAAGCTTTATTTCAGAAATATATATACACTGTATGGACAAAAATATAGGGATACACCTAATTATTGAATTCAGGCTATCTTAATACTTTGTGGACACAGTTTGAGGACCTTTTCTATTCCAGCATGACTGTACCACAAAGCAGCTCCATAAAGACACATTTGGATGAGTTTGGTGTGGAAGAACTTGGCTGGCCCCCACAGAGTCCTGACCTCAACCCCATCCAACACCTTTGGGATGAACTGGAACAGAGATTGTGAGCCAGACCTTCTCACCAACATCAGTGTCTGATCTCATAAATGCTCTACAGAATGTATGGGCACAAATTCCCACGAAGAGTACAAGCTGTTATACCTGCAAAGGGGGAAACCAGCTCCATATTAAAGTCTATATATTTGAATGCAATGTCATTAAAGTCCCTGTTGGGGTTATGGCTAGGTGTCCCAATACTTTTGTCCACATAGTGTATGACTTTTGTTGTTTCCTTTGTTGTTGAGGCATCTGACAAAACTCTAAGAATAAGGCTTTTGAAAAACCACTTTAGAAACAAAAACACTGACTAATGCTAATAGTGTCTAATTAAGTGATTGTAATCAGTGTTTTTGGTCTCTTAATGCTAGTTTATATTGCCTGGTTTGAGAACTCACTGTCAGGATGGAAAACAGTTACTTCCCCTTCACCATCAGACTTCTGAATCAGAACTAAATCAGCAAACTGTACTTCACACACACATAATAAAAATCGTATCTACGCAAAGACAACATCCCAGAAACAAGCATCCGTCGAGTTTTTTTTTTTGAGAACTTCTTCAATAACATTTTCTCCATCAAGAATGTAGGAATATAAACATTGACAACGTAGGCTCATATAATCCCGCAGTCAAGTTACGCCTGCAAGTACTCATGGCACATGTTTAAGATACAGTGTCGGATAAAAATAGACTAATGGATATTAATAACAGTAAAAGCAACACTATTCATCTTCATTGTAAAAAATTATGCAGACCACCACACCATAACGTGTAGCACAGCTGGTGTTCCGGTCCACAGCGGTGAGGCTTCCATTACCTAACACCCCAGCAACAATGGCGCAGTATGTGGACGGAGGGGCTTTGGCAGGTGAGATGAGCCATGGTGGGGGGTTTGGGAGCTAGAGAAAGCCGTCACCATTACTGCCACGCTTAAAGGAAGCATGTGAAAAAGCTCCTCCAGGTGGGCCACTCTATTCTGAAGGGAACGTCCTGGTTTCATTGAAAGCCTCTTAATGGCCCGAACCTTTAAAGCTCACCTTCATAATAACTCTTACACAGCAAGGCAGCATTAGGGACAAGCTAAGGCACCCTGCGTAAATGTAATTTTTCCTATATATATGGAAAGGAATGCTGAGATGTAAACTTGGTTTTCTCCAAGCCGCACTTGCTTATCATCGCCATGTGGCCTTCTGCCTTTGGAAATTGCTCTACTGCTGGGTATAATAATTAACAATTTCGTTCATAACATCGTTTTTTTGGTAGCTCCTTTTAGCTGTAAGCTTCTTATGTGAAATTACTGGGTTACCTTCTTCCAGGACACTAATGCTTTCAACACTTTTCACTACAAACAGTGGGAGGCAGTAAAGGGTCTTATGCAACTGTTACATAGTGAAGTGTTTTTCAAGATGTAACAAGATCTCAGGACTAATCACAAAGAGTTTGAACTAAAAACAGTTTACATAAGTTCAATCCACTTAAAGTAACCTTTAAACAATATGAAAGCAAAACAGTACAGTAATTATAATTTAGAATAACACATATTAAAAGTCAAATAGTCAAATAATAGCAAAATGTTGATCCAGACACAATAAATAAGACTCGTTTTGCGGTGTAACTTTTTCTACACTGGGTGAAAACCTTTAGTTAACCCTTCGGTGCATGCTGTTACTCAGCCCTGTCTCACACTTTAGGCTTTTTTTTCGCACTAGAAGAACGCTTCACTGTCCTGTGTATTTTAATGTGCAGTGCGTAACACCGCTAGTATTAGGGTTAGGGTTTCAGTTAGGGTCATAGCCTACAAGACCACTGGTAGATTTTACAACACAACATCGCATGAGCTGGAGGCAAAGACGGTGAAAAATTCTTTTAAAAAACAATTTTCTCTCCTACTGTCCCTCAGTGACCAGTGAGCGCTCATACTAGCAGTGTTACGCACTGCGCATTAAAATACATAGACATATCTCCCAGCATGAAAAAAGGCCTAAAGCGCGATCGCAGCACGTTTGAATAGATTTTATGTCGTGATGGCTTCACGAAAAGTCGTGAGACCGGGCTCTGTTACTAGGTGGCAGCAACTCTCTTTTATGACTACATAATTGGTTTGACTACAAAATTAGTCTTTTTTATCCTGTCAAAGCTTAAGCCATGATGTGTAATCTAGTATACTTTTTATGTAACCACATGACTCCTTTTTGCACCCCTAACGTTTCGAGGCCTAGCTGAAGTTGTCAATCAATATTCATTCAAAATGACTTCAGATTGGGAAAATTGAAACAAAATAAAGGTTTTTTTTCTTTTTATAAAAGAAAGGTTAGATGCAATGTACATAAAATGATAAAACATCATTGTTGCCGTATGGCAACAGCAGCTGGAATGTGCTGGAACTGGCCGGTATAATGATCATCAGACCACTTCTGGTCCAACTCGATCTGGCCATGCTACTTCTCTTAAGCAGGAGTCATTTTATTCATAGTGGGCATTTTTCTTTTTGTAAAAGTACATTTACTTCCATTTGTGTAAAGTACAGTGACCATTCTGTCATAAGCGAACACAGCACACAGTGTGAACAGCACGAAATTCTTCCTCTGTATTTAAACCCATTCACCAAGTGAAGCAGCAGGCAGAGAGGAACACAGCGTCTGGGGAGCAGTGTGTGGGGACAGTACCACAAAGGTACCTTAGAGGTGCCACTACCACAACCTTCTGATTGCAGGGCGAACACCCTAACCACTAGGCCACCAGCTGCCCCTTAGTATAAGAAAATAATGTGTGAGATGTTTTTTCATTATACTAACAAAGTCTTCACTTAAGCATGGCCTTAGGCTACTCTGCCTACCTCTGGCCACCATCCAGAACATACAGGACTAATAGAGCTTGCTCTTGTCTCTACACTGCTCCTAATGTTTACTGTTTGTCACTCTGTAAGTTATTGACAGCCTGGTCCACATCCTGCAGGAGTCCAGCGTGAAGAAGGAATAGCATCATTACATTTCAGGCAGTTCTGGCACGAGTCCAGAGAGGCGATGGCCGGGGTAAAAGCAGCATGATGACCCCACAATGCAATATTTACCAGTGAGAGTGCTTTAAATAAGGAGGCTGGAACTCCGAGGTGCGGCCGGACAGGCTGACCGAAGGCTCTCAGTGACGCTCATCACGACCAGTGATTGATGACCAGCATGAAGCCGAGCAGGCAGTGGCAGCAGCAGCATTGCTCTCTCTCTCTCTCTCTCTCTTTCTCTCTCTCTCTCTCTCACGCTCACTCACTCTCTCTCCCCTTCTTTATTTCTTTCTCCTTTTTCTCGCTTTTTCTATCTTGTCCTCTCCCTTCCCCGTCTTTCTCTCTCCTTCACTCTTCCCTTCTTTCTTTCTTTCCATTTTCACTCTTCATTTTCTGTCTTCTCCTTTCCCTCTCTGTCTTGCCCTCTCTCAATTCCTCGTTCCCCCTTTCTTTCTTTATTTCCCCCTTTTCACTCTTCTATTTCTATCTTGCCCTCTCTTTTTCTCTCTCTCTCTCTCCCTTTATTATTTCTTTCCCCCTTTTCGCTCTTTATTTTCTATCTTGTCCTCTCCTTTCCCTCTCTCTTTCTCTCTCTCCCCTTCTTTCTTTTTTCTTTCCCCCTTTTCACTCTTCTTTTTCTATCCCTACCTCTCCTTTCCCTCTCTCTCTTTGTCTCTCTATATATCCCTTTCCCTCTCTGTCTACCTCATTCGCATTTCCCTCTCTATATCTCAATTTCCTCCCTCTTCCACTCTCTCCCCCTTTCCTCGCTTTCCCTCTCTCTCTTTAGCCTTCTCTTTTTAATCCTTCACCTATGTCACTCTCTTTTTCTCTCCCAGTCTCTTCTCCTTTCTTTCTCTTTCTTCTCCCTTCTTCTTGCTCTCTTTGTGTTCTCACTTCGCTATCCTTATTCCTTTCTCACACTTCCTTTCATCCTCTCACTGCATCTCTTATTCCCTCTCTCTCTCTCTTCTCCTCGCTTCATGTTACCCCTTTCTGTCTCTTCCTATTCTTCTTGTACCCACTTTCTCTCTCTTCTTTCTTCGCCTTTCTCTGTCTATTTACCACTTGCCACCCACCGCTCTCCAGCTCTCACCCAGTGTTTCCCGCCCTATAACTCTCGTTCTCCTCTTATTCTCTCATTTTCTTTCCCTCTCTCCCCCTCCCTTGCTGTCTTTTCCTCACTTTCTCTTTCTTCCTCTCTTTCCCTTTCTTCTTGACACTTTCTGTCTCTTCCCCCTCCTTCTCCTTTTCGCTCTCTCTCACTGTCTCTCTCAATGTTATTCTCGTGTGTGTGTGTGTGTGTGTGTGTGTATGGGTGTGAGTGTGTGTGTGTTCGCGCCTCTGATTTACTGCTGTTCTCTCTTTTCTCTCTGCTCCAGTGTTCGATGCAGGCTGGTGTATTAGTGAGCTCCACTCTGAGCACACACACTCATGATCCTGTCAAAATTACCCTGCAGTCGCTGCACAAATACTACCACCTGTTACATGTTTGTCAAATGTCGCTTTTTTTCCTTCAAAAATCAAAGTGCTAATGTAGTGCTACACAGCCGTCTCTGGTCTTTCGGGCAGAATTACTTCACACGTTTCATTACTCAATCATTTTCTCGAGCCTTGATGGCAGCGCCTCTCACACAGAACATTTCTGCCGACCTAAAAGGGTCATATAATGGAAACAAACAAATGCTCCTTGCTTTTGTGTAAGAAAAAGAGAGCGTAAACACTATTTAAATCCATGTTTCGACACCAAGCTGGCAAACGTCTATGTAGAATACTAGAATACCCACACATTCACACACATACACACACACACATATACATATATA
>JBBPCY010000019.1:2398013-2409317 GCA_037974405.1 Brachyalestes nurse | reverse complement strand
TTAATGGCTGTCACACCCCCCCCCCCCCCCACACCTCTCAAGCTCAGTATTCTTAGCAGCCAGTATCCTGCAGAAGTTGCCTGGTTCATTTGCATCCGGTAATATAAATATCTCAGCTCTTTTCAAACAGCTCATATGACCTCTATGGTTCTGTTAATGTAAGTGTACAGATAAGGTGATGCCTCCCTTCAACCTCTACTAAGTGCATTAGATCTACTCAAGTCTATTATCAGCTAGTTATGCTTTATGAACAAAAGAGAGTTCCGAAATAAAGACAAGTGCCTTTCAGTCACGTCAGTGACTTTTCCTTTGGTTTCAGGTCTTTTGAACCGACATGGTTTTGTGCTCACAATGTATTCAGCAGGCAGAAATTGTACAAAAATATTCAGAAAAAATCCCATATATAGGTTTGTACTAATACTATGCGCATGCACAATAGGACTGCTTGAATGGGTTGGATGAATTTGAAGAAAATTGACTACCTTCTTGGAAGCTACAGGCACCTCCCAAAGAGACGGCTAGTGAAATTAGATTAGTGGTCCACAGTCCTGGTCCTGGAATATTGTTCTAACAGACAGTTGATCCAAATAATCAACTAACTATCCAGTAGCTCTGGAGCTGAGTTGGGTGTTTCAGACTGTGTTTACATTATAAGCCGTTCAAATGATTGGTTCAGGTCAGATCAAATGGTTAGCTGGTGGCCTAGTGGTTAGGTGTCACAAACCGCCCATGTCCAAACAGAGAACTGGAGGCACAGACGCAGACTTCCATGACTGAAGCAATTTATCATGAACGGAACTGAACAGAAAAAGGCATGAGAGCCAGAACACGAAACCAGATAATAGAGGAGGACCTAGACTGGGGTAAGGTGAGGAACGACCGATAACATAAACTGAAGTCTAAACAACATAACTACTAAAGTGCAAGAACTGAGGACCAATGAAAAGACAGACATAATTAACTCCTAATCTCTGGCCGGCTGGAAGCTCTAAACCGGCCGGAGATTAGGCCACACCTACAAAGAAAAACAAAGAGAAGTCCGATGGCGGCCCCTTTCTTTACCTTTGACCATATACTTGAAATCCATCCATGAATCTGAAATGCACTGAGGTTCAACTCTGACCGTTAAAATAACGATCACAATTATGGTTTTATTTATTTATTCTGTTTCCTCTCGTGTGTACAGTAAAATGAGCTCCGCACCAAAATTGCAGTGTATTTTAAATACGAAGGGCAAAAAACATAAACCTTATCTGATCTCCAAAAGAGCACAGACTGCTTTTCTGGGTGTATTTCTACATACTCCACGCTAAGCCAGAGTCGCAGCAGTGTGTATTCAGGCCCAGACTGCTGGTAAGTGGTCAGCCGTGGGCACTCATATGAAGTGCTGGAGTTAATGTGGTCTTATTCTTCGTGGGCAGAGCCCCTATCTCTTCAAATCGAAGAGCACTTGGCCCTTTGAATAACCTGTAGTGTTTTTCTTCTTTTGGCTGACTACACTTGTTTTCATGACCCAGAAGCACCCATTTTAAAGCCCCCATAGCCTGAAGTTAAACCCCACTCTCAAACACAGGCCTGACGCACAGAAAAGCAGCTCCTCGGCTGCTTTCAGATTGCCTCTCTGCTGGCTGTGTGGATCAGTATGCTTCTCAGTATCCTCCAATTACTTCAGTGCAGTTTAATTTTTTTCCCTTTTGACCAAACGATGCTAGTTAGTGAAGCTGTCGCCCTCTAGTGAATGTGAGGGTGAACAGCAGGCCTTTACACACACACTGCCAGGCTACATCTACCTTACATCCACACAAATTGGCAGATCTGATCAGGAGCACATACCTTGTAAGTGCACATTATAGGTATACAAATACTAATTGTAGCCTGTCTGTTCTACTTTGTCCATTAATGGGTAGGAACCAGCATGAGATCACCACTTAATAGATAAATTGATGGGCCATTCTTAGCACAGCAGTGACCCCACCATGGCAGTTCTGGTTTATGTTGAGCTGGTACAAGTGTATCTGCGATCTGTGGTGCTGTTGTTACAAACTAACGAGGATAATCAGCACAAATTGTTGATGGAAAAGAATGATACTTGTAGTTTTATATTTATACTCTATTGAAGCAGCCAGTAAATGTATTCTGTGTGTGTGTGCGTGTGTGTGTGTGTGTGCGTGCAGGGTGATAAGGGTGGAGAGAGGGTCTTGCAGAAGAAGTGGACCACGTTTCTGAAAGCCCAGCTGCTGTGCACTCTGCCTGACGATGGCTTCCCTTTCAATATCATTCAGGACATGTTCGTCCTGACCCCCAGCAAAGAGGACTGGAAGAGCACCATGTTCTACGGAGTTTTCACGTCTCAGTGGTAGGAAAACCGTTTTGGTGGTGTATTGGATACAATCTTGTATTATGATATGAATGAATGATACACATTTTACAGCCGTATATTATAATATAGTGTATTTAATTTGTATGTGCAGTCAGATTGGTTCTGGCATGTTTGTGAACACGGCAGGACGTGAGACGTTGAGTTGAGGAGCCTATGCAAACAGAGAGCTTTTCAAAACAAAGCCTACAGTTCACTCCCAGTTCATATTGCATTGTTGATGACCTATTGCAGCTTGGCTGCGCTTGGCGTGGGTGGCTTGGTTATTGATTGAATGTGTTAACGCAGGGTGAAGCACAGGTCACTAAAGCTGCCAAGTAGTCTGAGAAAGCAGAAGCGTCTCATAACGAAAGAAAACCTGCAGAGAATGAAAGCTGAATGTTAGGCGAGGGCTGTGTTGAGTGTAATGATTTGGAAGATAACTACAGGTTTAATGTCCACAGAGCCAGAGGGGACTGTGCTGTCGTGTTTCCAGGGAGTGAAGTAGTAAAGCTGGGTGTTTATTAGGTGCGAGAGGCGGGTGTCACAATAGTAGCAGTAATAAAGCGTGTATTTGTGTGTGTTCACAGGTACAAAGGGGCGTCTGGCAGCTCAGCGGTGTGTGCCTTCACCATGGACCAGGTGGAGGAAGCATTTAATGGCCGTTATCGAGAGGTTAACAGGGAGACTCAGCAGTGGTACACTTATAACCAGCTCGTCCCAGAGCCCAGACCTGGAGCGGTACGTTGTATACTCCGTTACCACCATACTGTCAAAATAAGGACGTTCTGTCCACTCACCTGGACCAGCTGGGTAACATAGAACCATAACAGTCAGATATAATACAGATCTATAGAACTGCTGCGTAACACAGAACCAGACTTTTCAGAACCATAACAGTCAGATATAATAGAGGGTCCTATTTCATGAAACAGGATTAAGGCAAAGTCTGGCTGATTTCAAGGGAAAGTAAGGGAAAGTAAGCCAGACTTTCCCTTAATCCTATTTCATGAAACAGGACCCTGATCTATAGAACTGCTGGGTAGAACAGTCAGATATAATACGGATCTACAGAACACACACAACCGCACACTAACTTATATTAGCTAGCATCTTGCATCCTGTTTTTGTGTTTCTGCCAGTAGGTTCAACTGAGCCAATAAACAGTAATTGTGCATTAAAGCATGCAGAAGGATGATCTGTGCTTTTTAACTATCAGTGAACCATGTAAATCGACATAGTCTGTGTTACGACAGTCTTATAGTCTGTAGTAACACATTATTTAGCCACAAAAGCTCATGCCATTGGTTTGAAGAAGACAGATCAAGTCTATCTGACGTTTGCTTTGTGTTGGATAATGGATCCCTCAATTCTTCACCATCACACAATTGTTTCTGGTTTATTGGACAAAATGCAATTCTCCAACAGGTTAATGATCCCAAGCATTCTTCAAAATTGTGTCAAATTTAATTTGCTTATTTTGATGACACTTGTATATACGCCCAATAAACTACACTACAGTGTATATTACATTACATACACTGGTGGTTAGGGTGTTGCCCCTGCAATCAGAAGGTTGTGGGTTCGAATCCCAGCACTGCTGGTGTCACCACTAAGGTTCCCTTGAGCAAGGTCCCGTCCCCACACACTGCTCTTTGGGCGTCCCTCATTGGAGGCAGCTCCCTGCTTCACTTGGTGAATGGGTAGAATACAGAGGGAATTTCACACTGTTTACTCTGTGTGGTGTGGTGTGTTCACACATGACTATAAGGGGCCTTTTTACGTTACTTTACTCTTCAAAACTAGTCAGTTACATTTGTTTTAAGTATTTATGTTTACTTGTAATAATAATTTGAAATAGCAGTGAGTCTTTTTTTTTAATCTGAGGGTGGGTCTAGACTTCTGGCCTTTAGTGTATGTCCCAGTCTCTGCATTTTGACAGAGAACATTTTAACTACATATATTATAACAATGATGCAGTACTCTTTTAGATCTATAACAACACAAAGTCTTAGAGACCAGGGGTGTGCTTGAAACACGACACTGTCTGGACTGAGCATATGTCTGGCTCGTCAGAACACCAGGCAGTTATTCAGTCTGAGCCGCAGTCAGACTGATATCTGCTCAGTCCTGGCAAACTCAGCCCACTACCCACTGGCTCCGATTCTTATCGCTGTTCTCCTCCACACTCATTTCCTGCCTTTCTGTCACACACTGATGAGGAGCATCTGTGGCACAGTTCACAATGAAGACTAATCACATGCTTGTGTGTGTTGATACTCTCGATAAACCCGTTGTTTGAAAACCGGTAGGAAAAAGAGAGATTTTGTGTATATTCAGCTGACTTATGTGTGCTGAAAAACCAGTAAATATCTTAATTGATTCTGATTTTGATTGCAATATCACCGTGTGTATATTAGAGATATATTCAAAAAGACTTTATTGAGAAAGAACAGGACCAAAAGGCATTAGTCCGTACCCTGCAGAGTAGCAAGTTTTTACTAGGAAGCTGCAGCCTTTCGTGTATTCACCCTTCTCTTAATACACTTTTCTTTATAGGCTACACATTTATAGGCTACACAAAACATGCACTGTGTTGTCAGGCTTTCAACTAAAACCAAAAAATGAAAATAAGTGATATGGGCCCATATACAGGACCCATATAATACATGTTTTGAAACATATCATTCACTTCCCAGTCCATAAACAAACCCTTCAAAAATATCATAAGTGGACCTCATGGAAAAACAATAAAATCAAGAAAAACGTGTGATATGGTCCCTTTTAAATACACAATTACAGTACAACTGCACCAATTAATCCATAATTGTAGTATCACTATAATTTGAGAGAATCACATGAGGGTAGAGAAAAGTAGTGATTGTTTATTTCTTCACTAAGTAGCTAATGCCTGCACACTCTCAAGAGAAACATATAAGCTTAATTTGGCCTGTTCAGACTTCTTTAGTAGTTGCATGCAGTGAACATAAAAGGACAATGAAACCATTACTTGGAATGATTTGTATGGAAATGACTTGTTCCATGACCATGGCAGGTCTATGTCTGTTTTAAACCTGAATACAGACAAACACTGTATACATACAGTTAGTGGCGTTATGTTACACCCCTGATTGATTCAATCTCTGCCCGTGTTGACCTCTCCTGTCTCTCTATTTATCTTTCTGCAGTGCATTACTAACGCAGCGCGGGCCCACAACATCTCCTCCTCTCTGCACATGCCTGATAAAGTGCTGAACTTCATGAAGGATCATTTCCTGATGGACACTGTGATCCGGAGTCGGCCTCTGCTGCTCAAACGCAGCGTGAGCTACACGCAGATCGCCGTGCACCAGGTCCAGGCCGTCCACAACACCTACAGGGTGCTTTTTGTTGGGACAGGTGAGACATATTCCGTTTCTGAAAGGACTGTGTAATGCCAATAATGATGCCAAGTTTAGCGACTCCATTTATAGATAGAGAAAGGGAAAGTAAGCATTCTGTCATACATGAACACACCACAGCGCACAGCGTGAACAATACAAAATTCTTCCTCTGCATTTAAACCCATTCACCAAGTGAAGCAGCGGGCAGCAGGAACACAGCACCCGGGGAGCAGTGTGTGGGGGCGGTACCTTACTCAGGGTACCTCAGAGGTTTAGCAGTCTTAGGAATCGAATGCATGACTCCCTGTTTGCAGGGCGAACGCCCTAACCACTAGGCCCCCAGCTGCCCCACTACACTTTATTTCTAATATACAGTCATTGTATATAAATGCATATACACTGAATAGATGTCAGCTAGACATTAGCATGAGGCTTGACTCAAAATAACTGCCCAGATCTGAATGGAGAAGTATCCTCTACACAGTGTTGGGCAGTAGGTCCCATATCAGCTGTTCCGTCTCTAAACATGCCTGACTGGTATCTTGGAGACAAGAATCTGGTCTAGATGAAATGAGCATGAAGACTTTTCCCTTGAAACCATCCAAGATTAGTTCATGAACAAGCACAGTGTAAATAAACAGCCTCTTCAGCCTCTTCAAGGGCTGCCGGTTCTTTCTTTGTCAGTTTGCAGTAATAGCATAATTGTTAGAAAGCTTAGACAGTTAGCACCACTCAGGAGTAACACCTGCTCTTAACATGAACCCAGAATGTAGCACAAGTATCAGCAAATATATACTTAAAGCAAAAGCTTCCAGATGGATTGGTGTCAAACAAAAGCTTCTAGATCAGGGGTGACCAAACCTGTCCGGAAAGGGCCGCTGTGGGTGCAGGTTTTCGTTCCAACCAAAATGAAGCCACCGAAAAGCAAGACCAACTGATTACAGAGGTGGAATCAGGTGTGCCTCCTGCTTGGTTAGAATGAAAACCTGCACCCACGGTGGCCCTTTCTGGACAGGTTTGGGCACCCCTGATCTAGACGGATTGGTGTAAATGACATGACATGCACAGGGGCAGCATTACTCGATTGTGCTCTCAAACTGAGATCAGTATCATTGCCTTTAGGCTTTGTGATCCCAGGCCTAGCCCTTGACATGTCAATTTTTTTCCAGATGACGGCAAACTTCATAAAGCCATCAATGCCAAGGGCAAGATGCACATCATTGAGGAGTTGCAGCTGTTCCCCGAGCCCCAGCCTGTACAGCACATCGAGCTGGAGGCTGAAAAGGTAAGGCGACGTCTAAGAAGTGAAGGTGCAGCAGGCTTAGAAACCCCGTCTGCTGTGGAGAGCTGTTCTCTGTTATAATTACATCTCTTCATCCACTCTGGGGAGTGATGGGACGAATGGGAAATAAACAGTACACTGTCTGTCTCTTTCTGTACTGCTGGAGCATTTTTTATACATACAGTCACCAAATAAGTGCCACTTTCTGTTAGAGGTGTGAACCTTCACAGGCCTCACGATTTGATTCGATTACGATTATCATGTCAACGATTCGATTCGATTCGATATCTTGATGTATCCCATCAATTTTATACATTACCTCACATTTTTATGTTTTCAAATACAAGCAGTGAGATGTAAAAAAAAAAATACGGAAAGTGTGATCAAAAATTGTGACCATTACACTAAATTGTGAATAGAAATAAAGAATATAGACATAGCTCATCAAAACATAAACAGAAATTGTGCCCATAGCATTAAATTGTAACCATAATAAGTAGTATAGGCCTAGCCTACATCTTCAATGAATATGGTCCGTCTTCAAAAACAGAACATTCTGCTGTGCTTCTTTTTAACTAGATTTTTAAAATCAAGCAGTGTCATCATGATTATAATTAATTATGTGATTAATTTTGACACCCCTACTTTCTGTATGGTATTACGCTGAGGCCTTAGGACATCTGATAAACGTTTAAAGCTAACATTTCAATTCAGTTCAATTCAGTTTTTTTATTCAGGGTGTCCTCAGGTTACGACATAGTTCTGTTCCTGCGACAGTGATGTGACCTGAATTTTAGTGCAGATCGAAACACACTTGAGCCTAAGTCACTTACCGATCCTAACACAGGGCTTAAATATACTGTACTTATACTTATACAACTCCCTCCCTCTTACACCACACTACTCTGTATTCTTCCGCTGCACGCAACCAAACTAGTTTGCCCATGAAGTCTGTAAGTACGACGCAAGCCGAATCACTCACGTCTCAGTTTTTGATGTTTTAAAGGAGTGAGCATCGTAAACCAGAGAACCCCCTGTATAACACTTTTAACAACCGATGTTGTCACAAAGAAGCTTCACAGAGTCCAGGTCATCTGGGCTATAAACATTTTTACTTCAGAATAAATGCAAATAAACACTAAATACGTCAGAGTGTGATTGTCTTGCTAGTGCGTTATTTTAATTTCTTCTTAGCAGTGTGCATTTCTGAACCTCTCCTAAAGGCAACCCAGTATTTGGAGCTGGCTGCATCAAGAATAGTAATTAAACCATATATCGACTCTTCATATCAATAACCATTACTTAAACCAAGAAATTCTTCATCTTTTTACTGTATTAATGTTTATTTGTATTCATTGTACATGAATGTAATAACCTTTAATTCCATAAAGCACATTTAGTGTCCACATAAAAAGCTTGAAACTATTTCTTTGGCTGCAGTGCTATTTCTCTTAGATTGATATAATGCTAGTAGTACTAATATATTGACCTATACACACACGTCTGTGGACATGTCACTGATGTCTTTTCTTTAAACATCCTCATTACCTCTTCTTGTTTAGGGTCTGTTATTTGTGTCTTCCTACTCCGGACTGGTGGAGATCCCTGTGGCCAACTGCTCCAATTACCAGAGCTGTGGGGAGTGCATCCTCTCCAGAGACCCTTACTGCGGCTGGACAGGGAGACAGTGTGTCGATGTCAGGCACTCTCCAGCTAAAAGGTTAACAAAGTTACTTCAATTGACTGAGCATTCTGTCAGAATGTGTGTACATGAAATATAGTAGTGGTCTACCAGTATCTGCATACAGGCATTTTGGAAAAATATTCCCAGCATGCCTGTAGAATATGGTCTATTTATTGTTTTTTTCCATCAGTAATAAGCCATAGAATCATCTTTTCATCAATAACAAAGCTTTAGCATGGCCAGTAGCTAGGTAGCCTACTTAGCGAGTTCATACTGGTCTTTAACAATAATTAAAATTAATAAGTAAAAACAACATGCCATTAAACCTACACAGGCTTTAATATTCAATCTATTATATTTATTGATTGATTATGTCTGAAACGTCCTGGCAGACGACTACATACAAATTAGATAACAGGCTATAAAAGACTTTCCATTAATGATGAAAAGCCTTTTCCCTGCTGGAAAAGGTTGAAGTTACATATGGTAAAAAACATCATGCCGGTCATTGAAATATTCTTTTGTTAACAAGATATTCTTATAGAAAAATATTCTTTTTGTTAACAATCTGTGCATGTAGGTGAGGTTACTCTGGTACTCATTGGCGTCTAATTGCTCGTTTGTTCTTATTCTCACAGTAAACTGCTGCAAGATGTGGAAGATGGCAGCACAGCATTGTGCGATAAAGCTTCTCCCAGCCCCCGCTTCCCAAGACTTCCCTCCACACGTGAGTTCCAGACCTACTCCACAACACATGCAGATTAGGTCTAGCCTTTGTCATCATGGTACTTTCATCATAGCACTTTCAGTGATTTTCCACTGAAATGTATTTTTAGCTTTGAATGAGGCTTAATCCATGTCTAGGAAATGACCCCTGTGATAAAGTAACTGCTGCAGAGATTTTAGGCATTGATTCTGTTCAGGCTACTTTGAAAGTGCAATAGAAGGAACAGTCCGGAGCACAGATAAGCAAAACGCATGTTATGCAAGTTTAGTAGTGTATTGGTTTATTGTTTAGTATTGTATTGGTTAATTGTAGATTCAGTCCTTTCAGCAGGCGACGTTAACTTGATATAAGCAGCTGCTTTAAACTGTGATATAACTCCGTTAAAATATTTGAATTGTTAATAATTACGCTTCTGTTCACCCACAGGCACCCCCTCCTGTCAGGTGATCATAATTCCAGCAAACACATTTCGAGTGTTGCCCTGTAAGCTGCGTTCCAACTTGGCTGAGAGGCGATGGGAGTACAGCGAGAGTGCTGGCCATTTTCTCTACCCCAGCACTGACGGGGGTCTAGTTGTGGTGGCCCAGGTGGACAGAGAGGAGTCCTACGAATGCTGGTCGGTGGAGAAGGGCTTCCGGCAACTCTTAGCCAATTACTGCGTCAAGGCGGAGCCGCGGCACGAGAGCACCACCCTCATTGGCCGATCCCGCACACCCATGGTGACCAAACAGGAGTCCATTATCCTGCCAGGTGAGGCTCGCTCCCCACAGACTGAAACCAAAACCTACTGGAATGAGCTGATTGTAGTGTGCTCCCTGCTGGGCTTCTCCCTGGTGGTTTTCTCCTTGTTTGTGGTGTACCGGAATCGAGACCATATGAAGTCGATGCTAAAGGAGGGTGAGTGCCCTAACATGCAACAGAAGAAGGCCCGCATGGCACACGGGAAGCCCACCGAGAGCTTGGCACTGAATGGCAACAATATCCCGCCCTCCGTCTCGGACCATAAGGGATATCAGACACTCCACGACAACTACTTCTGCAGCACACCCACCCAAGAGTGCTCCTCACCTGAGAACAGCAAGAGCTTCTCTGAATCGGAGAAGCGGCCGCTGAACTTGAAAGAGAGCCACGTGGAGATATCGCCCACCTGCCCGCGGCCCCGAGTCCGTCTGGGCTCGGAGATCAAAGACTCCATCGTCTGAGACGCCGTTCTCAAATGACGACAGTGTCAATCGTTGTGGTACAGAAAGGACTGCTGGGGAATAGACAGCACCGTGAAAGGGGCGCACTGAAAAGACTCCAAACTCATCACCACTGGACCATTTCATACCATCTTTGGTTTACTTTTTTGCACTTTGCCCCCTCGTTTCGTCTTGGTGGTCTGACTGCCTTTTCCTCCCAGTCTTTTGTAGTTCTGGAATGCATCAGAGGCACAACAGCCTTCAGACTCTTCGAGCTGCGCTTAGAGATGCACCCAGAATGAACGCAGGCAATATGGCAAGCTTCTCAAAAACATTGACATTGTGGCCAATAGTAAGTCAGCCGTGTTCCTGCCCATTCCGTCCTAATCATCCATCGGCATCACTGTTTCTCATTCGAATGCCTCAGGGGTCACCCGACACCCTCACATCTACTTCGTTGGTCGTGCCATTGGAGGATCATTAACTTCTCTCTTACACCTCAACCTCTCCATGGCATTGATCCAGTGTGACAACAGGTTGAAAGGTTAAAAGTCTGGACCACAAAGCAGTGAAGCACTTACTGCCAAGTATGGTGCCTAGGATCAGAGGGCGAGTTCAGAAATCTGGTACGCCAGAGTAGATAGAAGAAATTGTACAATGTGAACCTTTGATTAAAAAAGCCTCTTGATAG
>JBBPCY010000019.1:2369962-2380438 GCA_037974405.1 Brachyalestes nurse | reverse complement strand
CCTGGGTCGTAGTGTGGTGCAATAGTGCCACCTACTGGCGTAACACTTCTGCTGCCTTACACATACATGAAAATATACGCAAGAGTGTGTGTTTACTGGTTAATACACTGCTGTTTATTTAAAATAAACAAAAACAAACCAAGCCACATTCTTTAGAACTTTTTGTTACTTAACTTCGCTGTATCGTGAACCGTCCCGAACCGTGATGTCAGAACTATAGTGTGAACCGAACCGTGACCTTTCTGTACCGTTAAACTATCAAAAACTGTACTTAAGTACAATACTCAAGTAAATGTACTTCGTTACTGTCCACCTCTGGGTCAGAGTAGTATTCAGTTATATATTTTTGTATTATTCGTTAATACTGTGACATCAGACATTCTTGGAGTACCATTTTTCATACTGTACAAAGGATGAAATTTTATATGGACCTTCATGAATCTTTGCAATGACATAGTGAGTTACAGACTTCTAAAAAAGTAAATAAAAAGAGATTTATTGATCCGTATTCCAATTGTACATCAAACACTGAAAGATGAATTCGCCTTCATATGAAAACTGTGTTCTCTTCAATCATTTATGGCAGTTTTTTGGCTTGTATATGTAAAAAGAAGTGAGTTTCTGATGCAGTTTTGTCAAGTTGAGCACTATACAGCTCTGCAAAAAATAAGAGACCACTGCAAAAATATTCAGTTTCTCAGGTTTTATCTATAATACGAGCAAGCATTGAACTGAACAGATTTGCCTTAGTTTTTAAGAACTGCTGACAATATTTCTCCTAATTTCCAAATAAAAATATTGTTCGTTAAAGCATCATTTTAAAGTAAATGACAAAACATCATGGTCAAGACCCAGACACCCAGAATGGTTGTCATACTCATAGAGATGCTGATTTAAAAATAAATTCCAGTGGTCTTTTTTTCCAGAGCTGTATATGCTATAATCTCTTACTGTTCTTAAAATGAGACATAACAGAATAAACTTCATAGTTTATACACACCTTTATTTCAAAAGATACTTGTTTAATTTGTCTTCACAATAAAAATCTTTCTAATTTCTATCATCAAGATTCCATAATTCACCTTTTTAAACCAAAATAAACTTGAGTGCATACCACTTCATTTTTATCCCACATTTTTAAATCTTATTAAATGGAGATGCATCAAGCAAGGTTTTTTATTCCAAAATCTTGATGCACTTACAAAATGACTGTAGTAACATTTCTCTGATGTAGAAATGATCCGTGACCATCACAAACAGAATCATTAAACCAAGGAACTGGGTGAAAATTCAGATGGGTTTTTGAGTCGTCACAGTTCTATATTTTAATATATTTATTAAGAACCCCCATTTCTAAGGGTATATTTACATAAGAGCTGGATGAGAGTTTTCTCACTAGTTCCCAGTAATGTAAAGACATTAGGTTGATTACGGGTGAAGAAGAGTGGGGACTTGGGTTGTCTGCCTGAAAATAGCTGCCCAAATGCAGTTCTGGAATCAGTGGAGTAGAAGAATGCTTCAACTGAGCCTTGGTAAATTTACAGTGAAGTGAAAATAAGGTGAACTTGTCTTCTGAAAAAGCCTGTTTGAACAGCTCTAACAACTATAACCTCAGTTAGACGCGTTAATAGTAATTTTTCCATGAATGTTAAAAAAATGCAGAATACTTATTGTTACTGCATCGTTCTTGCATCAACTTTGTCCTCTTACTGCGTTTATATCATGCTATGCATCAGTCGGTGCCGGAGCTTTTTTTTTCCGCGGAAGGGTCGTTCGTGGAGCTTGCAGTCGTTAGTGTCCATGTGATTCAAAGAAAGTTAGTTTCTTGCAGTCAGGACCACTGAGGTGACTAAACTGCCCAAGGCCACCACCAGAGCCCCAAGCAAAAGCTTCCAAGACATGCCCTGAAAGAAGAGGATGTGAAAAAAAAACACATAAGACAAATAGTTTTTTGGCATGCATTTCTCTCCAGCACTTTTTCCCCCACCTGGTCAGAGGCTGTCATGCACTTACAGGGTGCTTCTTCTTGGGGGAGTTCAGAAAGGGTGCTATGTTCTCCCCGAGCAGCTCTGCAGATTTCATGTTCCACTTCTGTATCTCACTGACTCCTGCTTGCCTTCTGACCAGCTTGGACAGTTCAGCATGTATGGCCTGAGGAGTGATAAAAGCATGTGTGCTCAGATCAGCTGTAGAACACATTTCTCATTGCCACCAAAGGACTGTAACTCAACCACACAAAACACCTTCTGTAGACACAAATCACACAAAATACTACAGACTGGACTTTAACACGAAACGTAATGTTTTAAAACTTAGATTTAAATTTACGTATATATCTCTTGCCCTGTATTTCTGCAGTTTTGGTATTTTGTATTTCTGTATTTTTGATATTCTGTAAAATGCACCTATAGATGGCTTGTGTGGAATGGCATTTCAATACACTGTATACAAACCTTGAATCTTGATACACTACATGGACAAAAGTACTGGGACGCCTGATCATTACACCAACAAATTTGCATTTAAATACATAGACTTTAATATGGAGTTGTTCCCCCTTTGCTGCTTTAACAGCTTCCACTCTTCTTGGAAAACGTTCCAGAATATTTCTGTGGGAATTTGTGTCCATTCATTCTGTAGCATTTATGAGGTCAGGTACTGATGTTGGGCGAGAAGGTCTAGATCACAATCTTCGTTCCAGTTCATCCCAAAGGTGCTGGATGTGGTTGAGGTCAGGACTCTGTGTGGCCAGTCAGGTTCTTCCACACTGAACTCCTCCAGCCACGTCTTTATGGAGCTGCTTTGTGCACTGGGACACAGTCCATATAGTGTCAACTGCTTTGTACTGCATTTGGTTTGTGTTCATATTAAACCCCTGCAGATGGCAGTACAGCACAGGTTACAAGGTCCACGTCAGGAGAGGTTTTCATTGCTCATCCGTTACAGGAGTTGCACAGTCGTCGGCATTTAGTGTTCCTAACAGACACACTGCATGACTGAGCATTCATCCTGATTGTGAAATGTCAGAAAAAAAACTCATGAGGGTTAAAAATTGTGGTAGTGATGCATCCCTAAATTGTTGCTACATATAAAATACTTAGTTACTGTAAAAGAATATGTATATTTGGCAAACCACTGTTTTGGGCAAATAAACTATGCATATTGAGTAGAAATATGGTATTCCATCTACAATTTCTACCAGAGTAAAAGTACAAAGTGATTATTTGCAAATATTCGTAGATATCAAAAGTAAAAGCACTTTAGATGGAACAGTTATATTAAAGATATTATATAGTATCTTTTCTAATTTATAACTTTTAGTGCTTTAGTACATTCACAGACAAGTACTTTTGTACTTTTACTCCAGTCACAATATATTTTGAATAATACTGAATACCATGAGTTAGTGCTGTCACAGTACTTTTCAACTTGGATTCAATACTTTGAAAAGTAACAATATTCAATGGCAGATGAAAAAGTATGCACTATATTATAAGCAGCAGATTTCTTTTCAGATCATTATACTTCTAAAATATAACACAGTGTGGCTATCAACGGAATAATAAATAATTGTAGTTGTTCAAAAGCCTACACTGCTACGTTCAGAAGTCAGGGATCTAAAGTGAGACTCATGTTCACACAAGCAGAGCAGACAGAGCGGAACGAGAGAAAACGGCATTAATCAGCAAATTCTTTATTTGTGCTAAAGTGCAGCAAAAGAAACAGCAAACAGGAAAGAGGGTTTGATCTGAATAGTATTAATATTGTTAATAAAATGTATGTATATATATATTTTTCTTTTTTTTCCAGTGATTTCAGTATATTTAGTGTTAATAGGCTGTGCCCTCTCTAACCATGAGGGCTGAGAGAGTCTGTTATTTCTGTTATTTTTGCTTTTTCTGGCTCTTTGTTTGGGCTGCCTTGCCACAGCTAATGCTAAGCAGCTAGCAGCAGCGACATATCAGCAGTTTCCTCCGGGATAAAAAAGGTTTTCTGATTCTGATTCCTATTTTTGAACAGACTACCATCAGTAGATCTACTCTGAGGTAAGGGTGGCTGAAAAGAAATCATAATACTAAAAGCAAAGTCGCAGTACATGATATGTCACAATATATTTATATTTCCTGATATCTTTTAAGTTGGGACAGACACGAACATGTACAAATGATTTTTATTTGGCATTTCACATGCTGTGCTGCACTAAATTAAGCCGAACAGTGCTTATTGTGCTCTCTCTGTAATGAAACATGCACTTGGTCAGTGTTCTATAATTACTGACTGTCCATGATATGTTCAGAAAAGCACATTGT
This sequence comes from Brachyalestes nurse, assembly GCA_037974405.1. Lineage (NCBI taxonomy): Eukaryota > Metazoa > Chordata > Actinopteri > Characiformes > Alestidae > Brachyalestes > Brachyalestes nurse. The sequence goes on along the minus strand of JBBPCY010000019.1, from coordinate 2,376,128 downwards.
GGTGAGTTTTTTTGCTTTTATCTCAGTTGAGGTTAAATATGGTCATGTAGCTCTAGTCCTACTTTTTGGTAAAGATGTTCCCACATACTACGGTAGTTGTCTGTATTATATAAATAAAATGGGTTCCAAACATGTAATAATATTAATGACTGGATGCTTTTGGGTTTTATACAATTTTTAGGCCTCTCTATAAAGAAAGAGGCCTTCAGTGTTAGCACTGTTGTATTAATGTATCTCTTTGTACTTTTTTGAACTAGTCACAGCATTGTAGTTTCAATCGAATGATGCTACCTGAATGATATTATGTAACAGTGGTTATCCAACTCATCTGAAATTCATAACATCACAAATTCCAGTCCAGAAGGTTTCATAACATTCGTGTTTCATGACCTTTCACGGCTCACCACTGAAAAATGTCTTTTAAACACCTATTTCTTCTCTCTTGTCCATCAGAAACAGCTGTTGAGTAAGACAACACCCACCGACTTGGACACATGATGCGCTGTTGTCACAGTAACCGATTCGCGATTGTACAGGTTACAAGGTGAACTTTGATGAAAGGTGAGAAATTTGCATCTCTGTACAATAAAATTGCTTTTTGCTAACTTTTACATTCCCTTCTGAAACATGGGGTGCGTACATATTTCATTTTTGTTCCTTTTCAGTTTTATCACTTACAAAATGATTCAAATATTAAGTACATAGTCCTAAAGGTTGTGTCATTTGATAAAATGACCAGTGTTTAGAACAGGCAGTTACTCTACTCATTTTGCACAAGCTTCTTATAAAATGTGTTAAATGCCTTAATAAACCAGGCCCAAAGACCAGCTGTGGTTACAGGGCGCTCATATTGTATATTAATAAAGGTGAATAATGCTCATGGTTAAGGCTGTAAACGCTGGGGTCAGTCTGCTGTTGTTTATTGCTGAGCGGTTTTATGGTAGTGCGAATAAGAAGCTTTCTAATGCATGGCCAAAGAGTGAGCTCATTCGAGCTGATAGTGTACTATTGCACATAATGCATGCAATAATTCATCTTACGGTGCAATAATCCTGTCTGCAGACCGTGCCGTCTTCACCTGTTGACTTTGTTGTTGAATTCTGTCAAGATAGCTGTTGTTGATCTCCCCCCTCCCCCCCCTCCCTCACTGCCAGATGGAGTTTTGCTTCCTTATAAGCCACTAAATGCATTGCATTGGGCATGGCATTCGGAATCTGTGTTCAATAAAACTATTTCACGGGCATGGACTCGGGATTGGCGTCTCCTGGACATCACTAAAGCCCGTTTAATGAGGAACACACTGTAAACATGTGGGCTACTTCAAAACAGTCTGCAAGTGCAGTATACAACAACAGCCCTGCATCGTTGTTTTTTTTTTTTCCTTCAAATCCAGACACTCTTTCTCTGTCTCTGTCTCTGTCTCGGGAAAGTTTCTCTCTTTTTGTGCCATCCAGGCAAGGCTACCATTAGACCAACAGCAGATATTTTCAGTTTTGTCTAGACACGGTTCACTTGCCACCACAGGGAGACTATGCGGAGGGGGTCAGAGCGGGGTGGGAGTGGAACTGAGGTTACCCAACACTGAGGGCCTTTTAAAGTTCATTCGCTTAAACGAGCTGTTTGGTGGCGCTTTTAATAAAGAATTTGGCACGAGGGAGATGTTGAGAAGAGAAGATTCCACAGGCTCTATTAAGTGCTGCGGGATCATTTTAAAGTGGCTACTCTTGGAGAGTCTAACTAGAGTGTAGAGTAGCAGTGCCAAAGGCATTATTTCATGTAATTCTACTTCACTACAGGCTTAGACCAGACTAGCAGTTGAACCCGGAGTCCACGCCCTCCATCATCCTGTACCTTTTGCCTCGTATTGTCTGTTGGGGTCATTTCACTGAAGAGGTACAGTATTGATTCCAGCCCCTCCCTCCCCCACGCCCCCTTGGCAGCGCCACAACGATGTGTGTGTGTGTGTGTGTGTGTGTGTGTGTTGGCTCCAGACAGCTCTAATCTGTGTGGCTGCACTGAGGATTTGCTAGGCTGTGCTCTCCACAGAGGCATGACAGGACAGGTTCCAGCCCTGTCAGTAGCAACTGTAGAGGTAACTTTAACACAAGCCTGTGTTATTCCACATCACCTTATTATAACAATATGCAAATAATACTCATATAAGCGTCCTCTTTTGATGTGTTCGTAACTAATCCACATGGGGAAAACCATGTATTCATGTCTGAGCTGCACCAGCAGTGTGTGTGTGAAGTCCCAGGGAACTTTCAGTCTCTGAGTTATCTCATCTGCACGGCTTGTGCTGTAAACAAGTGTCATAACTAGGGGCGGGCAGTGTGATGATACTGATCGCTATTGTGATACAATGTGTCATGGTGTACTTTCCTTCAAAAAGAGCCGTTGAATAAAAATCATAGCTTTTGATAGTATTTCTAGTTACTGAAAGTGTAAGATGACAGGGCACCTACCTTGCATGACACCTGGCAAACCTTGATAAACTTTTAGAAGTTAATAATTCCAACAAGCAATAAGTTGGAATTATTACTCGATAATTCTAGCAAGCATTAGTCGCCATAAAGTTGTCAATTTTTGTTCATTTTGCCAGTGTTATGACAATAAATGCAGCATCAGCTGTGAAGATCTAATGACCGGCCATGTGTGCAGTTGCCCTATGAAAACACCCTACAGTGAGGTCTTACCTAATGAAGGAATCGTCAAACCCAAAATGTAAATGTTCTTGTTCTCGAATGACATCTGTTAGTTTTATAAAACTGAGGTTCTGCCAACAAGTCCCTGCTTTTATTGATTGTGAGCTGTGTTCAGTTTAGTTGCATTAAATCTTCTGAACTGGTGGTTTGACGTTTTGAATTCCGCCAGCCCCTCGGGCCCTTTCTTGCCAAGGCTGACACTGAATGAGCTGTGAGTCATTCTTCATTTGAAGACCCCTTTTAACAGCATGTTGAAAATAGCTCCAGCTAATGAAAGTTTTATGTAAACAGAATCATGAATATTTCACCACCATGAGCTCACGGCATTAATTAAAGAGCACTCATTGCATGGTAGGTATCTGACATTGAGTATAGACAGCAGCTCAGAGGTTCGCTAATTAGTCAAGGCATTTGTATACCAATCAGTCCCTGCCTGGCCCGAGAACGGCTCGCGGGGTGGTCGCAGCTCGCAGGCCTGAAAAGTAAGGACAGGAGATGAGTTCTCACCTTAGTAGACGGCTCCAGTTTTAAAGCCTTCTTCAAGGTCTCCATGGCTTCCTCATAATCGCCCTTGTCTGACAGGAGCTGCAAATACATTTCAACATGCTTATATTAATTGAACTGGCCGGAGACCATACACTGACTGGAGAGATTCTAAGATTAGGTTAGTTTTATTGACCACATAAGATGAGGGCAAAGACCCGTACCAGAGGACTGTAGAGTAGGTTTTTCGAGTTTGAGGTGAGCCCTTAAGTTTCAAGCATTTCAGGGTAAGAACTGAAAATCCCCCACCTACAGCATTGTATCCAGATAATAACAGAAAGATAATAACAGATTCTTGTTGGGCACTCAAGAAGCATGATGCATCCACTCCTGGGCGTCCTCCGCTCTGCGCTGAGTCACCACCACATTTCATTAACCTTTCAGGGCATGCCTCAGGACGGCAGCAAACCACGTCCTCGTCACCACCACCTCCCCAGCACAGCGCCCCTTCCTTTCTTTTTTTACTTAAAATGATAATTACATAAAATTGATCATAAAATGATTATATTTTACAATGATAATTCATTTTTTGTTGTGTCCAAAATGATGAACGAGGCTGTAGATTATTGAGTCATGACCGAAATAATAAACAAATAAGTTAACGTTACATACAATGTAGCATTATGTATTTAACTTGTTTTAATACTATATATTAGTTTGAACATCCTGAATGTCTTGGGTTTCAATCACTATAAAGAGATTAAATAAGTTTAAATAATTACAGCAAGTCGTTTTTCATGTAATCATTTTTTGAATACCTAAAAATGTTTTCTGGTCTTTTCTGGCAGGATTTGAAACTGCACTCTATTCATTAGTTACATTATTTATATTTGCTGTTATTCATATGACATATGAGGGATGAGGGATTCCAAATTTTTGAATGGAAGCATATAAACAAAATGCATTTTATTTGTGAGTAATTGTGAATAAAGTACTATGACAGCTTTACACTAGAATCATTTGTGTTAAATGCCTACTAGCTATTAGCTACAGATGTAACTACATGTTGTGATTGCAATATATTTCCAAAAGCATTCGTTCTAGGACTAAGATTGTAAAGGGTAAAGAATGACCTGCATTATTTTGAGCAAAATAACTTCTCCATACATCCATACATGCCTTGATTCTTTAAAACACCCACAGAAACACTTATATAGGACGGTCATTGGTTATGATGCCCTCAGAATTCATGATTTATGGCAATTATGGCATTTAGCAGACGCTTTTATACAAAGCGACTTCCATTCTCTAACTACAGGGGACAGTCACCACTGGAGCAACTTGGGGTTAAGGGTCTTGTGGCGGTGTGCTGAAGGTAGGTTTCGAACCCATGACCTCTTGGCCCAGAGGCAAGTATCCTACAAACTAGGCCACCATGATCTGGGCTCATTTGCATAGTGCAACCCTTATTGCAGTTATGAATAAGATACTATGCAGGTCTGAGAGACATGTACAAACTGTGAAACCGCTCGCTTACTCTGAGATGCTCTGCAAACATGGCCTGGGGAAAAAACGGTGCCCCTCACCTTCCCTTTCCGGAAGAGGGCTTTGACATTGTTGGGGTCGAGGAACAGCACGTCCTGGCTGGTGTGCAGCGCCTCGCTGTACTGCTCCAGCTTCAGCTGCGTCGCCGCCAGATTGTTCAGACACTTCACTCGGTAGTCATTGACCTCCTCCTCTTCCTCCAGTGTGCAGCCTTGATTGTCTGCGGCCACACACACACACACAGCCATGTTGCATCTATTGTTATGCGTGATGCTCACCGTCCCTGCTCCAGGTCCAATCAACAGCCCTCCCAGACTGACCATATGCACAACAAAAGTTACTTTATACAAGCCTGCAGTAAAACCATTACAGTACATCCCAGACCCAACACCTTTCTGGAGTCACTTGCGTCTCCTTTGTTGCTCCCACCTGAGCTCGGCCTTTTTGTTTCAGGCAGTAAAGCCTTGGGAAAGGCCCTCATGCACAGAAAAGCTTTATGTGAGGTCTTTCAGTATGTTGGAGGAATTCTTTAATCTATTCGCTTGCCATCGGTTATAAAGGCTGCAGTTAATCTCCCTCCAGCTGAACCATATTGTCTACAGCTGTGGCAGCAGTGTATTCAGTCACAATTTCTTATGTATTAAAATGGATGAAAATATGTTGCATGGATAAAAACAGTAACAGAGTCTGAGCTTCCATCACTTGTTAGTTACATTAGGCTCGTAACTCCAGTGCTAAAGTAAAAAAGCAGACTTTGGACACCAAACAAGTCTTGGCTGAACATTTAGGGGAAAGCATTTTCATTTCATGACTAATTCTGACTTTAGGCTCGGCCATTTACTTCCAGTGAAGGACAATCTTAATGCTTCAGACATTTTGGACAGCACCATGCTTCCAACTTTGTGAACACAGTTTGGGGAAGAACCTTTTCTGTTCCAGTATGACTGTACCCCAGTACACAAAGCAAGTTCCATAAAAACATGGGAGTTCAGTGTGGAGGAACTTGACTGGCCACACAGAGCCCTGACCTCAACCCCATCCAGCACCTTTGAGATTAACTGGAATGGAGATTATGCTCTACAGAATGAATGGACACAAATTCCCAAAGAAACTGTAAAATCTTGTGAAAAGTCTTCCAGGAAGAGTGGAAGCTGTTATAGCTGCAAAGGGGGACCAACTCCATAATAAAGTCTATGGATATATATGTATGTATATATGTATTTAGTCAAGTGACTAAAAATGTTGATCTAATTAATTACATGGTGTGGCGATTAATTAATCTAATTAATCGCATTTAATTGCACATACATACAGACATTACAGTAAGCAGTTTTTTACCATTTATTATTGAATACAAGGCTACAATGGTCATGACATTTTTATCACTGACTGAACACAAACCTATGAATTAGGTTACAGTATATGACAGCTGT
>JBBPCY010000019.1:2351056-2369862 GCA_037974405.1 Brachyalestes nurse | reverse complement strand
CGCTCTTTCTCTCTCTCTTTCTCTCTCTGTCTTTCTGCCCCACTCTCTCTCTCTCTATCCCTCTCTCTCTTTCTGTTCCTCTCTCTCTGCCCCACTCTCTCTCTTTCTCTCTTTCCCACTCTCTCTGTCCCTTTCTCTCTCCCTCTCTTTCTCTCTCTCTCTTTTCTCTGTCTCTCTCTCTCTCTCTCTCTGTCTCTCTCTCTCTGTCCCCCTCTCTTTCTTTCTATGTCTGTCTTTCTCTCTTTCTCTCTCTCTCTCTCTCTCTCTCTCTCTCTCTCTCTAACACACACACACACTCACAGACTGTTCTGTTTGCTCAAAGGCCCAATCAGTTTGCACTTCTTATCACAGTTCCTTAGAAATGTTTCTATTGCTACAGTGGAGCAGCTTCCCAGATGGGTGTGTAATGGGTCATGAAAATATGCTGACTAGAGGTTGTTTGCCTATAATAGATGTAGACTGGTAGCATATTCTATACTGTGGTCTGTGGAGTAACTGAGTGGTTGTGACAGATGTATTTACCAAACACAAATAGAGTTTTTCTGTTTCAAATGGGATATTTCTTCCAGAGTGTTTTTACTGAACTACACATTTATAGAGACACTCTTTATTAATAAAAATAACTTGAAGATGTGTGAACCAGATTACAGTGCAAGGATTACAGTTGTGCCCATGACGAGGCCTGGGAACAAGATAATTAAACTTCAGTAGTTAGTTAGTGGTCACAAATGAGTAAGTTGTTGTAGAAGATGGTTCAGCTGTGGCCATGACTAAGGCATGGGAGCGACATAAGTAACTCATGGCTATGACAGGCAGGTCTTGGCCATGATTTGTTAAGGAGTGGAAATTACCTCATTAAGTTAATCCCAAGATCCTGTAAGTGGTCCTTCATTATTTCACTAAGAAGAGATGTCAGCAGCGAGGCTCCAAAGCCTTTAGGTGCAAAAAGAACCTCTCCTTAACATCTATGAGGTCTGAAACTGCATCTAGTGTCTGGATGTACATTTTAACAGTTCAGCAGCATCCCCTCAGTGAAAGTGACCATTCTGTCATACATGAACACACCACAGCACACAGTGTGAACAGTTCTCAGACTATTCTGTGTGGGTTTTATTAAAGGGGTATTTTAATGTATTTATTGACCATTTTGGTATTTTACTTGTTGGGCACATTTCAGCTTAACAGCTAGTATTGTGGTGAAACCTATGGTTCTCCTCTGCTTGGAAGGAAGGATACTGAAATTCCCATGTCATGGAGAAGCACATCACTTCTCAAAACATTCAGATAATCGGCAGAAATGTAAAATAGTCCTAGATGATACATGCCTTCTGTTTGTCGTCAGGTATAGAAACACAATCAGTCATTAAATCTATATATATATATAATTTATTTAATGAGGAAAAGGATTAAAAACACTGCTGTAATCAACACTCTCCGCTTGCAATGAGACTAGTTGGATGGTAAAACACTGCTAGAAGTACATCAATGGTAATTACTGCCAATTCGTTTAAGAGTGAACAAGAGATTATTCAAGTTCTGTAAACGCTGCATCATTTCTCTTATTTTGATGTTTTGTCATTTCCTTTACAGTTACGCTTTAAGGAAAAATATTTTTATTTAGAAATGAGGAGAAATATTGTCAGCAGTTCTTAAAAATGAAGGCAGAGCTGTTCAGTTCAATACTTGCACCTATAAAAGATAAAACCTGAGAAACTGAACAGTTTTGCAGTGGTGTCTTATTTTTTTTCTGGAGCTGTGTGTATATATATATATATATGAGCACTATATTATAAATTAGTATACTATGAACTGAGGATAAATGAATGGCTGAATGAATAGACTCCATCTATTAGTGTTTAACTTCTGTGGCAGATCTTTGAGTTACCAGATGGATGACCTGTTTTGTTTGGGCATGACAGCACAATATACTAATGAATTTTTGTTTGTTTAATCGTTTTTCACTCCAAAGGCCACAGTTGCCCTTAAACTTTGCACCTTGAGTGGCCTCTACTTTAGTCCCGAAGCAGCTCTTCCAAGGAAAAACAATGCAGGCCAATGAGAGACCGAACGTCAGTAATAGCCTCCTGAACTATGACCTTCCTTTCGGTCCTCCTCTCAGTCTTCCACAGAGCTTGTCAGGCTTTCAGCACCTGACTGAAGAAACAGCCAGGGGTCACTATTAGGGCAAAGGCCTGGACTCAGGCAACACCGTACAATATAACAGCATCGGCAACACTCAACAGTACCACAAAAGCAGTGTTTACAGAAGGCTGCGCTGCCAAAGTATTAGATCATTCACTTCAGCTCCCCTTGTTTTTGTTTTTTGTCTGTTCCCTCGGGGGTGGATCTGTCCTAAGAGGAGTGTATTGATATGGTGTGGGTTCACTCCAGTTCACCCTACCCAGTCCATCTGGGGTTTGCTCGGGACGTTACATGGCACGTGACTGTGTCCGAGTAAATATATATTCGTCTCCCCAGCAGGGTTCACTGAGCTGGCCGCGTCCTCGGCCAAGAATAACAGGGAGGATGTTATGCTCTTTCTGCCCATGTTGGTAATGACAGCCTCGTATTCCAGCCATAACACACTCTCTTTGGTCAAAGAGGAACCTTCCCTTTCGCAGTTCAAGATGAAATGTGTTACCTCTCCATGCTTAGCAGTTTATGGATGGGGGGTTGGGGGGTTGGGGGGTGGACAGTTCTCCGGTAGAGTGAGTGAGTGAGTGGAGAGCTACTATCTCGTTTCCCAGGAAATTAGTGAGTCACTCACTTTAGGTGCCTTTCAAAAGTATCAAGGGAATTCCACAACATCCTACTGTTCACCAGCAAAGGTCCCTACAGAAAGCTTATCTCTGTTTTTCAATTTCCATTTTTCCCAGGATATTTTTCCTGCTTCCTATTTCGAATCAGTGCTGTGTTGTGAATCTGACAACAATGATAGTGAATCATTAAAGCAACAATGATTGTGAATCATAAAGGAAACAATTGCATTGAATCATTAAAGAAATGTTTAATCCAAAATGAGGTTTACACAGTTTGTACCTCAAACCTAGTCAGTAAAGACAGGCATGTTTGTTGTGTTTTGCACTGTGCCTATGAGCCATTATGGAGCTAACAAGTCATAATAGGCCCCCATTGTTACCTAAATCATAACACGTTTGCCACAAACCAATTCAAGGAAGGTCAAGTAAACTTGTTTGTGCAGCTTCCAGTGCTGTATATGATGCTGTTACTTAGAAAAAGTACACAAAAAGAAACTAAATTCAGTCGCCAAGATTGTGCCTACTACTACTTTTTCATAGATGCAACACACCTTTGTGTGTCTAAGTCTAAATAAATAGTCTGGCAAAAAAAAATCACATTATTGTTTCACTTACCCCAGATGTGGTCGATCAGACGACACATGTTTGGAGTGTCAATTTTGCTTCTTTAGTTTACAACTGAAACTAGGAGGATGCAGTTGTAAGCACTACGTCAATACTGACCCAAATCTTTTCTGTAAATACTCCCTCAAAACCTCTCTCAGCCCACTCAAACCACATCCAGCTCTTCATTAGGGGCAAAAGTAGGGAAACAAACTTCAGACACCAAACCTGTTGTGGCTACATGACTACTAATAAGAGACTGTTTTGTCTTAGTCAAGAAAGGGTAAAATTCATTTACCCTTTCATTTACCCTTTCAGGAACAACTTTTTTCTCACTCGCGTCTTCCAAAACGTGCTCCCTTCTGAGTATTTACGCTGTTTTAGATTAGCTTGGTAACTCAGGCCATGAACCTGAGGAACAGTGTTGACACAACGTGGACCTCCTCCCCACACACGGGTCCCCAGTGTTCCCTCTGTTGGTTTTGGTACAGAGCAGAGCTCCGTGGACTCCTCTGATCACTGATTTATGTTTGCCACCCCGACGGCGGCCTGGGGTCCAGCTGATGCCTCCTTAGAAATGATTGGATGCTTGGATCTTTTTTCCCCTCTTCTTTTTTCTAGCCTGAGCAGGTCTGAGATTGTGGACTTTGTCTCTTTATTGCACTGATCTTTGGCTGGTTTGCGCTGTAGCTCTCCGGGCCGCGGTTGGTGCTCTTTTAAACTCGATTCACCACGTGTGCCTTCCCGCCGCCCTGCCTGTCACATTCAGACGGCTAAATTGTTAAATTGTTAAATTGGCAAAAGAGTTTTCTCTGCCTTCAGTAAGGCTAATACGCCTGCTCTGGAGCTGCTTTCAAGAGGGGGTCTTATGGAGTGGAGGAGAGAGAGAGAGAGACAGAGAAAGAGAGACAGAGAGACACACAGAGACAGAGAGAGAGAGAGACACACACACAGAGAGACAGAGAAAGGGACACAGAGAGCCCTGAGCTCTGTTCTCCTCTAATACAGAAAGACAGAGAGAGAGTACAGATAGAGAGAGAGAAAGAGAGAGAGTACAGATAGAGAGAGAGAGAGAAAGAGAGAGAGAGAGAGAGTACAGATAGAGAGAGAGAGAGAGAGAGAGAGAGCCCTGAGCTCTGTTCTCCTCTTAGTCGGTTGATACAGCCTGTCTGCAGACGGCGAATGCTAAAAGCTGTGAAGTGCCCTCAGAGGAGCCGGGCCTGTCTGTAACAGGCTACCGACGGGGCTCAATCAATGCGTGCCACCGCTCCCGGAGAGTGACTTAATGAGATTTTCTCTCTCCCCCTATCTCCCTATCTCTCTCGCTCTCTTTCTTCTCTCCCTGCTCGCCCGAAAACCTTTCCGCTTCCACGGTGCCATTCTGACAAAAGTGTCACAGACAAGCAAGGAAAACAAGTTACTGGTGATTACATTTATCTCTGAGTGCCACTTTTTGCGAACAGGCCTAATCAAGCCTAGCCGTGGAATGTTCTGCAGTATACTGTGTCCTTTTTTTTCCACACATAGGAGGTGTCACTTAATCGGCTGTGTTTGTGTTGATGATCGCATATGTGTGTGTGTGGTTTTTTTTTTTCCTTTTTTGTGTGTATGCCTGGACAAAAACTGGCTGGGGAAGGAGCTCAGTGGGAGTATGTGGAAGCTCTCTGAGCGGAGCGGTGTGTATGTTGTCTTTTATTGTACCCATTTGGGCACCATGGGAGGAGATGTTGTCACAGTGGCTTTGCTGTCACCCTTTAAACTGCTGGTGAGAAAGCCTATGAGGTCTACCTTAGGGGCCGGGCTAAATTTGACTCTCCTACATAGAGCCCTAATCAGCGGCATCAAAAACAACCATTAGCTTGTGATCTGGCTGCCTCTACCCTACTGGCCCGCTCCCTCAGGAGGACACTCATAACAGGGCCAGAGAGGGAGCCCCCCGGGAACGTGTCCCACCAGCGCCTGGCTCTGTTCTGCCTTATCCAAGCCTAACAATCACTCTGGAGCCCTCTCTGCTTCCCTGCCACACACACAAACACACACACACACACACACGCTTATAGAGACGGCACGAAAACAAGGCCTGTCACGGCACGAGACCACACACTGTAGGCTCATGGTGAGAGCATAGCGTGGTCCAGGCTTGTATTCTGGAAGCGCTCTACAGCAGGAGCGCTGGCGGAAGATCAGGTTTCGTGCTGCCAAATGCAGATTGTTGTCACTATTTTCAGAGAGAAAGCAGATCAAAATGACCAAGCAGTCTATCTCTGTGAAGATGTTTTTTCCCCCCTACGTACAGTAATGTGTGCCTGGAATAATGCAGGGCCGCACAGTCAGTCCCGTGGCAGAGACTCTACACTTTTCAAAATAAATGTGCCAAAAAGGGAGTGCTGACATGGAATAATTACTCTTGGCTCCCTAAAGAATCTTCTGATGGATGATTCCTTAAAGCATGGGTTCCTGGTGCAGCCAATCCCAAATTCCACATTAGCAATTTGTGGGTTTGCTTAAATGTAAACGAACGGGAAATAATCCAAATGTATCGCAAGCGCACAAGTGCTCGTTAATCACGCCTTTGTGGGACAGGCTGATGTTCTCCTTGTATTCGCAGTTCCCAAACCGTATGTTTCACCAATGTGTTGAACTGTACTACTGCACACTGTGTTTTTGCAAGTTTAAGAAATGGGGAATGCTTAGACACTCATAAACGCACATGAAAGTTCATTAACTGGACATTTTGAAAAAGGCCAGTGTTCCGGACCAAGTGTGTAGAGAAGGAAAAACACAGAAATATGCTGAGCATGGGGTCTCCAGGACTGGGACTCGAAAAATCACTTTTGTAAATGAAATGTAAATGAAATGAGTGTGAAATGGGCGTTTGGTCCGTGAACCATTTAAATGGTTCATCTAGAACCACTACAATGTCAATGGTGTGTGTTTGTGTGCGTATGTGTGTTGGTAGATAAGGGGCAAATGTATCATTTGATTTACAGCATTTCAAAACATATAGACATATGTAGCGCATACCATCAATCTGGAACATCTGTATGTTTATCTAAGTAGGGCTTCACTTAAATGTAAAAAAACTGGTGACATGCCTTGAATCGATGCTCTTTTAATTGAGAGTGGTAAAACAGCCGTTGGCTGAAATTTGAGCACTGGTTCCCCTGGTTTGAGAGGGAGGGGCAGAAACCTCTGGCCAGGGCCTGAATGGTGTTGGGTGGGAGGCCATCTGCTCCTATTCACGGTTCATTTAGCGGGGATAGGCCATTCGCCCTGACAGCAACAGGTACAAAAGGACTTTGTCCCTCTGTGCGAAGATAGATGTCACATTACTCAAACTGGTGTCATTACAGAGATCTTGAATATTTAGCAGGGTGCCAAATTGTGGATCTCGCAGATTCTGAGAAAACCTATGTGAACTAACTCATGTGAATGTGAGCTTGATGACACCCATTAAAAAACTGTTAATATTGTGCAAAGCATCACAGCTTCTTGTTTTCTGATCCTACCTTCCCAAAAGTCCATAGGTGTACTGAGAGTCAGCCAGAAGTAACGCGATCTCCCTCGTCTTCATCGAGATGGCACACTCCTCTAGAGCCTGTGCGCAAGCATAATTGACAGAGACAGTTTTTCAGTGGGATATTAGCTACACCTTAGAAGACTACAAAGTGGTTAAAAAAGTGCTAGGGAGAAACCACAAGATTGTAGTGTTTTGTTTCAACAGCGAGGATATGTATCAGTGTGTGTGCTTCATACCTAAGATCAGGTATCAACAGGTATAATCTAAATATAGACCTCTGGCAGCAAATCTTTATTTAATTCTGATTACTTAAAGGTGTGGTTCTGATTAACCAACAAGTCTGTACCAACGTTGAATAAAGTATTAATATGTTTGACCTGTCACATAGAAACATAATCCAGTGCAATGTTTCTTGCATTAATCTATTTCCAGAGCTATCGTTTAAGAAACAAGTAACTTAAGGCTCTTTTCCACAGCTAAACAGGAAGCATGCTATACTTAAACTATACTGTGATGGTATGGAACTTGATTTTCCAGTGTGTCCCAGTCCAGTAATGGTTTCTGACGCGATAGCAATGCAATTCTTGCCGCCCAGTTTATGGCCAGTCGTCGTCCATGGAGTCCAACTGGCAGAATTGTTTTTGTGGTCTTTTATTATTTATTGTCTTATTTAAGGTTTTGTGCTTTTCCTCAGCATGTTTTTCCACGTGACGAATAAATAACCCAGCTAACTTGTGAGCGATGGCCTGGTTCACCTTCACATTTCTCACAGTGTTAAAGATGAATTTGTTAGTGTTACAGAAAACTCCTGCTAAAAAAAACTGACAGCTGTGGTTGTACTTCGTCAACTTCCTAGTTTGTATCTCCATTGTTGTTTCTTGACAGCAAAAAACAACGGCCTCTTTCCGTGTTGATGACAAAATTTCGACCAATCAGAAAGCAGCGACACAGTCAGCTCGGCTGTGTCTCGCTTTTAGCCCTGCCGTCGAGCAGAGCTGTGACAACGCAGGTACAGATCTGGTACAGGTCCCTTTATTTGTGGAGGGAAAACATTTGTTCATGGCACGGTGCGGTTCCTTATGCCAGTGGAAAAGCCACCATTAGTGATCTTAGAGCAAAACCAGGAAATGTGAAGGAGTGATTGAAGGAGAGAACTATGGATCTTTTGTAATCCCAAAAACATGAATGCAATACTATTTAAAGACACAGAGGAAACATTCACCCTGAAATAGTTAGCCTGCACCCAAAAAACATATGGTTTATAAAACTCTTTGGATCTTTTGGGAAATAACAGATATCTGGGATCTACACATTTTTCAGTGGCCTGGCCTGTCCATTACACTCAGGCCAGATGCAAAGATGTGCACCTCTGCCAACACAGTCTGTAACGCATGTAAGTAATGATGGCAGGCAACGATTTGCATGTATAAGAGTACATATATATGATAAACTAACTGACCATAATAAATGATATACGTACACATATACACTAAATTAAATGAACAAGAAGGGAAAAGTGTGCCCAAAATTTAGCAGGAGAGCAGAAAATCAGTCCGAAAAATAATATTATCCATCCCCTGTACTCACTTGAAAACTCTGACATAGCTACTATTACTGTCTAGAAGTATCATTTTCAGACTCTTCTGACAGGTTTCATTAACTCTGGCATGAAAAGTCATGTCTTTACCTGATCTTGCCGGAACAATACTGTACAGAACTGACTGTCTTTCATACCCCTCTGTTATCACGAGCTTCATGTATCCCAAGTATTCAAAAGATTTGATGGAACAGAGCATCATTTACACTCTGAAGGTCATTCGCAGGGAGTGCAATCAAATCAACTGCTCAGTGTTTTCTTGACTAATTCCTTGAATGAGCTCCTGGCTTACAGTGCGGCTCATGTCCGAGACATCATTTACTCGTACAGGCCTGCGTGGTCCTGTTCAAACAAGCACAGGCAGTTTCAAACAATTCCAGTAAAAACATGAGTGCATTAGTGCATCTTTCAAAGAAATACAAAATAAAATAAGAACAACAACAAAAAGAAAAAAAAGGTCTGGTGTCAGAAATGCAAGCAGGGAAACATTCTCCCAGCACAAAGTAAACATATACAGTAGCAGACATGTGAAAACACAGCCTTTTCCCTGCAGAGAAGCCGGCATGCAGCAGGTGCAAGGCACACAGGCAGGTGCTCTGCTGGAACCTGTGGGTGTGTGTGTGTGAGTGTGTGAGTGTGTGTATATTTGTTCAGTGTACCTCTCACCTGGTTGACATCTCCCTCCCCAATGACAAAGACCAACTTAGAGTCTTTTTCCACCATGGTCCTGTCCTCCAGCACGCCCTGCATTTTCAGTGTGACCTCTTGACCCCAGACAGGACATGGTGCTCCCTCAGGCGCCGGCTCCAGAACTTTCTTCCTGAGCAGACGGTCATCTGCAGGCAGCCGGGAGAGGAGAGCGGCGCTGGGTTAATCTACTTGTAGCTCAACAGGTGTCTAAGCAAGCGGTTGTAAACCTGGGCAGGGGTGCCTTATGGAATTACAGGTTCTTTTGCAATTCCCTGCTGCAGTTACTGAACACACAAGTAACATCAATATCTGGATACAAGGTTATATTCTAGTCTCTATATGATAATGTTTCTTGATGCTGATGTCGTATTCTGAGATAAAATAATTCGAGACCTGCCTTAAGTCTTAGCCTTTAGGTGATTGTGCAGTGAAATCATACCCTTGTGTTTAACTAGGATGTAATGTGTTTATTCATTTCTAATCAGTTATGATATTAAATGCATATGTTCTTTACATTTTATACAGTGCTCAGATTTTGAGATTTATTTAGTTCTACAGTGTAATTTTGATTATGTTGCAAAAATGCGAAATATTTAGAACTAATTGGTTAAGTGTTATTTTTGTGGAATAAATAATCTCTTAATTGGTATTGTTAAAATGATGCGGACCTGCCTTTAACTAAGAGTTTACAAATGATTTTAGTTCATTTTAAGGTGTCTCACAACTGCTTTGTGGTCTTTTCTCTGCATGGTACAGCACTAGTTAGTAGTTATGATCACAGAACACTAGAAAACTTACCAGTAATGTCGATCCAGTCCTCTCCCATGAACAACTCCTCAAAACAAGCGCCGGTCCATTCCTCAAGCTCGTAATCTGGGAAAAGGCTTTCTTCTGAAATATCTCTTTCCTCCACCTCCTCTGTCTCTGAAAACCGGACTGTTTTCCCGAAACTGGGCGTCTTTCTCAGCTTTTGCCATTCCGTGTTGTCTGATTTATGATTCTCAGATGTGGCAGTTTGTGAGGTGGTCCCATCACTGGTGGTGGGTTCTATACATTCATCATCCATTCCATCTGAAGGATGATCCATATCTTGCTCCTCCTTGTTGTCCACCACTTCATCTTTCTCCGTTTCATCTTCCTTCTCCGGTCCTACTTTGGCCTCCTCGTTCTCCTCGTCCATCGGCATGCTCTCCTGCAGCTCCTCCAGATCTGAACCGGTTCCTTCTTGGTGCATGTGGGAATCTACTTGGGCTTGGAAGCCCTTGCTGTCCGCAGGGACTGCAGATTCTCCTGCAGATTCTCCTGCAGATTCTCCTGGATCCAGTGCTTTGTTCTCTGTATCTCCAGGTTCTGGTTCCATGTCTGCTCAGGGAGCAAGGGATACCATCTACGGAACTTTTCCCAGTGCAGACAGTTGTCTTCCCAGCCACTTCGTGCACCTGTGAGTCCTGGGACAGAAGCGTGGCTGCTGCCTGGTGGCTCAGCTAAGGCCAGGGAGCGCTTGTATCCATGAGTGACAGCCTGTAGTATTTTCTAAAGCCCAGTCTCTACACGCGCTTTAATTGAATTAGACCGGGAATACATTACCGTCCTGCTGGCACCCAGGGCATTTCCTGGCCAAAAGGGCTGATGGATTGCTTCTCGTCGGTAAAGCGAAGTCAGGTCGTACTCATTTCATCGTCCATTTGGGCCCACATGTGGCAGATTGGTGAAGAAAACCAGAAATGATCAGTGCACTGAAGCTATACTGCACGCCGAAGCCCTGTCGGTCAGTAGGGTTGTGCAATGGTAATCTGCTGGATTAGAAGAGCAAAATCTAATCTGCCCCAATGTCTGTAAGCTCCTTAATGACTTCATCGCGCCGTCCCACAATGCAGTTTCCATGAGCATGTCCACCAATAAGATTTCAGGGAGTGCTGTTCCCTGTTTCAGATTTGTCAATTCGTCATCTTACAGCCTTAACCATTCCATTTTACCCGACAGTCGCAGCACCACATGGACGTAGTACCTACATGAAAATGGCGCAGTCAAGCAGACGATTTGCTGAGTTTGCCTCATTTATTCATGTATTCCGACATTTCCGCTTGAGAGAGTTGGAACTGGAGCTTCATCTACGGTGCAATTGGGAGGATGAAAAAAGAAACACATGAAAGGCCTTCTTCTCAGGGAACACTTGACCCCAGAATACACTCCACACATAAACAGGTTTTTCCAGCCTTGCAACATGCCACGTGCAGAGGAGTCAATGAGCAACAGAGAATTTCAAGACGAGACAGGCCCTTCTGTCTTTAGACAGAAGAAAAATGTATACAAACATCTGATTCTGTATTATACCTCCCGAACTGGGTCGGTAAGCAAAGCTGTACGATCTGAATCCAACTCTATAATAAAAATCATTCTTATGGAAGATGGATATTTTAAAAGGATCGCCTTTCTTTAAGTGTATCTCTGTTTTAGTGCTATTTTACAGCATGTTCTGGACTGTCAGCGACGGCCGGTGTTAGGTAATATGAAAGCAATTACATGTTGTTTACTCGCTAAATTGACTGTCATGTTTCATTTTTGGCCTCTTTTTTGTTAAAGCATGACTAAGGATGAGACATGAGTCTAGATTTGTGTCCAAAAACTGCTGCTAATTGTCTGGACTCTGTGGGCAAAATTCATCAGACACATTTGGGCACTCTCTTCTCTCCCCAGAGGCCCGTTCGCAGTCTTAGCCTAGATCCTGGGCCTTTTTTTTTCTTCTTGCTGGCGAGTGTAGCACACCCTGAGCTCTAAACAGTGTTTTTGGTTCCACATTACTAAAGGGTGGCATCTGTAATGCAACATGACATCTACATAAGCCTTTTATGGCAACTAACGTAAACCTCCATTAACATGCACAAAGGCCAATTCCGACAAGCCTCGGCTGTCATTAAGGCTCCCCCAGCCCATTTCACCCCAGAAAGTGTTATGACAGCTGATGCTTGTTGAAAGAATCTTAAGCTTCACTTAATGCTCTCCTTTCGCAAAAGTGCCACTTCAGACGTTTAACACTAACAAGATGAGGCAGAGGCTGGGTGTGTCTAATCAGACTCACTGTCTTCATTATTGGACCCATGCACGAACATAATTGGAACAAATCATTTGTGTTTCTATTAGAAACAAAAGCCAGAGCCCGAGTGACACATTTCCGCGCAACCCACACTCAAGTGACGAGTCTTGTTTGTCAAGTGGATTCAAAATACTCCTTTATCTCAGACGGCCATATGGCATACAAAATCTCCATTAGATACAAGAAGAGCGTTCCTTAATCCCAACCCAAGCACCTTCTCCGCTCGGGATTATACGTCTCTAATTAACCCAAATTCCCTGGGTTTAATTTTTTTTTTCTTCCGGTAACCGCTGTCCATTTCACCTCATCAGTTCCTGAGCTTAACAAGGTGGAGCGCTTTGGTGGTCAGATTAAATGAACCATTTTTCTCTGTGTGATTTAATCTAGTTTACAGTATTTGCCCATCCCCCCACCCAAACACCCCATCCTCCCCCAACACACACACACACACACACACACACACACTCACACAAAGGACTGATTTCTTTAATGCTTTTTAATCTCAGAATTGATTGCATCGTTGCCGGCGCAATGAATTGGACTCCAAGTTGACCATATTTGTTTATTTTTATACCGCTGTTTTTCGAGAGGTTGGCCTTAAGCGGATATTTGGGTTTGATTTATTCCCACGTATTAAGAAGCAAACACTCAGGCAGAGCGGTTTGTCGTGTGTGTCAACATGTTGTGTTTGCATTCTTTTTTTGTTTTACATCAAAAACACACCGCAGTAAAATTGGGCGAATGGGTTGGAAGTGGACTCTCACTTATGTGGGTCACATTAGTACAAAACAAGACTAAAGCTGGATCAGTGTTTGGCTGAAGAATTCACTTTCCAAAGATTTTTTTTTTGTTTGTTTGTTTTTAGGTTTACTTTGTTTGTTTGGTTTTTTTTTTCAATTAACAAGTTATTTCGATGAACATGAGAAATACACTCATTCAGAGTAGAAACATTACAGCATTGACAGATTATTAATAGGATTATAATTCATTTGGGCTGTTCTGGCATTGAGCACGAGTTCAGTTTCACTTCAAAAACTGTGTTTCTGTTGAATTAGATATCTGTAAGACCACCCTCTGTTTTGTTCAGATATTAAGTTAATAGTGGGGTGTGTGTGGTGCATGTGTGTGGGTGGGTGTTTGTGTGTGCTATGTCCTAAGTGTGTGTGCGTGTGTGTGTGTGCAGTTATCTCTTTGTGAGAACCAAATGTCCGTACATTGATAGCAAAACTGTGGGTGCAGAGGTGGTTACATTTTGCTGATATTCACAAGGAAACCATTTAATTTTTTTTAGAATGTAGCTGGAGGTGTGGTATTGAGATACACTGTATGGACAAAAGTATTGGGACACACCTGTTTTTCAGAGTTTGGGCTAGTCTTAATACTTCACCATACCAACACCATACTTCCAGGGGATAACCTTTTCTATTCCAGTATGACTGTGTCCCAGTGCACAAAACAAGCTCCATAAAGACATGGCTGGAGGAGTTCAGTGTGGAAGAACTTGACTGTCCCACACAAAACCCTGACCTGAACCCCAACCAGCACCTTTGAACTGGAACGGAGATTGTGATTCAGGCCTTCTCGTCCACTATCAGTGCCTGACCTCATAAATGCTCTACACAATGAATGGACACAAATTCCCACACTGGAAGCTGTTATAGCTGCAAAAGAGGTACCAGTTCCATATTAAAGTCTATGTATTTGAATGCAATGTCATTAAAATCCTTGATGGTGTAGTGGTCAAGGGTCCCAACACTAGGGCTAGCAAGTCCTCACATGGCCAGTAATACAAACGTGCGTGTGCGTGTGTGCGTGTGCATACGTCCGTGAGTGCGTATGTTTGTGTACGTGCTGTGCCTGCGTGTGTGTGTGTGTACGTGAGTGTGTGACTGAGTGTGTGTGTGTGTGACGTGCTCCCCCAGCGCTCCTCCTCCTCTCCTGTGACGTTTCAGGGAGAATGTCGCCAGTTCAGCTCTCAGTCAGTTCCAGACATGGCAGCGCTGAGACAGGAGCATCGGTATGGACTCTCCTGTGCAAAGCCCCACAAAAACACTCCCAACAGAACCATCTACCACGTCAAGCTGACTGACACTGCCATCCGCACGCTGGAAGCCTACCAGAAACTGAAGGTGAGCTTCGGGAGTTTATTATCTTCTGGCGTTTTTTATTTATAGGGCTCTTCGTTTCCAGGCTGAAGTCGCGTCGGTTAGGGACAAAGCTTGAAACGCAAGTTGCCAGAAGTTCAGCTGACCCTCAGAGACACAGTTTTATCTCGTTTTGTGGCTGTCAAGCTGATATTTCAGCACTTTTCTATTTTTTACGCGAAACCTGTCATCTAAGGGGTTTGTTTGTGAGTAAACGGGGCTGTCGACGGCTGGCTTGAGCTTTAACCGGAGATCTGCTGGATGTTATTGATATAAAGTTTAAAAACGAATTACTTGTATCCTGTTAGTTTTTCTTGTAGACGACCTAATGTGGCTGTAGTCCCCCCAACCCCCCACACCTATCGAAACCCCCCCCCTCTTGGCCACTTTTACGCACGGTTTACATCCGTTTGTGTCTGAACTGTGAATAAGTGGGGAAAAATGCAAGTGGAAGAAAAGTAGCAGTGAAATGTAACTGGTTCCTCAGAAGTTGACTGAAACGGAGCTACTTATAGGGATCATATGGTCTGAGAGGGGCTCAAGGCAAGATAGAATTGCTCATGACGGAACAAGGCTAAACCTTGGCTCTACTTCTCATTTAAGTGCACATTTCATTACATGGCAGCTGCAAATCAATTTTTCCCTATTCTTAAGTCAGTTTTCCTTTTTATTTGGGAATTAAAATGTGGTTAGAGCTGCAAAAATGCAAAACCAAGCACCCCCTGCCCCCTCTAGGCACTGCCATTTAGACATTTGCCTGTTTTCCCAGCAGGCTGGAGTCGCTTCTCGTAGAACCAGGAGACTTAAAAACCACAACTTTGCTTCAAAAACAACTTTAAACAGTCCTGGCCAGGGCTCTGTTTTTGTTGCTCACTTTGCTAGACAGTTAGATGAGTGTAGGTAAAAGAGAGAAATATCCCTGAGCTGCGTTTTGTCCTTTTTCTCGTGTGTAAGCGACATTTGAGTCCAAACTACACTTTTAATCTATTCACACTCTCCGTTTCTGTCTCTGTCGATGGGGGTGCTGGGGGAGGGGGAGGGCGGCGGATTCCAGTGCTGTCCAGTATTTCTGAAGCCAGATCTTGGCTGTAAAGTGCGTTTTTCAGTCTCTGATGCCTTTTCTGTTTTTGCCTACACTGCCCTTTAACCGCTGGAAGGGCTCCAGATTTCAGAGGCGGTGTCAAATGTCCCTGCTCTGAGACGACAGGAGCCGTCGCTGGGGACCAGACTCGTAGAAGTCACTAGGTGTCAAACTCTATTATCGTCCCAAGTAACTTCTAACTCCTCGGTTCACATAGTCTCCCCCATTCTGCACAGTGTATGGTAGCGTCTGCTGGTTAGTGTCTTCTTAAATGTGGTCAAGTGAGGTCAGACTTTTGCCCCCTGTGGACTCAAAGGCTTTCACATTAAAAGCAAAGAACTAGGAACAAAAATCTTTATCACCTAATGGAGGTATTTAACAAAGCAAGATTTCTCTGGTGTTCTCTCTCGCTCTGTCTCTCTCTGTCTGTCTCTCTCTCCCTGTCTCTCTTTCTCTCTCTGTCTGTCTGTCTGCCTGTCTCTCTCTCTCTCTCTCTCTCTCTCTCTCTCTCTCTCCACTAGATCACTTAAACTTAAACCTACCCAGTAATAAAATAGTTAAGCGACACTCCTATTGAACAGACCTTAACTTTAGGTTTGGGTTATCTAGCTAAGTGAGAAATCCTTCTTTGTGAAATCCTTCTCTGAACCGAGGTGATCTGCCTGGCTAGTGACTTGGGTATCACTGGACAAATGACACTAAATGGAGCAGGACAGCCTCTCCCCTTAGCATCCATAACAGATAAACACGCTTGTTGACCACGGCTCCAGCTGTACCTTGAAGATAATGAGGCTTATCTCTGACCCTGCATTATGGCTTTGAAACACGCTAAGAGCAGACAGAATCAGCCCCTTTCCCTTCAATAATATATGCTGAGGATGAGAGTGACACTGACACTGATTTCCCCTTGGCACTTATAGTGCTGTCTTTAAAAAGTAGCACCAAAAAACAAATATAACAACTTAAAAACAAGTCTCTCAAACCATTCATTTAGAGTTAGGAGGAGTAATTGTACTTGCAGTTAAACTCGACATAATGTGACAGTGTTTGTCATGATAATGATGAATATCACTATTACTCCCTACTTGCTACCAGTGGACTACTAACTTTTCAGTATAATTAAAATTAGAAGACATTATCATTATTATTAGGTTCTGTATCACAGTATATTGTCTAAACTGGTAACTGTCCCATTGCTAATATACTGTAGTTTATTTGACACATTGAAATCTTAGAACTCTGTGCTTTCATACATACACACACACACACACACACACACACACACACACACACACACACACACACACAGAAATGCCCCCACAATAACATTTGATGGCCTCATGCGTGCTCTCTTCAGTCCATATTTATTAATGGGAACACATTCCAGTACAGATTAGCTAAGCCCAGCCTTGATCTTTAGGCTCACACATGCGGAACCATGACACTGAGAGGCCAGTGACGGGCGGCTTTTATTCCAGTGCCCCGCGTGCACTAGTGCTCCTGCAGCCCTGCGTCTCTGTCGAGGGGGCCAGGCCAGAAACACGAAACTATAATTACTGCCCAGGCAGGCTAATAGGTAGGCAGGGGTTTTCACTGTATGGCCGATGTAAATAAATACCATCCTACTCATGGAAATCTCCTCACTCACGTGAGCCGAGCCGAAGCTGTCATTATAAAGGATGACTAGGAGTTTAAGAGGGAGTTTCAGTCTGTGGCTTCATTGTTGTTATGATGATGTTGCCTACGTGAAGAAGGCACGGTACTTTTGTTGTTGTTTTCTAACTTGCCCTTCAAACGAGGCCTGATAAATCTCAGTCGATGAAGTACTCTTTTGTCATGTGCCACTTTAGCCCGTAATATTAAATGCTAACCAATGTCTTTTACCTCTCTTCTCCATCCCCAGGGATCCTTACCAAATCAGCCGGCAATTTGCTTCAAGGGGAACCAGGGGGTAAGATGAATGTGTTTTTGCTCACCCCTCCCAAATGTCTCAGAAATAGAATGCTTTAATTAGTCTTGATTGTTGAGCCGTGTAGCACAGAGGGAAAGAAAAGGGGGGAAAAACCCTCACGGCAGCTCTCTTCACTATCTCAATATTTCATGAGCTTTCCAACCTCCTCCTCCCCCAACAACGAGAGGGAGATTGCTACCACCTTTAGGGCCTTCTCAACTAGATTGAAAACGTTTATAGAATTTTAGCCCTGCACGCATGTGTAAGTGCAGAAATGAATAGGGTTACTGCACAAGTTAGGGCAGACTCTCTCATAGTCTCTCTGTCTCTCTTACTCTCTGTCAGTCTCTCTCTTTCTCTCTCTCTCTCTCTCTCTCTCTCTCGGAATTGCTAGGTTCATATGGACTGTGGTTCCATATCCGTACTGTTATAGCACACTATACCAAGCCCTGCATCCTGTGGTCAGCCTGCATGACCCAGGGAGAGAGAGAGAATTCCAGTGAAATGCCTATAAAGAATGATGCCTGTGTCTAAAAGGATTAGCACATTCAGCTACAGCACCTCCCTGCTGGTGCCTGCTAGCCTCGCGTACCTTTAAATGCACAATCGCTCCTGTCTAAAAGAAGCCTGCCTAATCCCCGTCCGAGAGCCGATTGCACATGGAAGGAAAGTGAGTAGCTGGAGCGCACAGACGTTGGACTGTGTGGCCGAGGCGCACGTTGGGGGAGCCGGGAAAGCCCCATGAGAGGGTATCCAACACCCCCCAGGGCTGCTCGCCAGGTTACTGGGTCAGGCTGGCAACTGGGGAGGGCTTTGTTAGGGAGCGCAGGGCGGTGGCTGTGGGGAAATAGGGGGGATGCGGAACCCCAGGGAACCCCCCCTGTGTCTCTGTGCCTGTTGTCTCTGTGCAGACATGAAAGGCCTTCGACGAGAAGCGGGGGGCCGTGCTAAGGCCTCTTCTTTTCTAAAGGCAGCAGTGCAGTGAACTTCCTAATATCCGTGGTTCTCTTATGCACAACATAGCGACAAGCAGTCATTTGTGGTAATGCAGCATCTAACGTGTGCAGTTTGCATTGCAGTATGCAGCAAATTTATTTAGACCAACGAGAGAAGCGGTCATGTCCAAGTGTTTGCAAATAAAATGGCTTTTAATTGCAAGATTAAATGTAGCGATGATATCTGTGTTCGGAGCGTTACATATTCAAATTGGCTGTGCTGAGTTGGAGTGTAGGGTCCCTCCTCCATCTTCTGACAATGGACTGCTGGGCATTAATGAGGTATGTGAGCCGTTAGAGAGAGAGAGAGTGTGTGTGTGTGTGTGTGTGTGTGTGTGTGTGTGTGTGTGTGTGTGTGTGTGTGTGTGTGTG
>JBBPCY010000019.1:2337194-2347542 GCA_037974405.1 Brachyalestes nurse | reverse complement strand
AGATACATCACTGACTGTGGAGCTGTAGTGTGAGCAAGATTCAGTCAGTTCTAGATACATCACTGATTGTAGAACTGTAATATGAATAGGTTTAAACTATAATAGCCTAAAAAAGATCACGAAACCCATCAGTGACTTCCTTGTAAGGTCAAAAGAGCCAAATTTCCAAACCAGGACAGACGGAGCTTATGTGGTGCTTTTTATTCTGACTGTGATCAAACATCTGTGGGTTTTTAGTGCCGTTAGAGGCCATTAGAACTCTATTTTGGTCGTCCTGTTTAAAGTGGCCTTTAAGAGAGATTAAATGTATTTCGGGTTCGAAGGGCCTCAGTGTGGGAACTTGGCCGGGAGCACCAGGGTCGGGACGTGGAACACTAAAGAGTGAGAGGAAATCAGAAAAGTTTGCTTCTAATATTCAGTGCCCAGGCCATATTCCCGTCCAGGAACCCATTCAGAGCCCTGGCGGGTTCTCTGGTACACTGTGTTCCGATGATCATGGTCTGATGATGTGAGGATGATAAGCAGACGGTTCCCAAACCACTCAGTAATGGAGTTCAAGACGCTGGGAAGAAAGGCAGGCCTGAGTTTTAGTTTAAGTGACACCATTGAAGAACCAAGAAAGATTTACATGACATTTATCAGACACTTTTATCCAAAGTTACTTCCATTCCCTAACTACAGGGGGCAGTCTCCCTGGGGCAACTTGGGGTTAAGGGTCTTGCTCAGGAACCCACTGGTGGTGTGCTGGAGGTAGGATTCAAACCCATGACCTCTTGGTCAAGAGGGAAGTATCCTACCCACTGAGCCACCTCCCCATGTTTCAGTTTCTCTGATAGAACTTAAAGCACCTGTTTAACACTTTGAAAGATCCACATCATGGAAAAAAATTATTTTCTGAAGTTTGATACCATATATAATATACAGTATATACAGAAACTGTTCAGCTGAAACGGTTGTGATGTCACAAAAAACAACACACATTTAAATATTTATACCTTTGTACGCAGCCTATAAGCAGCTTAGACTGAAGCAGCCTAAGAGGCACAGCCAATCGGAACAGAGCTTATTTGCATATAAACCAGTGGTAAAGGCTCAGTAACAGAAAGAGCCTGTTTAACTGAAAGGGAAAAAGAGAGGCTGGAAAAAGTTTTTTTTTGATGCATTAAACAAAACAAATGCCAAAAAAGAGCCTCAATAGATGAGAGAAGAAGGGTCTGGGCCCTTTAAAGATATGAATGGGCTCTTTAATTAAAATAATAATGATCAGTATGAATAAAATATCAAAATTTCAGTCTTCCACAACATTGCCTTTGTTCCTGCTAGAGAACATTAAAGTGTGTGTGTGTGTGTGTGTGTGTGTGTGTGTGTGTGTGTGTGTGTGTGTGTGTGTGTACGTGTGTGTGTGTGTGTGTGTACGTGTGTACGTGTGCATGTGTGAGCATATGCATTTATCTATAACCAAATATGCATGACCTACTGTCTTGAGACCGAGTATGCAAGGGAGAGTGCACACTTGTGCAAGCTGAAAGATGTATATTTAAGTGCATCTGTCTAAATTGTGTGTGTGTGTTCTTGTCTTTCTTTTCCCACTGAAAGCTAATTAGAATGACAATAGGAGGAATGTGTAGCAGAGAGCGGTGGTCCCCAGAAGCAGAGCAGCAGAGGAGGGGGAGAGAGCCCACGTGTGAGTGAATGGGCACACGTCGCACTATTCATCCAGATGTGACGTGCCCACCACTGGGGCCCCCCCAGCGCCTCTCTCGTCTGGGGCACCGTGTTTTGACTGGCACGCTGTTTCGCCGCTTGGTCCTCCCGTGTTGTCTTTACTGGGCTCCTTCTAAGAGCAGGACAGATCTCCATCGTCTCAGTTCTTGAGGCTGACGTTTAAATGCTGACTGTTGAATTTGACGGTCAGCCAGAAGGTGGTGGTGGGGGGTGCTTTGAGGGGCCTGCTTTTGGTTAAACTGAGACCAGAGCAAGCTTTTTTTTTTTACAGAAACTGCATTGATCCAATTTCAGGTATCAGGATTGGGCCAAAATCAGCAGAAAATGCTGGACTGGAAATCAGAGGTGGAAAGGAAGAATGAATCGGATCCAATCCTGTTACAAATCTACCACACATTCACATTTGTACGACGTCCTGCATTTCTACCTGTTAGATAGAAGAGCGGTTTAAGAGTGACCTGTTTTTAGATTGCGGGTTCATCTTAAGTGGAGTGCTTCAATTAAAAAATACATTTCAAAGCTCTAGTTATTTAAGAAAGAATTGGATTGCCTGATGTCAGAAAAGAAGTGAAGGTTGTAAACAGTTTAATTAATATAGCAGTATAATAAAAGCAGGTTTATTTTTCATTTCCAAATATTTAGTCTCAACAGCATTTCCACTGTGGCAAATGAATTAGTGGTGAAAGGGGGGTATGAGTAGTCACGAGTAGTTAAGCACGATATAAAACATAAAAGCTGTGAAATGTAATGAACTGATATATTTAGAAGAATAACATTTCTGTTATTTTTTTTTTCTGTTCTTGAAACATTGGGGTCTTAGGCTGGGTGTTAGTTTAGAGGCAGAAAATGTCTTGGGGGCGTAGATGTCAAGTCACAAAATTATTAGAATAAACTGTTAGGATACTCATGAATGCAGAAGAAAACTAAGGAATGCAGTTTTGCTGCTAAAATTGTGTAACTGTGGCTGAGGCTGGCATGTTTGGTTTTATTTGTAGGCATTGTGGCAGTGAAGAGTTAAAGTACACCTCTCGATAGCGGAAAGAACACAGTTCCTGAACCCTTGGCATGACTTTTGATCCAGCATGTGTGCACACGTCATGTCACTTTTTCTTTTTTTTTTTTTAAGGCTGCTAATACAGGTGGTACAGACCCTGTTCATAATTCAAGCGTGAGACGCTTGATATTCAAACCGTCCCCACATCCTGTCATTATCTCCCCCTGATTAATGGTTTATCTCTGCATCTTGCTGGCATTTTGCAGGCAAAACCTTGTCTGACCTATCAGCCTGGCCTATTGCAGATAATGTTCGAGGCATGAATAAAGGCATTGATTCCTCGCCACCTCCAGGGCGTCATGGTTTGCGCCCTGCAGGACGCATTGTTCTTCAGAATTACCTTTCAGCCACAGAGCTTTTTCAATCTCCTGTGGACGAATCAACAGTTTGAGGATTAGCTGTCAGGTGGAGCCCATGTGTTGGGTGAAAAATATTCCTTGTTCAAGAGTTATTCCTGTGCTTGCTCCTTTTTTTATAGTTGTCATTACTGTAGGTTTTTTTGAACCACAGTTTTTTTTTTTTTTTTTTTTTTTTTTTTTTAAATCAGGTTTCTCAGATTCTGAGCTGGCCGGGAAATGGCCTGTATTTTTGTAAATAAACCCTACCTCGGAAATCCTGCCTCGCTGAGGTAGACACTTTTCCGATTAGCTCTGTTTGATGTGTCACAGACTTCAAATTGGCCTTGGACTGATCCTCTGGGTCCAGATGGGATGTAAACGATTTGAGATGGTTTGAGCCTAAACGTGTTTTGAGAAGCTGGTGTTATTTTTGTGGCCTTTTCTTTTTTTTTTCCTAGAGTCATTTACTGTGCTGGCCTTATTTTCTGGTCTTAGTTTCTCTTTTGTAACTGGTCATGGCCTGTTTTGCAGCATGCCTCTGTGGAGGTCAGATTAAATAATGTTTCTGTGTTTACATTCATACCGTCTGGGATCTTAAGGCCATATCGTCGCCCTTCATGTTCTTTTAAAGAGTGTTCTTTTGATGCGTAACTTGCTAAATGTTGATTTGATGGACTGACAACAGCACATGCATGTTTTAGCTCAGGGCCTTTACTTACAACATTGTAACCACCAACTCGCTGAATAGCAAGTGCCATTCAGTACGCAGACAAAGACACAAGTGATGCCCTTGGAGGAAAAAATGAACAAATGAGTCACAATCAATTACCCACAGGTTTTCTTGTATATTAGCAACTTGTATCAAACAGTTTTTACAAGATGTTGGAGCAGAGACTTTAAAACAGCATTGAGAATCATTAATGAAAACAGAGAGTAGGGAGGTGTTGTAGTAAACGCGGGAGGCGGCATGGTGCTCACCCTTATGCTTAGACCCGCTTCTGTTTAATTTCCTCATGACTGTCTCTATAGTAACTAATAGGAGAGTGGAGCCTGGCTTCTGGCTGCGCTGCGAATGGGCTACATACGAAAGCAGCACCAGGGCACTCTCCACCCCCACGATAGAGACAGGAGCACACACACACACACACACACACACAGAGGGTTGGTTATCGAGTTGGGTCACCCAGAGCTTACTGAGCTTGACAGATTAGCCCTCAGGTGCCGGCAAGGAGGCAGAGGCAGATTTTGCTTGGCATCCCAGGCAGTAGCTAAGAAGATGAGGCAGGCAACCACCACAACCCCCCTTACCCCTCTTCTCCATCCCCCAACACATCACCAACCCCTGCCTCCAACCAACCCCCCATGCTCAACAGACAGCCACCCATTTAAATGTAACCGACATCGGAGCCCCTCTGAGCACGCAGCGGCTGCCTCAGAATGATTTAATGCCAGGAGAGACAAGCCTGCGCGCCGTCGCCTTTACCGGCCGTGACTCGTGGCAGCCTCATTGATCATATGCTAAACAATGGAACGGCTAGTAAAAATGTGACCGGATTTTACCTCTGTGTGTTGTGCGCCAGTATTAGCACGCTTTGTCTGCTTCTGTGTGTTACAACAACCCCCTCCAACTCCCCCTACCTTACACGCCACTTGTTAACACCGTCATACTTCATGTTTCCATTCTTTATTCATTTTATTTATATTACATGTAGTTTTGCCTACAGTTGATTGCTGTTTCTATGCATCCATTGCAAGTATACCAAGAAGAATATCACCAGTAGTAGTAGTAGTAGTAGTAGTAGATATAGTATTCCAGTGTTGGATAGAAAACCCCAGTAATTGACCACATTAGCATTTTGCATTAAGTATTTCTTTAATACACACAGTGGTCGGAGCAGAATGTGTAAGAGGCAAAACAGTCCCTATAGCCCTTCCCCCATCTCTGTCTGTCTGTCTGTCTGTCTCTCTCTCTCTCTCTCTCTGTCTCTCACAGTATCTTTCTCTCTCTCTCTCTGTCTCTCTCTCTGTTTCTCTCTCTGTGTCTCTCTCTTTCTCTCTCTCTGTCTCTCTCTCTGTGTGTCTCTCTCTCTGTGTCTCTCTCTGTCTCTCTCTCTCTCTCTCTCTGTCTGTCTCTTTCTAACATCCCCTGCCACCTCCCTGTCCTCCCTTTTCTTGGTTGAGTAGTTTTCTGTCGGTTTTTGATGTGAGGGGTGGTCGTTCACTGCTGTCTGTTGGCTCAGCGTTGGGATGCCCCACTCTAAACCCCCAGCAGGGCACACGTCCCTGTGGGTCATGAATAATCGAAGGCGTCTCTCCGTGCCATTGGATGCAACTCCTGCAACAAAAGAGGAGCTCCAGCTTCTGAGGAAGCCATGACGAAGCGCCGGAGGAGAACAATAGCGCACTGGTGTCCTTGCACACATAAAACAAAACCACTGGAACTAATTCCACCCGTGCCAGAGAGAAGGGAAGTATCGAGAGCGCTCATTTCGATGTCCAGTCAGGGCCGAAGAATTACAGCCGCCGCCATAATTGCACGGCACCAGATAAAAGAGCTGCCCTTCGCTCATGTAATTTTGGTCACAGGGACTTGGGCACCGAAAGCGAATGGCCGTGCGAAAGTGATGTCTTGATGCTGGACAAGATGGTTAGACAGTTGGGGCCCAAGCATTTAGGGAAGGAAAAACAGCACCTGAAAAAACACGACAGCTTCTGCCTTTTTTTTTTCCTTTCAAACAGATGTGCGCTTTCAAAGGAATGGGGGGAGAAAAGATTTCAAAAGTTTATTCTTCCAATAATCAGAGCGAAGGTGTTGTCTGCCGTGCATAATTGCGTTGAAGTCAACGTGCCGCACTTTCGGCAGCTTGCATAAGCAATTTTCAGCGTGCCATGAGATCCAGGGAAGGCGAGGTTTCTCCAGCAGCCCCCCCCGCCAGAGCTGTTCCGTTCCAGCCCAGTTCACACCTTACAACAGGCCGAAAGTATTTGACATCTCCAAACATTTAAGGCCGAGCGGTGGCAGATGTGCCCGGTCCGGACCACAGAGGGAGGCTTTGTGTGGAGCTCGACTCCCTGGTCAGCCTTACGAGGTGCTGAGGGCTGCCATTCTGATTCCATTTGGCTGCAGTGACAAGGGTGTGTGTACATCTAGCTTTGTTCAGGCCGGGGAGGTGGACCTCTTTCTCAGGTCTCCTGCTGGATGTGGCAGATTTACAGTGATTTCATTCAGCAGCAAATGGTTTTGAAATATTGAAAAATACTGCCAGTCCAAGCACACAAATCTGCTCTGGGCATACGCAGTGTTTCTCCTAAATATGTGTATGTGGTTGACCAATATATGTACTGTTATGAATGTTAGCATTAAAGGAACAGACCGTTTGTATACTTTTTAAAAAAATAACTGTGCTTGGGTGTATTTTAATACTCTTTTGTATAGCTGTCAGGTTTAATGATTTGGTTGTGAGGTTCATGTTTTTGCTGTTGTTGGAAATCTAAACCTCACACTTCTGAAAACAAAGAAAAAAGATGTGACGGCTACACAGTGTCCTCATAGTGACAACCAAGACTGGCTTTGCTGCTTAATTCTGCTTAATTATATCCGTGTTGTATTGGGCCTCTTAAATTAGCATACTAGGTTGATTTAAGTGCATGCACACTCAAACAGGTGTCCAGAATGGACGCAAGGCAAAACCAATCAGTGACCAAGACGTTCCTCGTATCCCAGTGCAGGAAATCCATTAAAATTATTGCAATCAGAGTAGAAAACACGCTTGGACAAAACGGTGCAGCACTGAAGAGAAAGTGCTAGGCTTTGGATCCTTTGAGAATTTTTGGGCCCAGTCATAAACGTCTGGTCTCATGGTTTTTACCAAATTCTATAGGTTTTATGGGTTCAGCGTGTTAGCATTATAGCTAATGTCAATAAAAGTTTAACTGCAGTTCTAGCTACAGCTTAGCTTTACACCCAAAGAACTATACATTATACGACCCAGTGAGAGACGTGATGCTATTGGTCATCTTGGAGTTACCATTAGTCAACACTCGCTCCACGACATCATGCTCTAAAGTTTGCCCTTTATCTAAAAGTGCTGTGTAAAGTGCTGTGTTAACATGAACGCTGGAATGTTGTTCTGCTATCTCATGTGGAAACCTCAGTCCTGTTTCATTGAAACCTCCATTTCTGCTCTGGACCTTGGAAGTCTTTTTGCAGACGCCCAAATTGAATTTTATGTTTGGTTGTTTTTGCTTTTCATGGTCTTCTCAACAAAAGCAGAAAACAAAGACGTGTGACAGGCTGAAATACGCAACAACTACAAGGTGCCCTTTTCCCACAGTGTCAAGAAGGCCCCCTTTTTGATATCTATCCAGGAAAGCAAGAGCCATCATGATTTATGGTCTCTAAATCCCTGATTCTGTTCGGATTTGAAAAAGCTTATCCAGAAGCTGATTTTTTTTTTTTCCCTGGAGGCAAGCTGGGAACCAGTGGGCTAAATGACATATGGTTATGAAGATGGCAAAGGAAGCTAGGAATGGGAAAAAGGGTGGGTGAGTGACTCCCGGAGTGGAGTGACCTGAGTGACATTGATTAGAATTAGAATGCTAAGTGTGCAGGGTAGAAGTTTGAGGGGGGGGAGCAGTGTTAACTTACGAATGCATCACTTAACCGGGAGGGCCATGGGGGGTAGGGAGGTTGTCTTTAGGAGAATATGGAGCAAATGGGGTTGTGATGTTGAAGGAGTTGGGGGTAACTGGTCTGGGGGGTTGGTAAAGACTATAAATCCATCAGTGTGCCTTCCTCTAGGGCATGATTTTGCTCAGTAATCACATGAGTCTACTGCGATATACTTATAGGGCCCTCTTGTTCTCCTATTTTAAGTCACTTGTTGCTTGTACTTTGTCGATCTTAGACAATTAAGTATCTGTGGGCTTTGCTAAAGGCTGCGGATCCAACATATACAGCTCTGGAAAAAAATGAGACAACTGCAACTTATTTTCAAATCAGCATTTCTGAGGATGACAACCATTCCATGCCAGTGTCTGTTAAATTCCTACACAAACACCTCATTCTGCTTTATGAGGGACTGATTTCTGATCAACTGAATCAAGTCTTATTTAATGAGGAAAAGTATAAAAACATTGTTGTAATCAGCTCTCTCCTCTCGCAATGACACCAGTTGGATGGTAAAACACTACTAGAAGTACATCAGAGGTAATTATTGCCGTTTTGTTTAAAAGTGAACAAGAGATTTGTTTTGTTCTGTAAACACTACATCAGTTCTCTTAGTTTGATATTTTGTCATTTCCTTTAAAATGATGCTTTAAAGAGCAATATTTTTATTTGGAAATTAGGAGAAATATTGTCAGCAGTTCTTGAAAACTAAGGCAAAGCTGTTCAGTTCAATACTTGCACCTATAAGAGCTGTATATGACGTATGAACAACAAGGACAAGGGTGGTGCTCAGTAAAGTGAGTGGTCTATCACCATTAAAATCCTATTTTGTCTACTCTTAGGCTTAATGGGTGTCTGGAAATAAAGCCCAGAATGTACTACAGGTTTTAATATTTACCCATATGACTTTATGTATGTATGGGCATCAATAAAATTCCTTTTTTTATTCCCCGACATATCACAACAATAGGTAATATTTAAGTTTGCATTAAATAAATTGATGATCCCGCACTA
The DNA here is from genome assembly GCA_037974405.1 of Brachyalestes nurse. Classification (NCBI taxonomy): domain Eukaryota; kingdom Metazoa; phylum Chordata; class Actinopteri; order Characiformes; family Alestidae; genus Brachyalestes; species Brachyalestes nurse. The sequence continues at coordinate 2,338,742 of JBBPCY010000019.1, read as the reverse complement.
ACCTGCCGTTATTGTTGCTTACAGAATGTCAAACCTGCCACAACTTGTTTTGTTTGGACTATTTTGTTCCCTTTTCTTCTTTAAAGTGCAACAAAGGGAACTTCATAAATTAGACAGAAGCCAGATTTCCAGTAAGGAGATCACTATTTATTTGCTGACTCATACAAATGGCACACATAGTGGCTTATTGTCAGTTTCAGGACTCCAAAACTGGCCAGATTAGTAATGGGACATATTATGTAAATGATTTTATTTATCACTAAACTCAAATTCCATATTATTGTTACATGAAAATAATGTTATAGAGCAGAGGCCCTTAATCACCGGGCCGCAGACCGGTATCAGTCCGTGAGTCATTCAGTACCGGGCCGCACAGAAAGACAGAATAAAAATATTTTATTGATTCATCAGAGTCTGAAAGATCTTTTATTTTGAAAAAGACGCTCGTCTCGGTCACGTGATACGGTACATCAAAAAAGTAGCCCACAAGCTAGTAAAAATGAGTAAAAAACAAACACTCGTTGTTTTTAGTTTTTTTTTATACCGGTCCATGAAAATAGTTTTACATGAACCTGGTCCATGACACAAAAGGCTTGAGGGTGCTGGTATATAATACTGATGATATAATACTGGCTGTGTTGGTGTTCAAGGCAGAAAACAGTGTTCAAAAAGGCTCTAGTTTTATTCAGTTAATTTACGTCTTAAACAGCAAAGCATAATTCTTGTCTGCGTGCACGCCGGCACCACCCCCTTGGACCCCCCCTCTCTTTTTTTTTTTGGACGACCATGCTTATTAAGCGTAAAAAAGACAAAGTACACATCTATTTGAGTGGGCCACTCTTTGTTGCTCTGAGACTCGGACGGAAATAGGTCATTACCAGCATTCGCTTCAGTTGCCTTGAGTGGCCGTAGCAGCGTCAGGCCGCTGTTGTGTTTGTGTGTGTGTATGTTGTGTTACGTTACAGTGAGGTCCTATTGAGGAATGGGGGTTGGGTCCTCATGGCAGAAGCAGTGTCGCTGTGTGTGTGAGAGAGAAAGACAGTAAGTGTGTAGGAGTGGGAGTTGTTGGAAAAGGTGCTGTTATTGACTCCACTCGCCTGCTCAGGGCTGCTCTGCATGACTGGGCATTTGTGACAGCCTGTGTCCTGCTCTTCACATCTGCCCACAGCGCGCGCTCTCTCTCTCTCTCGCTCGCTCGCTCTCTCTCTCGCTCTCGCTCGCTCGCTCGCTCTCTCTCTCTCTCTCTCTTGCTCTCTCCTGCTCTCGCTTGCTCTCTCTCTTTCTGTCGTTCTCTCTCTCTCTTTCTCTCCCCCCTCTCTGTCTCTGTGTCTCTCTCTCTCTCTATCGCTCTCTCTCTATATCGCTCTCTCTCTCTATCGCTCCCTCTCTCTCTCTCTCTCTCTCTCTCTCTCTCTCTCTTTCTCTCTCCTGCTCTCGCTCGCTTTCTCTTGCTCGCTTGCTGAGAGACAGAGAGAGAGAGGGGGGGAGAGAAAGAGAGAGAGAAAGACTTCTGTCTTTCTCTCTCTCTTTCTCCCCCCCCCCTCTCTC
>JBBPCY010000019.1:2296080-2309377 GCA_037974405.1 Brachyalestes nurse | reverse complement strand
GGAATCTTATTTCTAGCCTAAAAAGTCTTCTTGATCTTGTTTTGAGAATAATATACTATATAAGAGCAGATTTGTAAAATTAGATTTTCAGGTATTTTTTTTCCTATTTCAAGAAATCGTACCAAGTGTAAATATCTTACTGCACTGGCAGATCATTTCACTTTTTTCTAGTCTGAGATTTCTTGAAATAGGAAAAAAAATCTTAAAACAATCTTAATAATCTTATACAGTATATTATTCTCAAAACAAGATAAAGTTTTAGGCTAAACATATTTAGATCAAGACTTTTTGCAGTGTGTCAGTGTATGGTTAGTGTATGGTTAGTGTATGGTTAGTGTATTACTATTGTAACTTTGCCCATATTAGCAAGGCAGACATAATGGGTTCTTGCAGATATAAATGATCACATTAGTATTGGACACAAGTATCCTGTTGAAAGGCATGTCCAAAGGCAAGTGGAGAACAAGTCGAGGCATATCTCTAATTAGGGTGTATGTGGCAGCATTGCCAGTGGAGCTGTTTGTGCCTACTGGGTTGATGATTGACTGAATAACAGCTGGCTGACCCACAACCCAGAGAACCAGCAGACGAGGCAGCACTGCCCTCCACCTGCCAAAGTACAGGGGCGTCCGTCGGCCGCACTTCTCTTATCAGAACCGCTGATAAATGACTCTCTCGTGGCAGCATGTGTGCTTGATCACGTTTGCACTGCTCGATTGCATTTACCATTTTCCCTCTTTTGTTTGTGTAGACCACGGGGACCCCAACACACCTGTGACCCGTGCCTCGCCGGAGGAGCTGCCAGACTATTTATTGTAAGTTCTGAAATAATTGCCTGCTTTCTCTTGGAGCCATTCAGGAGTTCAGAGATTGCCTTCTTGTGTTCACGTGCCTGAACGTGCTTGAATGAATCAAAGCCTAATTGTGTAGCGTGGCAAAGCGGACAGCTAAGTGGAGCCTCCTTGGTTCTCGAGGAACATCTGTGTACTTGAGAGATTCGGTTTTTGCAGGTGCTAGCTGAGTACTGGGTCTTAGGTGACAATGAGCGGCTGAATTCGTTTCAAACTCGCCTGGTACGGCTCCCTGGTGTCTGAGGCGGCCTTCACATAAACAGTACCCATGAAATTCAGCTGTAGAAGAGAAGGGAGAATGGCACAAAACTCCAAAGCTGTAATTTTCTATTTATACCTCACCATGAGACCTGATCGTACAAAACAAAAAAAAAAACTTTCCAGAAAAAAAAAAATCCTCACAGTATGAAACTAATTTTGCTTTTGGAAGATTTTCCACACTCACTCTGGGCCACAGTGCCACCTGTTGGTGACTTCTTTAATCCAAGTCACATGTGTTGCAAGTGCCTTCTCAGTTTATATTTGTGTCTCAAGCGTTATCTTTTGTCTCTGCAGAAAATACAGCACCATTACTGACTCGGATCAGCGGCGACAGTATAAGGAAGATTTCTGCGCAGAGTACGACGAATACAGAGATCTCCATGAGCGGATCGGGAAAGTCACAGACATATTTGTCCAGCTGGGGTCCAAGATAAAGACACTGTCGCCCGGTACACAAGAGTACAAGGTACGACAGCGTTGACCACATATTTCTTTAGGCTTTAAAGTTTTGAGTCAATGCTGTTTGTACTACCTGAAACTGAACAGTTGTAATAGAGCATGAGTAAAGCTGGATATTGTGGTCGGTATGAAGTATTAGGATTCTTAAAAACTCTTCTGTTTTTCAACATTTCAGGTAATGGAGGGTCAGATACTGGAGAAGTATAGGAAATACAAGAAGGTAAGGAATCAGTCATGATATTTTCAAAACCAAAGATTTATAGCCAGTCTTCTAAAACCAGATTGAGCCTAAACTTATTTGAAAATTTCAAATAGTAATTCACCGTTAAGTTTTCATTTGAAATGAGTAGAAGTATATGTGACTTATCTCTTTATATTTAATTAGTCAAACGCCTCTTCAAGTGTTGAAACCCCTTTTTTTTCCTCTCTCTCTTGCTGCAGAAGTTTCCTGGCTACCGGGAAGAGAAGAAACGCTGCGAGTATCTCCACCAGAAACTGTCTCACATTAAAGGCCTGATTCTAGACTATGACCGCACTCAAACCCCCTCCTAGTGCTGGCTCTCCCTCCTCCATCTTTTTCCTTCTTCCCTACTCAGCAGGCCATACAGACCAAAAGACTCCTCGGTGGAGATGAGGCAGGAGTAAATCCGGTTCCTTCTGGAAGAACCTGAAGAAGTATTTTCACTTCCTCTTCTGCACACACGGCGGTGAAAGTCTGGAGGATTGAAGCTCAGACCTTCTCTCACAGGCCGAGACCTCTGACTCGTGAATAAATCCCTTTAAAGTTTTCTTTTTTTCTTCTTTTCTTTTTGTCTGTCCGCGTGAAAAGTGTTGCGTTGGTGTGATTTTTGAGGGTAGAAATGGTGAGACGTGACTTAAGCCAAACTCCCCTCTACCCCCTGAAAGCAGCACGCGTTATCTCTCGGCTCGCCCCTGGTCTCGTAGGGTCCGGGGCTGATTCTATGGTACAATCATGACGACTGGACAGTAAGAGGACGATCCCGACCCTGTCTGCTGTGTCTCGGTGCACAGATTCTATTTTGCTATTTTACTGAATGTACATTTGTAAACTTGTAAGATCATGACTTCTATAATAAAGGGTTTTAATCACTGGATAGAATAAGGGAAACGTGAAATATTGGAAGACCTGGGGCGACCCTACCGAGCTCTGTAAAAATGGCAGGGTGCACTTTCTTGGACTATCGTTCTTGTAACTGAAAACTGATATCCAATGTTGGACCATCCTTGAGGAACGTAGTAAAGGGCCTTAAATCTCAGCAGTTCTGCTCTTTATAGGCTCACTACTACCTAACATGATCGTTTCAGACAGAAAGAAGTAATGTGATTGAACAAGAGGGACGGTAGGATAAACTGGAGTATTGAGGAGTAGTGCTAACTCCTGGCCCAATTCTCGGACTCAGGTTGAGCCTAGCACTGGACCAAAACAGCCGAGAGGAATTGTAATCGGAGATTTCTCCGTTTTATTCGGTCCAACACTAGACCCGATCTGTTTCAGGGAGCCTGCAGCGAAAGGGTACCACAGTGGTCGTAATTCCATGAATTTTGTGTCCAGGGTCCAGTGCTCAAACCACTACAGCACATTGTGTCCTTAAAATATTATTATTATTATTATTATTATTATTACTACTCCTTCGCAGCATACACAATCATGTTTTAAAGCACATTAATTTTCAGGCGTTATTCATATTTGGATTTTTTGTTGTCTATGGTTTCTGAAGTCTTTATTATTATTATTATTATTATTATTATTATTATTATTATTTCTTTGCCGTCTGTTTCATTGAGTCAATGTCCATTACGTTTATAGATTTTTATTTTTTTTTTGCGAGAAGGAAATGATTTGTGAGGGAGTCACATCTATTCTTTTATAGGCCGGATATTCAACGATGCAAAAAACAAAAAGAGGAAAAAAGCCGTTTCTTCTACCTGTTGTTATTTTAATGGTGTTATCAGTTCTGTCGCTTTTACGAAGGGGTTTGATCATCACTTTCACAGACCGTTCAAACGTTTCATATCTTCTTAAATGGGTTTCTCCAAACCTGCTCCCGGATACCTGCCATCCTGTGGAGTTTTCTTCCAGTCCCAAGTAGCACACCCTCCTCAAGTATTCGGATGTTGCTGATTTTGAGTGTGTAACCTGTGTCGAGTTCCTCTGCAGTAAGAGCAGCTTTTTTTTAGGGAGCAGAGTTGGAGAGACCGGTTCTAAACCTTGATATCAAGTTGCATTTCATGTTCGACACTTTAAATGTTTTATTCTCACAAGTGTGACTCCTCCTTTTGAGATTTGCTGTTGCCCTTTTAATTGGGTTTTTAAAAAATGATGACCCTGCCCTGAAACCAAACAAAGTGATAAAAAGTCTTACTCTTGTGGACCGGTGGGTTGTTGCTGGACGTCCTCATGATCAGAGTTCTGTTAACTCTGTCCACTTGCCTCACATCCATTTTTTTGGAAGTATTTTCGTGTCACTTTCGTGCTTTTGACATTTCTCTTCTTCAGACTGCGAAGTTATTTATGTCCCTGCAGTGTTAGTTCTCTCTGCTTCTCAGTCCAAATTTGATATCTGCGTGGAAGCTGATAGAATTGCCAAAATAGCCTAGGTCCCTTCTTTTTGTTTTTTGTTTTTAATTGTTAAAGTTTATGATGGTTTCTTCCTTCATGGGGCTACTTCATGTATTGATGTAGATGCCTTAAATAAACTGGACCGCATTAACTTGACATGCTGTGTACTGGACTTTCTACCCTCGTGTGGCATTAAGATGTTATCGTCCATTTGGCGAAGAGCTCAGACTCGCTCAGTTCTGAATCGGTCACCTCACCGATGGCCTCAGATACAGTTGGTCACTCACATTTTCTCAAAGCGGCCTTCATTTTTTTTTCTCTCAAACCTCTTCATACAATTGGCAGAGCAGCTGTAAACTGGATTCATTTTTCACAGCTTTTGCTCAGAATACAATCTTTCAAAATGTGTTTCTACCATAATAACACTGGAAATCAAAGAAGTTCTACTACATAGTAATTTGTTATATAACATGATAGCAAGTTAATGTTATATATTTTGCAGTAACATCATATAAAACATTCCAAATTGAAATGAAGAGAAAATTCCCCCATCTTAGCTGAAGACCCTAAGCAGGTGTGTTCTCTTTTTCTATTATTTCTGTTCTGTCCAGTGACTGGAACGATTTTAGGTAAATATGTGCACTAGCAGACAGAAAAAGAACTGGGAGGTCTAAAAAAAGTATTCGTTTTATATTCCAGTATCTATGTAGGCCAACAATTGTAAGGAAAACCTTGAAGACCAATAGTTAAATGTTTTGTTCATTTTTGCGACAAAAAGTGCTCTCTGCATGGAGCACTTGATGGCATTTTTATGTAATTCAGTACACATTTCTATTTATTAGCTGAGTTTACACAAGACAAAACAAATTGTGCATTAATGTTTCAGAACAGTCAACAGACTGGGTGGTTCTGTAGTGCTAGTGTTGTAAAATAAAATATTGTAGCACTGAGAGAACTGGCACACATGGCATCTTCAAAGTAATCGTATGTGTATCATTATTACACATACAAAACAGAAGCGGTAAAAATGTGATTTTTGTGTGAAAAATGTATGTACGTTTCCCAAAACAATTCCAATTTTCCACAAGGGGGCGCCATTAGAAGTGTTGGAGAGGAAACACCGGTTCACGAGTGCAGTCAGCTTTCTTGTTGGAATGATGACTCAATACTGTGTTACTTAATATGTGATTTTTAATTAATCAGACAGCAGTAAAAACCAAAATCACTGCTGGCCTTAAGTATACCTTTACAGCATCAGAATTAAACCACTTTTGGTCAATTTTGTACACTTTTAGGATAGTGATGGAATTCTAAGATGGACTACAACTATCATGTCCTGCATTCCAGTTCACGTATGAAGAGACATTTATTAATCCTGAATTAAGTTCAAGTCACTAACTCTGGCCTATAGAATGACTTCTGGCTGGTGTTCCTACTCGCTCCCTCCACTCCTACAAGGAACATCGTCTGGCTCTGCCATCCCTACACACAAGGCAAACCCAGTCCAGACTGGTCTCATTCTGGTGGACTGAACTATCAAAGGTGACCAGAGTAGCAGAATCTCTCTCCATCTTCAAAAACCTCCTGAAGACTCATCTGTTCAGAGAGTGTCTCCTCTCCTCTCTATCTTCTTGCTTCACTCCTATATAAAGATGTAGCACTTAATACCCTCCTCTGGTTCTCACACTGTCCTGAAACTGGAGTGTTTCCTCAAACTGTAAGTCACTTTGAATAAACGTAATGTTAGGAGTTGCAAAGCAGATAGTTCCGACAGCACAATCTGTTATGGAGAAGCTATTAGTAAAAACAGCAATATTTTTACTGTAACTATCATTCTCTTGAGTGACTTGATTTACACTGCAGTTCACTGTAACTTTCTAGCACTGTAACGGTACTTACTGAAAACAAACCCCTCGAATAACTTTGTAAAGATTTATTTTCCTTGTACTACATTACATGCAAATTAAATGTTATGGAAAAAAAAGAAACTACCAGAATGTAAAAATAGAGAATTTTATTTGCAACAGTGCATCATAAGTCTAAGGCTCATATTTTGCATAGAAATCTATCGAGTGAAAACTGTGTTAAGCTGAAATAAAGTGACCAGAGCAGATGTTCATCTCAACCCAAATTAAATGAGGAAAAAAGGAACAACTTTAAAACACTCAACATTACTCACATTTAGTCTCTAAAGAGAACAGATAAACAGGGCTCAGGACTCGGAAAGAGGTAGGAGGCACTGGAAGTTACAATAAAAAGGTGAATAAAATAATTTGATAAATATACAGACTGAACAAATTAACATTTCCAGCAAAGAGTGACCATCTGCTACCAGGAATCAAGTAAGACGGTTTTAATGTTATTATTCCAGGTTTTAAAATCACTAGCTATTATTTGCAGCCCTTAGTACCTAAAACAGTATTAAAAGATTTATTACAAAGGTCCAGTTCAAAAAGAGCAGTATTATCTCAAAGTAGTCTGGAATCGGCAGTATGGGTGAGAAGAATATTAACAGAACGGTGTCCTGGTCGGCCCTCAGACATACCAAAATCATGGTCGAGGCACTTAGACGTCCTCAGTGCCCGAGTTCTGCAGCACTCATTCCATTCCCTTTTGCAATATCCAGTTTCATTACACAATGCCAGAAGCTGTGATTCTATCCTCGATTTCAGGATCCCACGACTGCGCCACTGGGCAACGAGAGCACACTTCAGATAGAAGCCAGCTCTTCACTTCTAGCGAATCAAATATCCAGAAAGATGACAGAGTGATTTTCTTCCCTCATGGTTCATGGCTGACTGGCTGTCCTCAATTCCTCTTGTGAAAGTTCGCTAAACTCACAGGCCACAATTCGAGTCACTAATACAACTTCAAACCCCAGGATTTGAGGCCTTTGGGATTTGAGGCCAGCCAGAGTAGCCTCTAATTCAACTCCTAACTATTTTAGTTTACTGCACCTAATGGCTCTCCAGAAATCCAGCATGTCATTTCTTAGTGTTAGTTATTTAGTATCTCCCAGTACACGACTGATGGCTGAAATACTCGTAAAGCTTCAGTCAGGAAAAGGCATGTGTGTGTTTTTTTGTAATCTTCACATACTTGCTAAATGAAAGAAACGTCTTGTCCCTCATTTATCACCCCACTGGCTACTTGCCCTCAAGCGGGATGGGGAGCTGAGGCCCGGCACATATTTCTCAGCTTTGAAACAGCAGCTAAACCTGTAAAATTAACTTCTGAGTTCAAACAGGTCTGTCTGAGCCCCCCCTACTGCACCGGAATCCAGTCCTACACCTGCCCTCAGTGGTATTGCCAGGTTTTACTTGGGTCCCATAGGAAATTCTCAGTCAGTCAGTAGAGAACTAGAGCCTTATGTCATTTTAAATAGCTTAAATAAGGTGTACGGATCATTTTACTGTTAAAACAGTGGATCACCAAGGGATGTTAAATAAGTCGTGTTATGACTGAGTCAATTGCCCAGTATCTGCTGGGAGAAGACAATTCGAAGGCTTTTCCATACAGCTTAAGTGTGTGTGTAATATTTATTATATATATGCTTTGTGGTCCTTTGTGTGGGCCACAAGTTATAAAAAGTATATATTTTTATCTAAGAAAAAAAAATCATTCCTGACTGAAGCTTAAATCTTTTTTCAGCTCTTCTCACCTTATGGTTTTATTTTCAGATGGGGCTTCAGGACCGTCAGCATCCCTATGAGAGAAGAGACGAGTCCACACATCCCCACCACCCCTGCACTGGTCTGATAAATCCCCAGCTTTTCAAGCGGAATGAAAAGATCACACACGTTCTTGAGTGTGTCGAGAGCCACAGCTGGCTGACTTCTGAGGCTCTCAATCAACAGAAACAGAAAAGCATCAAGCTGGGGAATAATGACACAAGCAACATCTGGACTGTCACTGAGGTGCTGGTTTACTTTCTGCTGAAACTGCCGTTCCCGACACCTCTGCACCATCAGCTGGGCCATCACGTAAACATCTCTGGTGAGATTCATCACTAAAGAAAGAAAGTAGTATCGGTTTGCGTTCAGGTTCCAGCAGTCGTTGTTGATGCCCTGGATGAGGCCGATGTGCCTGGCCCACAGGACGTTGTCACAAATGAAATAAAGGGCACGGTTGAGATTGGCCACAGTGAGGCAGAGGCGCAGCACGGGGTCAGACAGGTAAAACGTTTTCTTGGCTGCATCGATGGAACTCACAGTATTGCCGAGCCTGAAAACTAAACAGAAAGACAAAGTCGGCTTCTTTCGTTTTGACTGACGCCATTTCATTTGAGTCATTCATGCATTTTAATCTCAGACTGCGGTAGACTTTAGCTGGGAATGAATAAAAGTAAGTTAATACAAATAAAACTAGGACCTATTATTCAGGAAAAGACTAGGACGGGCATTTGTCTGACTTCTGACAATTTCTGCTCAAACAGCCATGAATTTCTGAGCAGAGATTCACTTGTTTAGGGTCTTTATGCGAGTGAGAAAAGACTGATTAACACTGGTCTCGGGAGGATGGAGCAGTGAGCGTGTCAAGCACCTAAGGAGGATTTCCACAGTAGCTGCCACTCTTTTGGCCACTATTGATCAAAGTTGCATAGAAAAGAACAGACTGGGATGCCTGTAATGATGTATGAATTACTCATTTAATCAATGACATTTGATTTATTAAAATATTAAACGATTTTGAAGCAAGTACGTCAAGTATTCCCAAAACTGGAACGAATGAATCACACACCCCAATCTTACATAAAGATTTGAGCACTTTTGCACTCTTCTCTGGTTCTCAGTGTTCAGAAACTTGAGTGTTTCCTCATATACTTAGTTGATTTGGATAAAAGTGTCTGTCAAATGATTGTAATGTTTGAAAATCTGTGTATTTACATGTACACTGACCATGCATAGCATTAAAACCAGTGACAGCTGAATGGTATTAATTATCTAATTAAAGTGGCTCATGTCCAGCATTAATTTTGCAGGCTTCTGATTGGTCAACGTGACTTTATGGTCAGGGTTACATCATTGCCTGTTGTTTTGACATGCTTGTGACGGCATGGTTTTGCATTTTAAATCTGATTTGTTTTAAGATAAGGTAAGATAAGAAATAATTGTATTTATCCCGAGGGAAATTCTTCTGTCATGCTCAGTGCAACAAGAGGAATAAAGATAGAGACTTCAAAAAAGTCAATAACAGTAGTAATAGTGCAAACGAAATCACAAAATAAATAACTGACATATTAACAGATTAGTAGTGCACGTGGTTAAGAAAAGTGTGTGGCATAAAAATATGATGCATGCAATAAATGAGATAAGAATGCAATAAATGAGACTGCATTAAACAGTGCCGGTGTGAACAAGATTTCTCTTTAGGAAATAAAATTTAAAAACAATACTAGTGTATGCCTGAGAGGCAAAACTACATTTCCCATAATTCCCAAGAGCTTCTATATTCTTCCTACTCTTTCGGCAGAGAGCTTAAAATTTTCGAGAGCAAAAAGAAAAGGTCCACAGTAGCTTGGGACCACCCGGTAGGTGTCGCACTATACTTACGCTTCCGTCCAGAGCTCATGTTGGACTCCAGACTCTTCAGCTTCACCAGCAGAGCGTTTCTTCTGGGATCATTGCGGAGAAGGTACTTTACCAAAGCACAGGCATACTGGACTGTCCTGAACACCAAACCAAGTTAGCGAAACAGTGCAATAGGTATTACACTATATGGACAAAAGTATTGGGACACCCCAGTTTTTGGCTAGAACCCTTAATTTTAATGCTTCAGCAAACCAAGACATTTTGGACAACGCCATGCTTCCAACTTTGTGAACAAAGTTTGGTGTTTGACCGTGCCCCAGTGCACAAAACAAGCTCCATAAACACATGGTTGGATGAGTTTGGTGTGAAAGAACTTCACACAGAGCCCTGACCTCAAACCCATCCGTTTCTGTTCAACACCTTTGGGATGAACTGGAAACGGAGATTGCGAACCAGGCCTTCTTGTCCAACATCAGTGACTGACCTCATAAATGCTCTGCAGAATGAAAGGGCACAAATTCCCACAGAAACTCCAAAATCTTCTGGAAAGCCTTCCAAGAAGAGGGGAAGGTGTTATAGCTGCAAAGGGGGACCAACTCCATATTAAAGTCTATATATTTGAATGCAATGTCATTCAAGTCCCTGTCGTGTCCCAATACTTTTGTCCACATAGTGTACAGTTCACTGTACATTGTCTGTAGGCTGAATTGGTAGCCTTAAAGTAAACAAGTTTGTTGTCCACTCACCTGAAAATACGATCCCTCCCTTGGCTCTGGTTGGTTAATTTGATGAAGGATTCCATTGTGGCACAACTCTCAGGCTAGTTAATGCAGATTAGTCGGTTGGACTGTTTAACAGTAAATATAACTCTGCTAAACCGAGCCAGCCCAATAAATACAAATCTAATTAGTTTCGAATGATTCGTGTTTTCATTTTCAGCCAATGTGAATATTTTTAGAGGTGGTAAAGAGAGAGTTTTCCTCTCTCCAGGGACTTTTGCTGCAGCTCTGGTGAAAATCTGTGGAAAGTTCATGCCGCCCTCCCTGAAACACGGGAACAAACATCACAGTTCCAGGTGGCCTGTTGTGCCACGCCACTGATAAAGACCCAGTCATAAAGATAAAGAGAGATCACCCAGAAAGATAACACAGTAACCTCTCCCCTTTGACCAGGTTATGAAGTTTGGCTCCTCCATTACCTGTAGTGAACATCCGGAATAAGTGGCCAGTACACTTTGCTTATGTTACATCTTTGATTTTTTTTTTCTCATACATGTCTTTTTCGACCGTTACATGTAATTATGTAACTATTGTACTCTTGGTTAAAAATTGTATTTTCAAAAATAGGCAGTACAATCCGTTTCCAGTGTTTAATAACAGAGTTTTATTTCAGCTCGGACGTTTTAACCGGTCGCTCAGTTCTTGTTTACTTCCTGCAGGGTGTTGCTATGGCGACCGAGGCAGAAGCCGCTAGGCTAGCGGCTAACTGCTAACTAACATGTCCACTACTCCAGCAGATATAAAGTAATTATTTACTGTTTTACTGTTCTGGCACTTAACTCAAATTAAACAGAAAAAACATTTTGCTCATTTCGTTTTCTTAAATTTTAACCGTCAAAGCATTTATAATAATAATAACTATTATTTTTATTATTATTATTATTATTATTACTTCTGCTATTTCAGATATGCTTTCAGTTTTTTCAGTAACATCAACTTTTTAAATTAAGAGTAATATTAGATTTGCAATAGACTTGCATGCAGTTTTTATTAAACCGCAGGCACCAAACAAGTAACTGTTTCACTGGTAGTATAAAATCTACATTTTGTAAGCATAACCTAAAAACCTTGCATAAAGACATTTTAGAGATTAAAGATTTCACACACTCATTTATGATGGGCACTCTAAGTTGTTGTGGGGGTAAATGTAGTTGATTTAAAATGGAATGTTATTATTATTACACATTTAAACCTGGTGTAGTCATTATTATAATTGTTGTTTATATGTGGTTTATTATAAATTCAGTTGAGTCATTTCAGTCCAATTAGGCTCATTATTAAAGAGATGATGTGGAACCTGCTGGGACAGACAGAGATATGTAAAAAGTATTTGGTAGAGTAATTGTACATGAAATAAATAGACATTTTTGCCTGAATTGTTTCCACAGATGTCCATGGCATGACCTGGCAGATGGAAGATGTGTTGGTGTCTGTCTGAAGTGTGTGATGAGAATCTGTTGGTGACGGTCAGTATTAGTCTATCTAATTTAAAAGATACATTTTGACTATATTTTTCCAAACTTCCAGTTATAGTTTGAGTTCCGTTTTAAAGACATAATGTCAAGTGTATCTAATTCCTGTACAGGGAACAAAATTAAATATTGTATTTTCATGCAAATACACACTGTTTATATTGGGGAAAATAATCAAAATGGGCCACTTGTTTATGTAATTTCAGCAAATACAAAGTAATGTTTTATTCTTAGGAAATAAAATGTTGACTGACCCTGGGTTTTGCAAACACCTGTGTAGTTCTATGATCTATTCTCGAATTCAGAAGAAGGAGATCCTACAGTATATTACAAATCACATTGCATCATTGCATTACATTGCATAAGACTGCAAACTTCTTTACTTAAGAAAACAGTAAAAAAAATTGTCCCCCCAAAAAAAAAAAGATTTAATTCATGTGGTGGAAGGACAAGTCACAGATTGAATGTTCCATTAATTAAGGTTACGTTACTATAGCCTCTCTGTAAGCTTAGCCCATGAATAGTCTCCAGCTTCGGCCCTACTGTCTTAATTACCCACTGGACTAGTTTGATCACTAATACACTGCTTTAAAGGGAATATTTGAAATGAGCCTTTCCAAGAGATCAAAGCTTGTTGATAAAGTCTCTTTGACTGGAGGCTTGATTAGCCATGTTCAGTTAGATTAAAGCTGGAGAAGAGCATGTGTGGTCAGGGTCGCTTTGCTCTTCCTGGGGTAGAAAGGTTTAGGTCTTTGCAGTCTGACTGTTACTGTCACTTGGTTATTTGTGTTTGGAGCAGACTGCATAAGCTCTGATATTTCATCATGCAGCTCCTTTTTTGACCCTGCAGAGGGCAGGCAAATACAATAGTGCCTAGCATTGTGTATTTATATAGAAAGTAAAGTGTCCCCACACCACACCACACAGTGTGAACAATGTTAAATTCTTTCTCTGCATTTAACCCAGGGGCACCCGGGGAGCAGTGTGGGGACAGTGCCTTGCTCAAGGGGTACATCAGTGGTGCCACTAGCAGTGCTGGGATTCAAACCTACAGCCTTCTGATTGCAGGGCCAACTCCCTAATCACCAGGCCACTACATGTATATATATATTATATATATATATATTAGTGCTGTCAAGCGATTAAAAATTTTAATCTAATTAATTACATGGTGTGGCGATTAATTAATCTAATTAATACATACAGACATTACAAGAAGCAGTTTTTTACCATTTATTATTGAATCCAAGCCTATAACTTAGGCTACAATGGTCATTACATTTTTGTCACTGACTGAACACAAACCCTATTCAGACCCAGATCACCCTGCTGCCTCTCCTACGTCTCCCAGCTCTCTCACACA
>JBBPCY010000019.1:2265603-2283131 GCA_037974405.1 Brachyalestes nurse | reverse complement strand
TTCCTTAAAGGAACAGGCTCTGTAACAGTTTCATATGGAAACATTAAACAGCGACCTTTAAAACGTTTAGCCTTCTCACTTTCTGTAAGGTAAGACTAATATTAATTACTATTTCCTATTACCACAAGCTGTTTAACTTGTTTTTTTTTGTCATCTATACATGAAAATATAAGCAAGAGTGTGTTTACTGGTTAATACCCTGCTGTTTATTTAAAATGAACAAAAACAAACCAAGCCTCATGCTTTAGAATTTTTTGTTACTTAACTATCGCCTTTACCGAACCGTGACCCCAAAACCGAGGTACGTACCGAACCGTGACATCTGTGTACTGTTACACCCCTACTATTTATCTATTTATTATTGATCTACTATATAGAGTAGATCAGTGTTGGTGACAGGAGAGAATGAATGGGGGCATGACAGTGGCAGTAATCATTTCAGTCATACTTTGCTGCCACCCAGGCATCCTGAGTGAAGCCACAATTTGACAGCAGTGGTGCCAGGGCATTATCACACAAAGCATGCAATAACAACACACATTAACCTCGTCCTCCTTGGCTTCAGGCCCAGCACATCACCTGTTTTTGATGGAGAGGGTAATCCATGACGCGAAGTTTAATGAGTTACCTAGAAACTCTGTGTTTGCCAGCGACTCTTCGGAAACGGATTTAGCCACATACGTTTTGCAGGGTTTAACTCTTAGAACTCTTAAACCTTTTCGTGAAATCTGATTTCAACAAGTAAAAACAGCGTAAAACAGCTAAAACCGGTGTTTGCTTTCCTACACACCCAGCCACTTCTGGGCGGAAATTTCCTGACAGTTCACCTGGGTTCAAAGCTCTTGTGGTTTTTTTGTTTCAAAGCTTAAAAATAAAATCAATTTAGGCAATGTGTTCATTTGCATGTGACACCATTTTGAAAACCCCAGTAGTGGTTAGAACTTAATGGTTTTTGAATTATAATAAATTTGGTTCTATTTGACGTAGGAACACCAAACAAAGCTCAGCATGGTGTCTGACACCTCAAGCATCAACACAAACCGGGAGAACTTCCGTGTAAGGAGCTGTTTGGCCATATGACAATGATTTACTATTGTTGTTCAGGCACAGTCTGTGCCGCTTGTGTTCTAAGGGTTAGTAGGTGAAGTGGCCTGGAACTCTTTATAATAGACCCCAAACTTTTTTGACTGTGTGATGTATATCCACTCACAGCAATGTTACGACCGTTTTACAACAGTGATAGTTTCTCACATGTGGTCCACCCACCCACAAGCAGAAGGAAGGGTATGATTTTGTATATAATCAATATAAAACAGTAGTACCTGAATACAGAGTAAATGCTTATTCTTTGGGCGCTCTGGCCATCTAGCTATTTGAAATCGTGCAAGTAGATTACAACATTCAAAATTATATCCAGAACTTGAGGGGGATGTTTGGTTGGTTGGTCTCAAGGGAGTGATGGCACCCTTCCTATGGGTGGCATTGTATTTACACCTGCATGTACTGCTTTCATCATGCACATCCTCCAAAATTAACACGAAACATTCATGATACACAATACCAACATAAGCAGTGTAGCGTGTTGCCTGTATTAAACTGAACAAGGCATGACAATAGCCATTTCTGTTTCATTTTCTATGTGTATTTATTGATAGCGTTTTTACATAAACAGTAATATGGTCTTTTAATTTCTTAACATTTAATTGTTGACTTCCTTGTGTTAAATCAGTTACCAAGAAGACAATTTTGCGCCAGAAGGGAACACTTTGGCTGTAACCCGCCCCCTAGTGGACATAGCTTTAATTTTCAAGCTAGACTGAAGGTACGTAGAAGGGTTTGTGCACAAGTATGTAGTCGCTGGATACTCACACATAAGCAGCAGTTAACAACAATTATATTGTCTCTATCCAGGATTGACAAACTAATAACCAATCAACTAGCAGTTTCAGTGGAAGGGCTCCTATATCTGCTGTGGGGGCTCAGGTCCCCTTATTATTTGCAAACAAAATCATAACTTTATATATCCTTTTTTTAAAATGTGGCTTGATGGTTTTGCTTGTGTATTTTATTTACATAAATACTCTATTGACTTTCCATTCAAATCCATAGACTTTAATATGGAGTTGGTCCCCCTTTGCAGCTTTAACAGCTTTCACTCTCCTTGGAAGACCTTCCACAAGACTTTCTGTGGGAATTTCATTCATTCTGTAGAGCATTTTGAGGTCAGGCACGGATGTTGGATGAGAAGGTTCGACTCTCAATCTCCCTTCCAGTTCATCCCAAAGGTGCTGGATGGGTTTGAGGTCAGGGCTCTGTGTGGACCAGTCATGTTCTTTCACACTGAACTCCTCCAGCCACGTCTTTATGGAGCTTTATTTGTGCACTGGCACACAGTCCTGCTGGAATAGAAAAGGTTCTTCCCCAAAGTTGGAAGCATGGCGTTGTCCAAAATGTCTTGGTCTGCTGAAGTGTTAAGATTCGCCTTCACTGGAAGTAAGGAGCCACCAGGATTCAATCATAAAGAGGTGTGTCCCAATACTCTTGTCCACATACTGTACATTTCGTGAGTATGTGATGGCTCAGTGGTCACTGATAGAAATTCAACGACAATGAGCAGAAAACCACCGGAAACAGTAAATAATTAAAATAATCTTCCGACGCTGCTTCCAAACCAAGCTGCTGCTGATCTTTGCAGTGTGTAATATTTTTCTTATTGACTTTAGTATTATACATAGTTTTTAGCCCATTTTTGGAGTAGATGGTAAATTCTCTGTTTCAGAGAGATGGAGTGCCAAGTGTGGTCTCATATTTGATAAAGCAGCTTCAGAATGCCTGTGAGTCAGTGGTGGCTGGTGCAAAGAGCACTTCCATCGCCAGCTTGGATTTGGTAGAAGATGGCACTATTATGCTCCTGGAGTCTCTGGCCACAGCTAGGCGGAAAGTGCTGGACAGCATCTCTTATTATGGGCCGGTGAGTCAGTCGTCCCGGGGCCTAATTCACTTTGCACGTGTGTGGATGTGTTTGGAGCTCCAGATCATGTGGAGTCTTCACGTGTGGGAACCACACCTCCAACACACCCAACAATAACACAGACACACACACACACACACACACACACACGCTAACCCAATCACCCATTACCTTGGTGATTACATACCAACTCTGCCCAGAATGCAACAATATGGCTTTGTTTGTTTGTTTGTCCTGTGCTTTAGGCAATAGCTCTGGTGGGAATAAAGGAAGACTTTCTTTCCTGATGCCTCTATAAAGGACCTGCTTGACCCTCACATCAGGACACTTAGATTCTAAGGATATGTGTAGAGAAAAATGTCAATCTACTTATCAGTTCCTGATGAAGTTATAGCCATTGAGAACCCCGAAACAGCATTTTATGTAAATATATATATAAACACTCCCACATACACACATGCACTTTGTTGGGAGACTAAATGTTCTCTTTGAGACTTTATAATATTAACAAAGCATACATTTTTTAGCCTT
This sequence comes from Brachyalestes nurse, assembly GCA_037974405.1. NCBI lineage: Eukaryota > Metazoa > Chordata > Actinopteri > Characiformes > Alestidae > Brachyalestes > Brachyalestes nurse. Next base: position 2,279,629 of record JBBPCY010000019.1, on the reverse strand, counting down.
ATATGCCCTCAGGGAGAGTGCTTTCCCAGGGGAAGGCTTTATTTCAAGCGAGGCGTACTGTGTACTTGGAGAACTACAACTTTATGACTCTGACGTGTTCCATCTCCCTGCCATGCTGTGAACTTCCTGTGTTGTCTCAAAAGTGACAGGCCTTTTCCTACAACTCGCTAAGAACTTGATTTAGCTGCTAAAGAGCTCTGCTGCTTCCTGCATGGAGGCTTTGATTTCCCCTATTTTTGTCTCTATTGTGTGGATTTCTTTAAGCCTGAGCAGGATGTTGTTGATCAGTGCTAGGCTTGATCAGTGTGTTGTCAGTGGTCTAGACTTCACACTGTGAATCACACAATTTCCCGGAGGTTTGTTGAGGCTCAGGCATGCTGTTCCCACTTAAATAGTTTATATTTGCTAACGAAATCCTCCTTTGTCATGTCCTTTTTTTTTTTAAATGTGATCTTATGCTTTTGCTTGTGGATTTTATTCATGTATGCACAATATGAACAAAAATATTGGGATGCCTGACCATTATACCAACATTCCATTTAAAGACACAGACTTTATTATGGAGTCGCAGGCTTGGAAGGCTTTGCACAAGATTTTGGAGTGTTTCTGTGGGAATTTGTTTCTCTAGAAAAAAGTAGCCATCTCTGTATCACTACTAAAGCAAACGCCTTAATCTTACCCTTTAAAATGACCTTAATTTGAATAATTTCCTGTATGGGAAATGAAGTCAACTTAAGGAAAGAAAGCGCAGAGATTAAGGTGTAAAACTATTAAACTTTCCCCTTACTTTTTAAAATTTACCCCTTAAATGATATAACCTCCTGAATGAACGCCTTAAATGTAAGATTAAGGGGTTTCACGCCTTAAATCTAATTTTAAGGTAAAAATTAAGGGGTCGGTTTCACAAATTAACAACCACTTAATTCAAATGACAGGGTTTGGTGTATTTTCAGGGGTAGATGGGGGGTTATTATAAGTACATTGTGTTTCGCAGTGTATGCGTGCAGTGAAAATGTGTATCAAGCCACTGTGTCTGTGGATCTGAATAATGATTTCTAAAAATAATGTCAATCATTGGTCAGCTGGTTATGATGCATGGATTTTTAATAGTTCTGACTTTATCCCACTGTGGCATATCTACTCTGGTTTCCCAGTTACTGCCTGGCATTCCTGTGCCTTTCAGCTGTGTTTGTCACACCTCGATCAGTCAGCAAAGCGGGACGTAAACACCCAAATGTGCTGATAGCACTGCCCTCACTTGTCACCCGACACGACTGGCACGGCGCCTCCTGCTGCCGGTCCCAACAGGGCTGCGGACGGAGCGAAGGGTCTCTGACGGCAACAACCCAAACAGCACGACTGCTTCCCATCTCCTGAGCTGCTCTGTGATGCCTTAGATCTGGCGGCGTAATGATAAACTCAGCCCACTCAGTCTGATTCACAGTTTGATCTTGCTGCAGTGTCTTGGACGAAGTTTGCATTAAGAAAATGTTTTTGTTGTGTCTCAGCCTTCTCATGAAATTAGAAATGGTAAAGGACGTGCAATTGTGATGGTCTATTGCGATTTTTTTTCTACACCACTTTGAATTCATATGTGTATATATATATATAGTCAGTTTTCATCAGTTGGGGATAGACACATAAATTCTATGAAATTTAAACATGCATTGTTTGAGACATGTCTTGAAACAATTAAAGAAATTCTAATGACTATAGTACCATGTCTCAGGGAAACACTTTGGCTAATTTTCCAGGTGAGGATAAAGTCAGCACTATTAAATGGTTAATAATAAGAGTGTTTATTAGTGTGTTTTAGGAATGGTCACTTCGTTCGACAAGGTTTACTAAGTGAGCAAAATAGTTAATTGAGCAATTCACACTCTCAGGAGAAACAGTGTAAGCTTTCTTTGACTAGATTAGACTGTATAATCGTAGATGTTTGTGTGTGAGTGTATGTGATGTTAGTACAACCTCATGTTTTCAGTTCAAATGCTTCTTGTACTATTACAGTGGAACAAACTTACTCAGTTGGTACAATAATTCAGTTAAACTGATTAAACTGTAAACCACATTTACAAATTTCATGATTATGACAGATATACTTCTGTCGGCTAAGCTGATTGCAAGTTTAGGCTTTTAGACCGCATTACATGCAGTAATTGTATCATATTTGCAATAATAGCAGATGATATCACCCAGCTCCATGATGCATAGGCAGCAGAATCTCGAGAAAGGCATTACACAGACCACGGGCCGTTTTAGACACACATGAGGGACAAGATGCACTAGGCCAGTTTAGCTCTGAAATTATATCTGTTTTCTTTTTTCAATGGATCGACTTCTTTAATACTTATAAATCCTATACTGCATGTTCATTACTCAAATACTTCTGTATTACTGAAATACTTCTGTAGTAATAAGGCAAAATTACTGTGAAACTATTGTATGCAACTCTAAACGGAACAGAGCTTTAAGTAATCCCATAAACCATAAGAAAGCTGTGTAACACTGTGAATGAGGTTTTAATAAGCCAAACTTCTAGAATTCCTTATATTTGAAAAATGGTGAACAAATTTCAAGGCTTATTAATAAATTGCCTGTCAGGAAATTGCTGCTAAGAGATTATTACAGAATATTATTTGCCTTTTAGTAACTTTTAGTAAACTTAAAATGTTAAATACAAGACGTTTAAATTCCTTCTTGTCCCGTTTAAGTTTGAGTCCATTCTGTATGTTATTATTGAATAAAATAACAGCAATGACTAGTGAACAGTAGTGGAAAATGTAGGATTAAAAAGGTGGTACCCAGCAGTTTTAGAAGTTAATTCATTGGTTGCCAACTGTCCTCCTGGGCATCTGCCTTCCTGCCAAATTAAGCTCCAGTCCAAAACTCTTAAAGTGAAATAAAGTAAAGTAATTTATTGTTATCCCAGCCATATACATATAGTACACTGGTAAAGGGTCTCCAGCACTGATCAGTGGAACTCTACACTAATGAGGCAAATGAGTGAACAAAGCATCCAGTGGATGAAAGTGCAATACCATCATTATAGCATTGTGCACACTAAAGGCTACAAGTGTCTTTTCAGGATGATGTGGTCTTGTTATGGCTAATGTTAGTATGTTTGATCAGAATATTCCTTTAATGAGCTTTTCAGTGTGTGGAAAATAGACGCTAAGACTAAAGCTATAACACTGGTGTTGACTGCTGCTGCTTGGTTTTGTTGTTACTTAATGTGAATTTTAATCCAGCTCCTCTAGTGTCCTGGAGGGGGCGTGTTCTGCGGGGGGTACGTTTGAGCTCTGCTAGGGAGTTCAGGAGTGGCATGGGTAAACTGGATGGTTGGGATTTTTGAACTGTTCTTTCCGTTTTTCTAAAAACTCCACACACGGACCAGATTTTTTACAGTTCACACATTCCTGCCCCCCTGCCGAGTGTGACCAAGTTTTTATAGCAGCGGTGCAGGTCAGTATCAGACGTGCGCAGAGTGGCCTAAAGGTCACTTAGTGAGAGATTCATTTTCTTTCCTGGAAATATCACATAAGGAGTAGAACAGGAGTGAGCGCTTGTTGTAAACTTGCAGAACTCACAACAACATTGTCCAGTCATATACAGTAATCCCTCACTTTTCGCGGGGGTTACGTTCCAAGAGCACCCGTGTATAGTGGAAAAACCACCTTGTTGTGTTTTGGTAAAAAAAATGCCTAAAAATGCCTATTTTTATAGTGTAAACCCTAAACATGCCCCCAAACATGCTCCCAGAACACTTTAATTTCATTTTAAACTCAGTTGAATGTATTACCCTTAAAGAAAAGATAAAGGTAAACCAGTATTCGCCCCTTTTCAAGGTAAACCTGTCTTTTCCGCGTAAAACTTAGTTCAGTTCTCAAAAAAAAAAGTCAGCATGTGACTGAATCTGTGAGTCCTGATCCACTGGGGGATTACTGTATTTAGTTTTCACACTTTGCTCGATTTAAAGAGCTTTTTTTTATTGGAAGCTCACTTGTGGGTGTGAAGTGCATGCAATCACTGAGCTGAACAATCTTATCAAAATGCAAAATGCAGAATGAGGGTCTGTGAAAGAATTTACACCATGTTCCTACAAAACATATCATGTTCAGGAGTGCCCTTATTCACTCATATTTGCTGATATCTGCAGCTTTATGGCCGGCATGGGACTTGTTATGAAGACACTGTTTACAAGAAAACAGCAAACCTGTACAGCTCTGAGCTGATGCTGAGACTTCTCAAAATCAGATTGAAGGATTTTAGTGTTTGGATGGGATTAGTCTTGCGTGGGGTTATGCAGTTTTGCAACAGGTCATCTGTAATGCTTATAGTCAGTAGCCGTCAGTCTCTGTAAACGACAAAGATGGGACTGATTTCTTGTTTTATGTACGGAAAAGACTAGAATGCGCACAAAAATGAATGACATGATGGATTCGGATGGGACTTAAATCCCTATGAAACATTGGTCACACAGATTAGTGAGGTCTTAATAGTAATTTATTCAGAATGAAGAATGTTTGCAAATGGATCTGCTCATCAGAAAACTGCAGCATGATGCTTTAAATGAAACAATCTTACAGGTTGTGGGATTTTGGGTTCATGTGATGATGATGATAATAATAAAGTGGCTCTTTTAGTCACACACAAACACACTACAGCGTTCTCCCCTTCTTAATAGTGTTTGGAGCAGTTGCAGTGGTGATGAATTGGCTTGGTGCATTCCCAGCTTCTGCTCAGTCTTTTTTTTAGTCTATTATGTTCTAGCTTTGGGGTAGAGGGACCTGTATCTAGCGCAACACTCAAGGGCAGCCACTGCCTGGAGCCTGGTGTTTGTAAGTGTAGTCTTGCCGTATCAGATTCAGATAACATCTGTTGTCTGCGACCGACTAGTGCATGGGAAATCACATGCACCTCTTCAGTGCTTGAACTTGATTTTGATAGACTGCTCGGAGACTCTGTTTTGTCCCCCCCTTGCCTATTCAAATTCAGTTGCTGTGCCACAACAAACCAAAGATAGTCACTGATCCAGCACTGATCTCTTCTACTTTGGTTGTTATTTGCAAGGAAAAAAAAAATAAAACTCATTTATCCCATGTATGACAAAACTGCTAATCTAGGTAGGAACCGGCACCAGCAACATCTTTTCTAAAATACTTTTAGACAGAATAGCACTATAATAAATAATGGCACCACAAAGCTATGAAATATGGACCGCGTCTCTTGGTATCGTTCACTCAGCCTTGCATCATTTATCGCAATACATTTCTCTGTCCAGGTAGATTAGCTAACAGAACCCTGTTTCCAAGTGGAGGAATATTGACCCCATCTGTTATTGTAGTTAAAATAATATAATAGACATGTTTTTAAAGCATTAAAGGCTCAAGTTAGGCCAGAAACTGTTTTCATCGATGTGAAAGTGACATGATTAATTGGATAGTTAGGATACAAAATACATCCAAGACTACTGCTCGGAAAGGCCCTTTAAAAAGACACAGTTATGCTTTAAGACACAGAGAAAACATCTTTTTCTTGAGTGAAGCAATGTCCAGCCCTACTCCAGCCTGAAGCCTTACAGAATCTCATAACATGCACGGTTCATATCCCGAGTGCTTTGCTGCAACAGATATAATAGAGAATGGTTGGATCCTCCTTTCTGATGAATTATATTAAAATGTGTATATCAAATCTCAGAGCAGAGTCATGAATCATGCGTGAATGAGGCTTATTTCTAGCCATATTTGTCTCAAATTCCCTGAAGAAACAGCAGGCGAGGCTCACTGGAAGAGGCCTCTCCTCAGTACAAGGCCTGCTGGTTTCTTCGTGGAAAAACTTTGCCTGATATTGGGATTAATCACACACCCCGCTGCCACACGTATCATAAACCCCAGCGAAGGATGGCAGTTACATCACAGCAATAAAGAAAATCCTTGGGAGTCAAAGATCTCCAGCATCTTGATTTTTTTGTACAGTTTCCGTTAGTCAGTAGTAAAACGTCATCAGCGCCATGATCAAGCAGCGTTAACACGACTGCTCGCAAGCGACATTTGAATGATTATTTATCCACATTACATCCTAAAAATCTGAAAATTGAAGTGACACTACATGATGTTCACATGGAAATAGATTGTGAGCCTGTAAGATAAGGTGAGATAAGATAAGATGAGATTAAATAGCTCTTTAGTTGGGTTATAACATATAGAATAAAAACTATACAACACAACAAAATCATATGAAAAAAAGGTGCACTATACACTTTATTATAAAAGTATAAATATCATGCTTGTTCCTAAAATCAGGCCTGCTGTATAAGACACATGTGTTACTAATGTCAGTGCTCTTTAAAATCTGCTCAGTGCTCCTTTGTTTATAAGTACAATTTCTGGCAGTAGATCTTTTTTTATTATTTTTTTTGTATTAAACATTATATTTCAGGAACCAGTATCTAAGCCCAACCTCAGTTGTTGTTAGTACTTTTGTTTAGCCTACTTGGAGGTCACTTTTTGGGAATGAGTTCACCAGCAGCGTAAATATGTGATGTGTTTTGTCTGGGATAGGCTTTGTTTTTGTACACTTGTGGGTTGAGACTTGTAAAAGCCTGTGTATGTGGCCATGCCCAACTGATTCTGTGAGAAGAAGACTTGTGATAGGCGCTTAGTGTTAAATTTCATGGTCTTTGTGGTTCTACATCACGACAGATAAGGTGAGCTGTGCTGCCTGGACTGGATCATAATGACATACAAGCCATCTTTTGTCACAAGCTCTTTAAGACAAACACTTTCTTTCATGTAACTCAGGCGGATTGGCTTTGAAGCTTTGAAGCTCTGCAGAATCCAGACTTCTTGGTTTTTTTTTTTAGCACTGGAGTCTATGAAATGTCTCTGCAGTCTCCAGACATTTCCTCAGATGAAACTTTTAAGTGCATTCAGACAGACGTGTAGCCCAGACCCTGAACCATTCAGTGCGGTGATCTTTAAGGGGTCAGGGAATGTGACAAAGAGTCGTCACATGCTGAAGACTGACCCATTCCTCGCTCATTAACCCCTGGCATGGGCCTGTTTGAGATCCTTTTAAACCACTAGACAAAGGCAGGAGACTCCAATAGGTCTGGCACCAGTGTTCTCCTCACCCCACTATATGCCACACTATAAGGGGCCTTCTGGTAAGGTGTAAGGAAAGACAAAGGTCATCAAAATTCTGGTCCATGGAAGGTCAGCCCAAGTTCAGCAACACTGCCACAGTACGAGCTGCTCATAGGGCCACGCTTGCAATTCATGGATGATGTCTGGTCTCCTAACTCCACCAGGGATTTTTTTTTTTTCGGAGAGATTTTGTATAATCAGTTCAAACAGTCTCTTCCACCGCACCCCCCACCCCCCCTCCCGCCTTAACAAGGAGCTTCCAAATCACCGTTCCGGAAATAATAGGTTTGCAGTGTTCTGGTCAGAAATGACTGCTGGAACAGACTTAATGAAAAAAGGCCAAGAACATCTGGTGGGAATATTAATGGTTAGATCCATCAAATGAAAACAGAGAGAATGTTCCATAGTAACAAACTTTTTTTGTACTTCGCAGGCCTAGACTTTCAGCTTTTTATTGATGTGTGTGTTAATATATTTCTTTAATACAATAGTATTGAATATCTGTATGCCCTTATGTGCACTGTACTATGCCCTCATCATTTATTGTCTGTCTCTGCTATTTTCTTTGAACATTCAGTAAAATCAAAAGTAAGGTTTCGTAGTAGTAGTGCTCCAGAACACTGCGATTGTTTTGAACATGTACGCAGCTAGATTATGAACTTCTATAGGCTCCAGTTACTAAATAGTCGTTCTACATTTTCTACAGAAATTGATGTGTTGTTATTTTGTGTTTGAACAGTTTTCTGGCCAACCTTCCGAGCCAAGAGAAGAGATTCTTTACGATGAGGGAGAAAGAGAGAAAGCAGGAGAGACCAAAAACCGGTCAAATGGAGCAGAGCAGAGGAACAAGCTCTCCCAAAATTCCCAGGGAGAGTCACTGAAAAATGGAGAGCCCATGGAACCACAACCATTGGAAGAAAATCGACTCCATACAAAACAGATCCTAGAGAAAAGTCGCCCAGAGCCTCCTCTGGAAAGCTGAGAAAGATTTTGGTTTACAGTTCTCCTCCCATGCGTAAGGAGTCTGCAGACTGATGCAGAATGTGTAGGGGGGCTGTGATGTGATACCACTGGCTGGAAGCCTCTCCTACCACAGCTAGAAAAGGTTTTAACCCTTTAGCAGTCAAAAGCTGCTACTTTCATTAGGCTGTATTATTCAACTCTAACTTCATAATTACATTTTCAACCATATAGTGAGTTTCACCAAAGCCCCGTCCGAAACAAGATTATATTCAAATGCAATTTTTCAGTGTTATATGTTCCCAAACCCTAATAAAAGTTCTCCTTTTTTCTTAGAAACACAAATAAGTTGCCAAATGGATGCCTCGACAATTTTTGTTTGCACTAAGCTGCGAAAAACAGCCAAAATAATATCCTCTAAAGATCTTTACGGAATATAATAGGTTTATAAGGCTGCTGCAACTGCAAATGCTAAGCTTATATTCAAACTGCTTGATTTTTCAGATACCCTTTTAGCTGAGCAAGGTGTCAGACCCAGCATTAATTTAGAGCATAAACTCATTGATGAGTCAACATTTGAGCATTTGATTTTCAAAATAAATAAATACACCCCATACAAGGAGCAAATTGGCGTCTTCCTGCAAAGATTAGTGAACAATTTCTATATATTTGCTCGGCTCTTCTCAGAATTTCTTATATAATAAATTTGGTACCTATAAAGTAATTATGCATGTGTATTTATTTTTACTTGGAAAATCGACAAAACGTCTCTTGACCAGGGGAACCCAAATTTTGCAAACAATTGTATTTGTGTTCAAAGCATACATACTAATCATACAACAACATAAGCATTTTCAGTCCTCAGGTGTGGTTTAAATGTGTTTATTGTGTTGGGAATCAGTAAGAAATCGGTAAGAAAATATCAAGAAAGACACAATAGGAAGAAGCAACAAACACACTACTTACACTTACTCACAAACTTAATTTTGATTGAAAATAATCGTACTTATGATGAATGGCACCAGTGTCATTCCCCAGAGAGGCCCATTCTGTACATCATGTGGCTTTTAAAGGAATATTCCACATTACAGGTCTTTAATATATTGTTACTGCTGGAACGAAACCATTTTTGTCTTTTATAACCTCATATTTTCTTTCATATTTTATATTTCATGATATGTAACCTGTATCATCTACTAACAACAGCCTCAAGAGTCTTTTAGACTTCAGACAAAGTCCATCAGATATGCCCAGATGTCTGTTTTTGGTATGTTACTGTATTCTTACTTTACTGCATGGTTTGTGTGCAACAGATTTTCTCAATAAAACTTTTGCATGCTTACACTGTGCAATGTGTGGTCTGTACACAGAGGCCTGAAGAACGATTACAGCTGCACATCATTTATTCCAATGTACTCTATTATATCACATTGACAGATTCCATCATTTCATTACACGGCACCAATACACAGTTCTTCCTCTGCTTTATTAACTTTCCGAGTCACAAAAGCGTTATTAAATGGAAAAGCTGCTGGTCTGTGTTGTGGAGGGAAAAGAGAACCGGTATGTATTCGAACAACAGTCTTAGGAAGTGTTCAGCCAGCCAAAACAAACGGGTTATATAGCTGTGAACACCATCATTCCCAAAAATATTTAATGCTGTTTTTAACTAAGCTTTAGACCATCACTGATGTCACCAGGGTAGCGTGAAATTTGTATTATGTCTCTTGTGACTAGAAGCCAATCTGACTTTTCCCTCCTCCTGGAAGAAAAAAAGATCTGTTCTTAAGCAAATCAGCTTTTGAACACACTGAAATGTTTCCTCTTTGGTGGCGTGTGTGACATTTGAATCTGTTTTCATTGGAAATAATATAAAGGTCAGTGTTTTAATGCACTGCACACGATACATTTCACAAGTAACCTTACCTAATCCTTTCCTGCTGTCTCCTGGTTCCATCAAAATGATGAATACCGCAGTCACCTTTGACTGGATGTCTACAGCAACTATATACGCCGTGGCACATGGCCTTGTTGATCTTTGCCCTTTCTCAAGTGGTTGTTGCGCAGTTCTGAGCGAGCAACGCCAGCCACAGGGCATCTTCCATGTCCTCACCCAAGCCCTAACTCTGGGGCCAAAGAGGAATCAGCATGGCCTTGTTTCTGGCATTTAAAGTAGGTCACCTCAGACCAAAATCAAGTGTGACTTTCTAACTCTGCCTTCACAACGAGTCGGTCCGCCTCCGGGCGAACACAGCAGACATGCTCTTGACAATGCCCTTGATGCCTGCGGGCTTTTTCACCGCCGACCTGGACTCCCTGATGCGGTTAACCAAGCCGTGGAAAACCATGAGGACGCTGTGGTAGTTCTCGGCGGCCGAGACCTCGTAGAACTGACAGTCTGCCGAGAGCGCCAGGAGCCGGCCCTCCTCGCTGAGGACCGTGCGCCGGTGGTGCAGGTCCCTCTTGTTACCCACGATAACGACTGGCACTTTCTCTAAACCTGCATAGTCCTTTGTAGCCCTTATGCTCTGAAGGAGTTTGCTGACGTGGTTGAAACTGGCTCGGTCGCAGATGCTGTAGACCAGGACAAAACCGTCGGCCCACTGCAGTCTCTTTTCATGCGTGGTGGTCTCGGGAGACGGGTCCTGCTGAGAGACATCCATTTCAGTAGAGAGTTAGTGAAGGATTGCACATGTATTTCAAAAGTTAATTACGTCCTCTTTAGTATCAGCCATCAAAGTGATAGAATAAAGTTAGGTATGTAAAGACTGCAATAGGTTACCTGCGAATAGGGCGAATCCCATATGTTCAGAGCTTGCTCTCTTCCATCCACTATAATATTGTGAGTGTAAATGGACTCTGTGGAAAACCCAGAAAGACTTAAGTTCATAAGAGTGCTCAGTCCTCAAAATGAAGAAAATGGCCCAGTCTCAGAAAAGAGGAACCTACCAATATCTCCATACTCCCCAATGAATCTTCGGGTAAGGAAACGAACAGTAAGAGCTAAAACAAAAAAGTCATAAGTCAGATGGTTCAAAATAGTAATAGATTTAGAACTGACAGTTTGTGCCCTGGAAGAGTAACACATAAAATCATTTCAAACCATAGGAATAATATAAGAAATCCCTTCCGCTTGTAAGAATGTATATATTTTTAGGTTGACGTCATTATTCAGTTCTGAATTTGTGCAACACATCACTCAACTGTTTAATCTGTGAATTGATTGAATGGTACTAAATGTTACTGCATTTATTTTTATTCCATTAACACTAAGCCACTTTCTTAAGTCATTTTGCACAACTTATCGGCTGGTACAGCACACTAAATCTTTACACAGCAGTGTCAGTGTAACTCTGTTATTTGTTACATATCATTGTGTTGCACTGTTGTTTATTGTGCTTTTATTCTTTTCTATTGTCGTATTATCTTTTATTCTTTCCTATTGCACAGAGCATGCTATTGAGGCACGAATTTCCTACACTAAAGTCTTTGTCATTGTGTTGCACTGTTGTTCATTTTTTCTGTTGTCCTATTATCCTATTCTTTATAATTGCACTGAGCATGCTATTGAGACAAGAACGTCCCTTAGGACGATAAAGTTCTATCGTATCTTAAGACATTTTAAAAGAGTTTCTGTATCTTGCAAAATAAAACTCACCTGATTTGCCAACATTATCTGTTCCCAGCACCACGACATTTGCATCCATCCTGAGTGTGTTCAGTCCAGTCATTTCTGTCTCTGAATGAGTCCAGACTCAGAAACACAACAAAGTCTGTGAGGAGGAGGCGCGTGCACGCCTCCCCACGCGCCGTTACCTAGCAACGTCAGCGCGATCACCAAGGTTTGAATTTCATAGCGGTTACATGGACAGAAGTATTGGGACGCCTTACCATTACATCAACAAGGACTTTAATAACACTAATATCGAGTTGGGTCCCCCTTTGCAGTTATAACAGCCTCCACTCTTCTTGAAGGGCTTTCAACAAGTTTCTGTTGGGAGTTTGTGCTCATTCATTCTGTAGAGCATTTATGAGGTCAGGCACTGATGTTGGACGAGTAGTCCTAGCTCTTAATCTCCGTTCCAGTTCATCTCAAAGGTGTTGGATGGGGTTGAGGTATGTGCGGGCCAGTCAAGTTCTTGACTGAAAACTCATCCAGTCATGTCTTTTTGGACCTTGCTTTGTGCTCTGGGGTACAGTCAGGCTAGAACAAAAAGGTTCATCCCCAAACTCTGTCCACAAAGCAGTAAGCATGGAGTTGTCCAAAATGTATTGGTATGCTGAAGTATTAATATTACCCTTCACTGGAATTAAGGAGCCTAGCCCAAACCCTGAAAAACAGGCTTGTGCCAATACTTTTGTCCATGTAATGTACCACTGATTCTCTTTTGGTTTTGTTAAGTTTACTCAAGCTTGATATCTCGTGTGACTTAACAGCTCTTTTCTACAAACCAACCCGATTAATTGATTCACAGGTTAAAACAGCGTTATTCTTTTACAGCCTACAGAGAACATAGTGTCTAAGATCATTAAAGATTTTATGTACACTAGATGGACAAATATATTGGGACACACCACTTAATTATTGAATTCAGGTCTATGTATTTGAATGCTATGTCATTAAAGTCCCTGTTGGTGGAATGGTCAGAAATCCAATACCTTTGTCCATGAAGTGTATGTATAACAGCATTGTGTAATTCCTTGTTACGACCTTATGAGTTCGTAAACTACTGACGTTTGAATAATAACCTTTTGAATGGACACATTTGAATGGAACCAAGCTCAGTGAAGCGTATGTTGCTGTGGTTCAAACATAACATGAGTCACGAGGTGGCGCTAGTTGCTCGTGATTTGGGAAATGCCTTTTTTACCCCAAGGTTACAGCCATTGAGCCCTATTTGCAATGTTTATGGGTCTTTTAGAGATTATTAGGACAAAACCTTGTCTGTACACAAACCACTCTCCTCTTTAATTCTAGGGAGTCCAGTAATGTGAATTTGAAAATAAAAATATGCCCTTGAGTCAGAGGGATGTCAGAAATATTTGGCTTGTTGATCATATTTTATATTGCAAAATATAAGATTAAATTTAGTATAGTATAATTATGGGTTCAGATGACAGCCCACTCCCAAAACAGAATATTCATAGAACTATTCATAGTATAAAAACCAATATTTCTGCAACATAACGGTGTCCTCACAGACGTTATTTCATAGTTTGTTTATTAATTCATTTAGTTGTAATTAAGTTGTAACTAAGACTAAAGAGTATCTAGTAGTTCACCCCCTCCTTACATATTAAACCCGTCATTGCATCCAGGGAGATGTTGTGTTGCCAAGTCTCAGTGTATTCACTGTAGTAGTCGCTGTAGAAGAAGTAATAGGCGTTGTGGAAGTACATGTAGTAGTGATAGAAGTAGTACCAGTCATAGTAGTAGAACTAGTAATCGTAGTAGTAGCAGTAGTAGCAGTACTGTTAATTGTAGGAGTAGCAGTAGCAGTAATGTTAATTGTAGTAGTAGCAGTAGTAGCAGTGCTAGCAGTACTGATTGTAGTAGTAACAGATGTGGTAGTAGTAGTAATAGATATGGTAGTAGTAGTAATAGTGTTGTTTCACTGAAAAAAACTTGAGCTTTAATACAAAAGATGATATAGGCGATTTCCTTTATTTTGCCAAAAAAGGCAGCAAAACAGCAAACAACACCCTTCCACAGCCCATGGAAAAAATAGTGTTACATATAGCGGTAGATGTAGTAGTAGCAGAAGTAATAGTAGTAGTAGATGTAATAGTGGTAGTAGTAATAGTAGCAGTAGATGTAATAGTGGTGGAGTAATAGTAGTAGTAGATGTAGTAGTAGCAGAAGTAATAGTAGTAGTAGATGTAATAGTGGTAGTAGTAATAGTAGCAGTAGATGTAAT
>JBBPCY010000019.1:2228439-2243788 GCA_037974405.1 Brachyalestes nurse | reverse complement strand
TCTGTTTACTTTTTGATGAGCTATGTCTATATTCTTTATTTCTGTTTACAATTTAGTGTAATGGTCACAATTTTTGTACACATTTTCTGTTTTTTAAATAAAAACAGGAGCTTACATCTCACTGCTTGTATTTGAAAACAAAAATGTAAATTTATGTATAAAATTGATGGGATGCATCGAGATATCGAATCGAATTGTTGACATGATAATCGTAATCGAATCGAATCGTGAGGCCTGTGAAGGTTCACACCTCTGTTGATACATAAACATTTGTAAAATGTATAAATGTGGACGTAGATGTACTTGGATTAGCATTATAGAGAAACAGCATTCGTTTCTGTAGCCTTATGAATGCAGCAAAATAGATTTAAAAAAATACTTTACCCCTTTGCCCCAGCATCACTGAACCATGACTATATTGATATGACATCAAGAGTTGGTCAAGTCTAAACTGTCCAGTGCTGATCATTTTTAAAGCAGTTATCTTCTGATCCCGATATGATTATGATTTGATTGTGTGTTAGTACTTTTAATAACAGTTTGCTACATTTCCAGGTATAGACGTGTCCCACCAGCTCGTCCCCTGAACCCAGTTTGGCTGTAATTATCAGGAACTTTTGGATAGCACTTTATATGTCTGGCTGCAAACTCAGCCATTGTAATTGGGTTTAATGTCCCAGGCCCTCCAGTCTTTAGCCATAATGGATGGACTCCTACTAACCTCAGCAGCCCTTCATGTTTAATGACTGTAATAGTCCTCGTCTCTGTGTCCATGATTGTTGCTCAGCCTCGTTGAGCATGGCCTTTGTGTCGAGCCGTCCTCACCCCACGCCGGGCGCTCGTCTGTAGCCTCACGACCTGCCCCTCGCATCCCACTCATGATTATCGAAACACTCGGACCATCTCAGGAGAAGATGGCTTCCATTAGCCAGGCAAGATGCGTTCCCAGAGCAGATTTTCATTGATGCTTTGTTTTCTGATGGAACGTTCCAAATGGCTCTTGAAGGATAATGGCAAGAGGTTCCAGGGGTGTGATTCATACTCATTAAGACTCATTAGGTGTGCTGAAGCATGTAGTGTGATATAAGGTTCATGAAGAAAAAGAGGTTCCTGTAAAGGAGTGTTTTTATCCACGGCAGAGCTTTTAGGGAAATAAGTGACTGCTGAATGGAATAATTAAAATCTGTGGGCCATGGAGGGGACCACTCATGAAGAAAGATGATACACATGGTCTTATTATGGGAGGAGCTGTGGGCTTTCTGATTGGCTGTGTTATTTAGACCTGTTTTGTATTTTTTTTTATTTCAGACACTGTGTACTGATTCCTGATATTTTTCTTGCAACTGCTTCGAACGACTTGGATGAGCAATACAGAGAAATAGCGTTTATATCCGTAGAGTCACGGATGCAGTAAAGCGAATACAAAAACAGAACGTTTAGCACAGTAGCACTTCATAAACCATTGATGTGCAGACATATTGACTGTATGTGCGGTCCATGCTTGCCTGTATATGTGGCTGGTTCGTATGGAAGCATTACATCACTGAAAGGTCAGCTCCTGAGGAGCGGCCTTGGGGAAGAGCTCTGTAGGCGTAGAGGCATAATTACGGAGAGGCTGGAATGCTAACCAGCCAGCCGTGAGGTGGGTCTGAGCGGGCCAGCAGCACATGCATACCACACAGCCCTGTGAAAAAACAACTCCCACAGGGCGAGCTTGGCCTTTTCTGCTTCCTTACTGTAAACCTCCCAGGAGCTGCTGCGCCGTGCCAAGGGCCGTGCAGAAGCCAGCACAGAGAGCTCAGCTTTTAGTCCACCATTAGCTCGCATTCCCTCATTTTCAGCTGCTGTATGTAACACCGGGTTAGGAGCTGTTCCTGGCGGATCTCTTTTGATGCTGTAGCTGTGAATTAAGCAGCGTGTGTGTGTGTGTGTGTGTGTGTGTGTGTGTGTGTGTGTGTGTGTGAATGGGCTAGCTAACATCTCTGGTCATGAGCAGAGGGCGATTGCTTTTTGGCTGAACCTCGTAATGCTCGAAGCACAGACGAACAAAGCCTTGAGGAGATTATTTTGTTTTCCGTGTCTAGACGTTTTTTTGGCTTTCGGAGCCAAAGGAAATAAACATGATCAGGGGGTGAGCGTCAGCAAGGGCTCGGTTCCCAGCACTTTCTCTGGCCTTTTACAGTCCGTTTCTAATTCTGCCATTTCCCACGGGGCCACGAGTGACAGAAATATGCGGCAGAGACATGAACGGAGCTTGGGGTTGCCACGATACTCAGCAGTGCACCAGGACCGTCCGACTGGTCAGCAGTATTGAGCAGGCTTTTTAGAGTATCCAGAAACATGATGCCAAAGACTTGACTTGAAATATTGGTTTCATTTCGCCTGGTGCCAGCAGCTGCCTGAGGCTGGCTATTAAAAACATAATTTCCCTGCTTACATACGAATGCAGTGCATTAAGCATCAGAGTAAACACAGGGGACAGATGGTGTTCGCGTGATCGGTTTGTGTAGCTGTAAATCACAAAAGAGGTTTTGAAATTAAACCCCCGAGTTCCAGCGGCAAAGACAAAAAAAAACCCTCTCTGCCTGACAAGCCCGCACCCTTTCGCTGAACTCTGAAGTTTGTGTACAGGATGGCGCCGTAGCTGCGGTAGCAGGAGCAGACGAGGGGAAGAATGCCCTGTCTGTTCTCGTCTCTGGCTGGTGTGCTCTGGGCAGACTTGGGCCGGGCCCCACGCAGCCGGCTCTGGACTCGTCACCCAGCCAGGCCAAAGCAGAAATGACAGATCAGCGGCTGATGGAGGCAGCCGAGACAAAGGTCCCTCTTTCTTCCGCTACAGAGCTAGAGGCAGGACAAGTGCCTACTTCTGGTAAACACAGGCCCAAATCATATTATTCAGCCCCGAGTATATATTATATGACCTTATACACAAATATTGAAGTCATTTTTCTTGAAAGTTTTTGCTCGAAGTTCATCATCCAGCATCTTTTCCTCTATATTAAGGATTTAGCTTCATTAGCAGTTTCATTGTGTGTGTGTGTGTGTGTGTGTGTGTATATATTAGGGGTGTCACACTGTTAAAAAAAAAAAACTCGAATTAATTACAAGATCTCTGATTAATGAATCAAATTTAATCGCACACATTTTTACTGTAAAGTGTTTAAAAGTTACAATGAATTTTGGCATATGAGTGAATGAATATCAACTTTAAGCGTTTAACTGTTTACACTGTTCATGTACAGTAATGGTAACAGCAATCAAAAATATGACCTAATATGCAGCATGTTACGACAGAACACTGGACCAGCTTAAAGTCAGGTGGTGCAATTAATCAACTCAGTTTTTTTAAGACATTAATTTTTTCTGTGCTTAATTGATCGAAATTAACGTATTCATGTATATATATCATGTATATAAACATCTATGTGTATGCAATGTATAATTTAATGTATACGCATGTTATATATACACTATATTAGGACGCCTGACCATTATACCAACAGAAACGTAAATGACATTGCATCCAAATCCATAGACTTTAATATGGTCCTCCCTTTGCTGCTTTAACAGCTTCCACTCTTCTTGGAAGACTTTGCACAAGATTTTGGAGTTTCTGTGGGAATTCAGACCCATTCATTCTGTAGAGCATTTATTCTGTAGTTTAGGCTTTGATGTTGGACAAGAAGGTCTGGCTCAAATCTCCCTTCCAGTTCATCCCAAAGGTGTTGGATGGGGTTGAGGTCAGGACAAGGTCTTCCACACTGAACTCCTCCAGCCACGTCTTTATAGACCTTGCTTTGTGCACTGGGACACAGTCATGCTGGAATAGAAAAGGTTCTTCCCCAAACTGTGTCCACAAAGTTGGAAGCATGGCGTTGTCCAAAATGTATTGGTCTGCTGAAGTATTAATGTGTAATGTAATGTATATATATATTGGACTTTTGTGTGTGTGTGTGGGGGGGGGGGGTTCTTAAAACATCTAACAGAGCAAGCAGCCTTAATCCCAGCCCTAGGAAATCAAATTTCCCAGGTTCTCTTAGCAAAATGCAGCACATTGCGCCCCACTTGTGAACTCAACCAGCACCCCTTTTAGTTCCCAATATAGAATCCACACCACCATTCCATCTCTCTGCCAGGAGTGTTATAATTTACTGCTCTATTGTACCGGTGAGACATCTTTGATGTGCTGGTGTTTACAGGATGTTTTTAGAATAGCAGAATTATGTGTTCTGTTAAACAGGGGTTTAATTAGTCAGACCTTAAGAAAAGACAGACAGAATGATGGAAGCAGCAAAGTGAGATCAATTCCAGAAAGCAAGGCACACAAGTGAAAACTCCCCAGTTCCAACAGTTTTCTGCTCTAAGCAATAAAAGGAAAGCCCCTTTAACTGACTAGCTTTTACACAGAGCACAAATAAAAAAAATACACAAATGGGTAATATATAAATGATAAAATGTGTGCTTGAAAAGTGGTAAGTTAATATAAAAACAAACCTTTTTTAAACGAAGCAATATAAAGTTATTTTATTGACAAGCTGTTCATTTATTTAATTGACTCTTTGTAGCCTTTAGCATATAATTAAAACTCTTTTTTTTCTTTTATTTCATACAGTCAGCTATTCAGTAATGTTCTTATTTTCAGTCACTCGGCAGCAACTGACAAAGACAAAACCAATAGACATTAGCAGCTATTCGGGATGATAACATTTCAAATGGATCTTTCTTGTGCAAAAACAACAGATTACTGGATTATAGAAAAAAATTGCACAATGCACTTAGCAGTACATGTCTTTCTTCATGAGAAGGCCACTAGTATCGGAGACTATTTAAGACTTTATATTTGTATTAGATGTTGTTTAGTCCTGTCAGGGACTATTAAAAATGTTTTATATTTTTATTTGGTGTAATTAAGTGCCATCAGGGAAGGCTTTATAGTTTTATTTGATGTCGTTTTGTGTTCTCAGGGACTATTCAAGGCTTTATATTTTCATATGATGTAATGTAGTGCTATCAGGACTATATAAGGCTTTATTTGTTTATTTGACGTAATATAATGTAATATGTATTCTCTGTGTCAGGTGTTCCTCCAAGCAGACTAACATTAAAGTGTCCCAAGTGAAGCAGCGGGCAGCCAGGAACACAGCGCCCGGGGAGCAGTGTGTGGGGAGGGTATCGTACTCAAAGGTACCTCAGTGGTGCCACTAGCAGTCCTGGGATTTGAACCCACAACCTTCAGATTGCAGGGGTAACTCCCTAACCACTGGGCCAGGAGCTGCCCCATTAGGTTTCAGTGTTGTCGGTTTCAATGATGCGGCCAATGAAGATTCCCAGGTTCCATCTCATTCCCGTCCCATTTAGAGAATGTTTTCTACACAGACATCATAACAGAAGGCCGCTGGACTGGAGCCACGACCAAGAGCCTGATGATTTGAGCCGATGCCAAGAGCTTGAAGATGATGATGCATTACACTGTTCTTACAACAGAGGAGTAGTTAGATGAAGTAAAGCCATAGTTGATAGTTTACAGCCCCCTTTCCCCCCAATGAACCTGTTTGTATCATACATGAATCAAAGAGGTAAACAATGTAATTTAGCTCTAAAAAAATACATTTAGCATCAAAAATGATGTCATTATGCACCCCATAGTGGCGCAGTGGGTTGCACTGTTGCCTCACTCCTCCAGAGTTGGGGGTTTGAATCAGGGTGTCTTGTGTGTGTGTGGAGTTTGCATGTTCTGCTCATGGTGGCGTGGGTTTCCTCCGGGGTCTCCGGTTTCTCCCAGAAACATGTGCGCCAGGTAAACCAGGGATTCTAAATTGACTGTAGGTGTGCGTGAGTGGTCTGCATGTCCTGCGGTGGGCTGGAGTCCCTGCTTCACGTCCATTGGCTCAGTAAGGGTTAAACGTGAAACAACTCTAGTAAGTGTTAAGTGGTTACAGAAAGTGAATGAATGAAATAATGTCATCATGAAATCACAGACACTGCAGTCATTGTGGTAATGTTTCATGCAGAAATCTCTATTAAAGGCTGACATGCACCACTCAGAATCACATAAATTGTACCAAAAACTGGAAATGACAAAGAAATCATATTTTTCATTGTTAATCATTTTGTCAACTGTTTTGAGACTTTAGGGGATTGTTTAGTGAATTTTATTGTTTTGTTTTTTTAATGTCTTGTATTCAGTCATGCTTTTCCTTCAGCAACAATTTCTACTTCAGACAGTAATAGTAAACAGCAGCAGTTCTGTATTTAGGATGATGGATTTTAAGTTCAGGTGGCGTCATTTAAAAAAAGTCACAGAAACCGGAAAAGAATCATGAGATGATCATTCAGAGAAAAGAGTTGATTCAAAGATGCTGTGAAAGCAAGCAGCTCCGTTCTCATTCCTCTCAGCGTTTATGGTATTTTTTTCTTTACATCGCTGATTGATTTTGAATGCTTTACAGTACTTCACAGCTTGTCTAAACCTTTCCATAAACCTGATTCCTTGCCTCTCAAATTTACTGTCACACGTTCCAGGACTGCCTATTCATGGCTTCTTGCAATTATTGATATTCTTTGAAAGATTAGCTTTGTTCCACTTCAAGCCTCGTTGTCGATGGCTGTTGAGATTTCATGGTGATGGATGTGGTTTTGCTGCAGTAGCTTAGTGACCTCGAACAGATCCTTGAGAGACACGTCAGCCCAACTTCGCCGCTAAAGCATTCTGACTCCCCACGCTGCCTTCAGCCAGGCGTACTCGTATAATCTACTTAAGCTCTGCGCACGTTATGTCGTCTTGAAGGATTAGATTCTAAATGGGTTCCTCCATTGCTCCGATAAGTCCAGAATGTGTCTGTTTTTTTGGGTGTTTGTTTTTTTTTTTTGCCTTCATGAATGGACCGGGGCAGTCGTCCCGTGCCGCAGAGGTTGAGTAACGATGGCTGCAGCCGTCCTTTCTCAGGCAATCCTGTTCCTCAAGATCACCCTGACAGCCCCCTGTCAGCACCTGAATCATCGCTCCAGATAGATGTAGCCCACCTTCCCCACAAATCTGCCTCGAGTGCAGTGACTAAGTCTATTTTTATAATGAGTGGCAGGCAGGATACAGACAGAAACTGGCTGGCAGGTGCAGTGAAGGAAACTCTTGTCACGTGTGGACAGAAAGCAGCATTAAGATGATTATGTGGACGTTCACGTCCAAAGCCCCGGAGGAGGCCAGAGCCGAAGACCCAGGCCCGGAGCCACGATTATAGAATCATCACGGCAGCACAGACATTATTAAGATTTTTTAAGTCGACATCAAATGAGCTTTGTGTAACGTGATTTGATCCAAATCAGCTGGCGTCACTCTCACTTAATCCCATCACTAGCCAATCAAGCAAAACAAATCCCGTGTAATTGAGAACGACTGTTCTCTTCCCCAAATACCTTGTACGGCATCCAAGTTCCTTTGAATTACCACCTTGATTTTATTGACAAGGACAGTTTCAGTTCCGCCTGTGCTTCCTTTACAACATTTCAGATATGACACCATGACGTTTGCCATAAGATAAAAAAAAAGATATCAAGATTTTATGTTATTATTATTATTATTGGTTAATGTACTTTCGAATGCACTTTGTATCAAGTCTTCCTCTAAGCTCCAGCTTTCCAGTGTGGCTGAATTAAGAACCCCAGAACCAATCGCATGTCATTCTGTTCCTTTTTGAACGTTTTTCTTCCCAGACGTCATGACTTATGGCTGCTGGACTGGATGATGACTGCCATATGTCTGCTAACACTAATCTTTCCACTGAAACACGCCATCTCTGGTTTGGTTGCCTGGGGGCCTCCGTTTGAAGCTGCTAGTCTTTAGTTGTCCTTCTATTTCTATGTATTTTTTCGTCACATTCACTAAAATGTTGTGCTTTACTTAATGAATGGAAGGTTCTGTATGAATGGCATTATTTTATGTTGTGTGATAAACCACACTGCTCCCGAGCCTGCTTGGAACATTGTTGTCTGAGGGCCATGTTTGACCAGCCGTGAATAAGTGACAAATGGGGCAATGAATCTGTCGCCGCGGCCAAGACCAGTCCGTGTGCTGTGAAAACTTTGGCTTTAGACAAGTACGACAACTGCAGGCAGAGCATTTTTCTTTGCCTGAGCAACACCAGTGTGCAAATTTTCTCTCCTCTAACACCAGCCTGTTTAATGTCGAAGCACAAAACATGAAATGTTGGTGTTTCATCTCAAGCTGAGTTTGGTTTGGGGGTCAGAGCAAAGCGACTCGGCCCGTTCTTGAAGCCAGAGAACTGTACCAGTCCTGGCTGAGGCCACATGCCAGCCTGGTCCCCCCTAGAGGGAGGGTCATAGAGGCCCAGTGCTCTCGCCCTCAGTGCAGCCGCACACCTCTGCCAGCCAAGCTCCATTCATCCAGCTGGGTTCTCAGAGGGTGTGAGGAGCTGGCATTTTGGGAATCTTTGAAAATGGGTCACACCTCTAGCAGAAGTGGGTCAGGAGGGGATAACTGGCAGTGCAAAGAGCTCGAGAAGCCCCTGTTAGAGCACATCCACATGTTCCACCCTTAGACCTCCACTCTGGCCTTCAGTTCTTTGTTCAGGGATCGTCGTCCGAGGGATGGAGCTAGAAAGGGGAGCATGGGTAGAAAGTTCCAGCTACATATTTTGGGGCCTTAAGCCGCAGCTTAAGTAGAAAAGGTGGTATAGGGTGGTCGTCACAACCTCATCATCTCCCTCTGAATCTCCAATCCCCATGGCTTTGGTAACCCGCCACTGCATGGCCTTGCTGCGGAAATCTGGGTCACAAGTCCTGTCGTGCTGATTAAAAAGCGGATTTTTCTTTTTTTCTTTTTTTAGGCTGCTTGTGGTAAGTGCCGGGGGATGGGTGGCAGAAACACAACACTACATGAGCGGGCAGTTGCCTGCTTGTTTCCGTCTGTTTTTTTTTTTTCACGACTATTGGATTGAGATGCTCAGTCCCTCCCATGACACCAGCGCTCTACGTGCTGCCCTCTCCGTGCTGCCCTCTCCGTGCTTCCTTCTGGGAGGATGCAGCTGTCACAGGGCTTCCAGAAATCTGCCCTGAAATCTACCACATGGCCTCTACCTGCTCCACACTGTCCCTTAGCGCTGTTACTGGAACCCTGGCACCTTCGCTGGCTTGATCAGGTTAGCCTGTCCTTGTGGCCGCTGCTTAAAACCTGCAGATTCACTCCGGCCTCCTGGCATTAGCACAAATCCCTGGCCTCATTGATTGAGTGGTCTGTAAGCAGTGGCTCTGCGGGCTCCCTGGATTACCCGCTCGCATGTTCAGCACTTTATCCCTGCTTCGATGCTGACGTGGGCCTTAGGAGAAGATTGCTTAATTAAATGGACGTGGATCAATAAGGCTAGGCTGTAATTATTACAAACGATCAGGCAGGCAGCCATATCAGGTCTTCTTTGGCAGTCAGGTGTTTGTACTTGGCACGGCCTCCTTGAAAGCATGAGCGAAAACGGGCTGCGTCGTAACCGTAACCTCATCATTAGCCGCGCTGTTCGGAAGGCATTCGAGAAAGCCGGAGTGGTATCGTGTATCAATATGGTCCGCAGATAATAGAGTGCTTAGGTTTCAAGCCACAATCCACTGTTTATCCACAGCATGAATGAAAGTCAATGGGTCTCATCTACAGTTGGTGCACACAATCAATATGGGCCTGGGATAAATTACTGCCTGTGTCAAAACGTGACACAATATAGTACATCTGCAATTCATGATTCACCCATCTGTAAGGTTTATGAGAGTGCACTTCCATTTACAAGCACAGACTGGTCCTGTACACTGAGATTAGTGCTAACATTTTCTACATACCCTCGCTGTTCAGCGTGATACAGCACCAAACGCTTGCGTGATCTGATTCCTCTCAGAGTGAATACAGATCCAATCTGGAGTCTTGCTGTTAACACCCGCACCCTCGTAATTAGGCCAGGCCACCTGCGGAAACAGCCACCACCAGCTGCTGTCCTTCAACTTCCTGCTCATCCTCAGCTCCTTTCAGCCGCAGCTGGGTCCTCTCCACACCAGAAACATGGAGGGCCCTTGTCTTGTTCCTCCTGCAATTGGGCCAGTGCTGGTTAGCATCGTTTAGAAGTCTGGCACACTGAGGGCTCTTTGTGATGGCGGCTGCTAGTTTGAAAGAAACATTTGACACAATTGCACAAATAACACGATTTGAGCTTTTGCCCAATATACACAGTCAATTATTAGTACGTTTACTTGCACCATGCACACTAGATATTTCTCAGTTAAAATTGATTCCTTGTTTAAAAATACATTTTTTTAATGAATTGGCATAGCGATAACTTTGCAATTTGAATTATAAGCTGGGTATCTAGAGGTCATTATAAAGCCTTGTTCAGCAGTCTGAACGTTTTCCACTAGGGGGAGCTATTAGGAAAGCAGCCACATCTCACAAATTTGTGACAAAATTCATGCATATTAAGTACAGTTAGATGCGATTATAAGTTAAAAAAAAAAAAAAGAACCTGGTTACCTGTGTAATCTGTATTGGCAGGTTAACTAAATAGCTGTGTTAGTCACAGTTACTGGCTGTCAGTAATGATACTGGTTTACAGTCAATAACTGTAACCTACAGAGCGCAGCTGAATGCTCGCTGTACCTGGAAAAGCGGCACTTCAGTGTAGCTGCTAGACTCTACTCCCTCTCTTTGTATGTTTTACCCCCTTCGCGGTGCAGCAGGAGATCACGTCGATGTCTGATCTATTTGCAAACATGCCTGTGTTGTTTTTGCAATCGCCCTAAATGCAAAGACTATCATTAGCATTTTGAAACTGCCACAAGCTTGTATTATTGAAATAATTGCAGTGATCTATGCAGGGGAAAGTAGCCCAGGCCTTTATTTATCAACAGGGCCTTGCTCCCTCTGTACTGAATATCCGAAACAACGTGTACAAACCAAAGACTGTAATTAATGCGCTTCGGCACTCTGCTCCTGGTGATGTGAATGATTTGAAGTCCAAACTCTGTGTTAAGGCGTCGCAGTGCGCCCAGCCCAGAATACCAGTCATTGGGTAATTATTTACTAATTATTTATCTTCTTACTCAGTTCCAGATCTGCGTGTTTACACACACCTAAACACGATTGGAATGACCCCAGTACAGTTTTGATCATGAAGTGAGGTGGTGAAATGGGCTACAGTTCTGTCAGTGTTGTTTTCTCTCCAGCAGAAATTATATTTAGAAAAGTGCTGCAATCTTTGGCTAAGAAATTCCTGACATCATTCGTTGGTTTTGGCTGCATAAGTTGCCACTGAGTGCGTGTGCTTGTTTGTGTTTGTGTAAGTGTGTGCGTATGTGGGAAATGGGGGGCGGGGGGGCATTGTGGTGGTCCGAGCCACCCACCTCAGTGTTTTCCGTATGCACAGAGAGAGAGAGAGAGAGTGGGAAGGTGCATGCAAACACAGATCTCTATCTGGGCTTTAATGGCTGGGGGTGGGGGAACATTTTTTTCTTAAATGGCTAAAATGGTCCCACTTTGCAGTTCGCTTTGGGCTGTGTTAGCATGAAGCACCATGCTTGCCTGGTATGCTCATACCGACACAGCAGTGGGAAACACTGAAAGTGAAAGTATCTCATACTATCTCGTCTCATAATAAGAGTTCATTTAGAGGTAGCCTACATTTAAAGAGCTCATGGTGGTGCCTTTAATATTTCTGTGTTTCGTATTGTTTTAGGTCATCCATCTTCAGGCTTCACACTGGCCTACATACAAGCTCACTTATCCCACTTCTGTTTGCATACAGTAATGGCTGAAGGATTGTTGCAGAAATGCTATGCGCTATTTGCACAAGCTTGTACACTATATGGACAGAAGTTTCGGGAAGCCTGACCATTACTCCAGCAGGGACTTGCATAATGACATTGCATTCAAATACATAGACTTTAATATGGAGTTGGTCAGCCCTTGACAGCTCTAACAGCTCCCACTCTTCTAAGAAGTCTTTCCACAATATTGGTGGAGTTTCTGTTGGAATTTCATTCTGTAGAGCATTTATGTTGGACAAGAAGGCCTGGATCACAATCTCTGTTCCAGTTCATCCCAAAGGTGTTGGATGGGGTTGAGGTCAGGGCTCCATGGAGACCAATCAAGTTCTTCCGCACTGAACTCATCCAGTCATGTCTTTATGGAGCTGCTTTGTGCACTGGGACACAGTCCTGCTGGAATAGAAAAGGTTCTTCCCCAAACTGTGTCCACAAAGTTGGAAGCATGGCGTTGTCCAAAATGTCTGAAGCATTACGATTGCCCTTTATTGAACGTAAGGGGCCTAGCCCAAACTCTGAAAAACAGTGTATCCCAATACTTTTGTCCATATAGCTTTTTTGACACGCCCCCCCTGTGCTATTGCATTTCACCGAGTGTGTCAGTGTGAGGTGCATGCAGATGTAAGTGGTTTGCCACATCCTGATCATTTTAATAATAACTAGTGCTATGCCCTGGGTCGTGCCCTCACAGGAGCTCAGGTATAGCACAGCATTGGCCTAAAGGCTTGTTGCGTGTTGGGATCACCCTTTTTTGTGTTGAAGACTCCTCTGTATGCATTATGGACAATATACAGTGCACACATCAAAGGTCCGTGCTCGGTGGGCTCCTACAGTTAAAAGTAAGTTCGGTTTGTCTTCAGCTGTTTACTTGGCCTGAAAGTTGGGTGCTACAGTAGGTGCTGCATGATGGTCACACCGTAATAGAAGTTGACAGTAAGAATTGAGTACTCGCTTCAGTCCTGTGAGCTTTGGTGCGGTTATTTAGGTCAGTACGGTAGAGAGTGGTGGCAGTGACAGTCTTATGAAAGGGAGTTAATTAACCAGCGATCCCCGATAACCCACTCTAAAAAGGCACTCACTATAAGCGCCTTATGCCCGAGTTGGGCTCATTTTCCAGCCAGAGAACATCTTTGTCTGCTTTTGGGCCTTTGACATGTTGTAACGTCATTTGCAGTGATGTTTGTGGCATACAGTGGCATGTTGCACACTCTGTGGTGCTAAATTTAGAGCTTTCAGAAGTTGTTTAGTTCTGTATTGCAAAGGCCGGATTGTGGTTTCAAAATTACACGATGCACTTAATTGCAGACCTCCAAGGCTCTTTAAATGGGATGTTGTGTGTTGGTTTGAAAGGCATTCAGTAATCACAGACACCGGTGCAGACAGGTGTGTTTGTCTTTCGCTTAATTTCTTCATTGTAGACGCTACTTCAGGTTTTTCTTTTACTGTTATTCACTTAGTCGACGTGTCACTTAGTTCAGAATGCCAGATATTTGCATTTTACATTGTAGTTAAACTCAGAATTGATTGTTTGCTTTACTTATAGTCAGTAAAGGCTCAAAGAATTCACTGCCTCTATGTTACACACTCATTTTCACCATGTTATTCAATTATACAATATAATTGTATGAATCTAACGCATCAAAGAGCTTCATTACAGAAAGAGATTCTGTGATTTTGGCCTAAAACTAGAAGTTTTAATTGCATAACATGCAGGGTGTAGTGAGGAGAATTAGTCCAGCAGAAAGTTTTTTGGTCGACATTATAGATACTGTTATTGTTAGTAATAGATTATAATGTTGTTCTTATTATAGATTAACACTATAGATAGTGTTAATGTTATTATTTGTAGCTTTTAGTAACTGTCGAAGGGTTTTGGTTTTGTTAATATAAGGTAACACCATTCACCTTTTTATTAAAACATGACTGGGTCACAAATTATTGAGTGTCAAACAGAGGGAGCTGCCAAAAATAGTGTTGCTTTTTTTTTTTTTTTTTTTTTAAGTAAAACCGCAATGTGTGTGCCCTGCAGGATGTGAATTATATAACGGAAATAAAGATCGCACTCGCCTTTACACCTTTTTTTTTATGCCACATGTTCCAGATGTCAGCCCGGGAGCAGCTTGGAGAGGGAGATTTTGAGGAAACACAAATCCCGCCCACGCCCGGAAAAAGCAAACAGATTTTAACGGCTCGCGCAGAAAAAAAAATGCGTGTGCGCGTGCATGTGTATTTCTCCGCTTAAAGGAAATCCTTATTTACACTGTCCCCTGTTTGCTCAGCTGAACAGCTCCAATATTCAATAGCAGCATCTGTTATTACTGTCTTCCCGCTTTCAGAAACAAACTGCGTTTTTAACAAACCACTGATACTTTCTGATCAATCAAAGCAAACTCCCAACTCTTCTTCACCATTTTAATGCAAAATGACTATCAAACATCTTTCTGTAATAAGTAATGAAGCGAGAAAAGTATTGAAGGACCCCGGGCCTGATGTATTATGCCTTTTGTCGCAGGTTGAGGCACAAAAAGGGTGTTTTTATGGGTCATGTTACACTCAAAATGCGCTTCTCTTACTCACGCATTGAGGGAGGGCTGTGCAAAGCATAGAGAAACTTCTAGAATAGTGTCTGGAGATGTTATACCGCTGGGTGATTACATATTCCACTTGATTTACTCAAATCTGCAGCCACTGTTATCCTTCCACCTTTTAAAAACGGTTATAAACTGACTTTAGGGTCTCAAGGGACATGTTGAGATACTGGTCAGAACCAGAATAACACTGTTAAAAGCCAGATATACATGTGAGAAGAACATGTCCTGTGGCTTGGCTGTAATCTGCACACACCCTGTTACTATTTCATATACACTATTTCTTCTCAGCATGAGTAGAATCATCCCCTTTCGTCCCCTCTTGAAAGTTGTGGTGGTCCTCTTTTATCACTGCACTATTAATGACAGTTCTGTTTTGAGCTCTGTTATTAAAACCAAGCTCATGAGGTGCCGTTTAAAACCTTGCACCTCTTGAGCATGCAGTTGTGTGATGTGTAAATCTGTAAATCAGATGTCAAATTTGGTTGCATTGTGAGAGTCATATCAAAGTTCAAATAGTAGCAGCTGGTGGCCTGGTGGTTAGGGGGGTTGCCCCTGCAATCAGAAGGTGGTGGGTTTGAATCCCAGTGGCACCACTGAGGTATCCTTGAGCAAGGTACCGTCCCCACACACTGCTCCCCAGGCGCTTTGTTCCTGGCTGGTGAAGGAGTTAGAAAAAAAAATGCAAAAATGTTCAGTTTCTCAGGTTTTCTCTTTTATAGGTGAAAGTATTGAACTGAACAACTGCTGACAATATTTCTCCTAGTTTCCAAGGAAATGACAAATACAGGAAAATAAGAGAAATGATAGTGTGCAAAGAATTCAAAGAAAACAAATCTCTTGTTCACTCCTAAACAAAATGATAATAACTACCTCTGATGTACTTCTAGTAGTGTTTTACCATCCAACTGGTCTCATTGTGAGAGGAGAGTGTTGATTACAGCAGTGTTTTT
>JBBPCY010000019.1:2211695-2224194 GCA_037974405.1 Brachyalestes nurse | reverse complement strand
TTACAAAAACGAGCAGAAACGTGCGTACGCATTGGTTGGGGCTCCCGTGAGAATGTGCATAGCGGTACGCCAAGTTTCATGTTAATACATCTCGACGTGATCCTGGAAACAGGCATACGCAGCATTTTTGTGCGTACGCAACGTTTATACATGAGGCCCCAGGTGCTGTCTGAAACAATTGCCTGTATGGTGAAGTTTTCTTTCATTATGTAGCTCACAGTAAGTCAAACTGTGGCCTAAACCACACGGACAAGTCTGCTCCAACTTAGCGAAGATCTGGATGCAGGTTGAACAGGTTGAGGGAGGTTTTGGTGATTTTTATGGAAACATTTTGGGCTATTTGGGTGACTGCTGTTTATTAGCAATGCAGTTTTAAGCTAAAGAAGCAACATTTTTGACTAGAAAACATATGGAATAATGAGAAAAACGGATAACTTTAATTTACGGGAGATAGAAAAGACTGAGATAGGAAGCAAACAAATATGGATTACAATTTATATGAACATATTTCTTCTCTTTTGCCTTGTCTCTCACTCTGCATTTCTTATTCCTTCTTACTCCTTAGGACTGTCAGTCCGGAGTTGAAATCGTATGCCCTTGGTGTTCTGTTTCTATTACTCCGACTTCTGGGTAAGACACATTAAATTAACGCAGCCCACAGCAACTGTCATCCAGTGAAGTCTAAACAGCAGCTGATTTTTTCAAATCTGTTGTATTGAGACCCCTTAGGCTCTTCTAATACATTCATATTTATGTCATTATTGGGCCGTATTAGGTTTAGCATTGCTGGCTGCACCCATGGTAATCTCCTTAGCATTTATTAAACTTGTCAAATGATTCATGCTTGCTTTCTGATGTGGATATTTCACAGGATTCATCCCGCCGCCTTTGATCTTCGGTGCGGGGATTGACTCCACATGCCTGTTCTGGAGCACAGAGTGCGGGGCCAAGGGTGCCTGCGTGCTGTATGATAACATCGCATACCGCCACCTTTATGTGAGCCTGGCCATCGTGCTGAAGGTCATCGCTTTCCTCCTCTACACCACCACCTGGTATTGCTTACGCAGGAACTACAAGAAGTACATTAAAAACAATGATACCTACGTGACGTCCACCGAGATCTTCTCCTCCGACCTGAACCTGGACAGTCTGGGCAAGGATGTGGGAGTGAATCCAGTCAACAGGACAAAGTTTATATACAACTTGGAGGACCACGAGTGGTGCGAGAACATGGAATCCGTTTTATAATGGCCAGGATGAAGCCCTTCTTTGACACATAGATTTAACATTCTGTCATTCTTTTTTTTTATTTGTGAAGGATAGAACTTTTTTTTTTCCCAAGAGTGACACGTTTAAGGTCCCCGTGACCGCCGTAGAGGACTGTTGCACTTTTGCCCCACACGCTAATTGTTCGGTCGGGTCCATATCGTTCTTAGAAGTCATATCAGAGAGGCTGTTCGTCCAGTGCCAGTGAACTATGTTGTGCTTGTTAGTTGAAGACATCTACTGTACTCTCCAGCTGCGTCCTCCGCTGCTACCGAGCTGGACCCAAGCTAATGATCCATCAGCGGATGCCTTGGACACGGACGCCATCGCGAAATAGCCAGCTCCGCATTTTCCGTTACTTGAAAGGCGTCAAATTCGAAACTTTACGTTCAGTTAAATCTGTCATCAGTTGTCCAGTTCTAAGCTTCTTCTCAAAGCAAAGAAGACAATGGCAAAAACAATAACTAAAACACAACAAAGCCGTTATATTAGGTACCTTTTCTGTGTGTGACGCACGGACGCGAACTGTCATTCACTCTTCCTGTCTCTGTGTGTGTTTTCGTCTAAGTAGCGGAGAAACTTCCGGTGACTTCAATATCAGCACATATCGTGTTAACGTTGTGGCCAAGAGACTTCTTTTGCAATAGAAACGTGCGCTACTGCTCCGTCACGACTTTCATATCACTTTTTTATAGCTTTGTTGTAACAAGCCAATGTCAGTCAAACTATTTGTTCCAGCTTCATTCAAATGTTCTTTTGACGGATGTTCTTTTCCTACCTGGTGCTGTCGCGCCGGTTGCTTTATACTGTTACTATGTTCTTTTTATTTTGCATAGTTTATTAAGCCCAAAAATGTCTTAATTGTTTGAGGTAATTGAAACAGATATGTTACGTATCTACACTGGTGCAATAGTATGAAGGTGTATTTGGGGGGGGGGTGTTGCCAGAGAATTTGAAATTTAGTAATAATTGTTCATAAATTTCTATTTGTTTTTATTTTTTTAGAGCAGATTATTTTGTTTGAGGAGGAAAAAAGCTTTAGTTTTACGTATCAACAAGACGACGCCATGTTGCTCAGATGAATATATTGATGTGATTTTGAGTACAGGATTGCTGTAGATTAAATGAGTAGATGGAGTACGAAGAGAATAAAGGTTGCAACGGAGACAATGGAGGGAAAGCAGAGACGGGGCTTTGTCTTAAAGTGGCAGTGATTCTGGCTTAAACCTCTGTCCATCCGTGCAGTATCCCATTCTTTCTGCAGGCCATTGGTCAGGAAGGGCAGTCTGAGGCTCAACCCCCTGGGACCCCTAACAAAATCTTGTCATTTGGGCAAGACAGAAGGGACTAGAATTTATCTGATCGAACGTTTTATTTTGTCTTCTTTCATTTAACCGACCCAAGCCGAGCCCAGTAAAACCCATCTATAAGCTTTCACTCTTATTGTGAGCCTGGCATTGCTTCGAATAGGAACCGTTTCTTCAGCTGTTTTCCTAGAACCAATCAGCATGATATAGTAGTCTATGAGGATCACTTAATAGCTTCAACTTCATGAACAAATACGCATCAGACACTGGAGAAGAAACCGTAACTAAAGATTGATGCCCGTGTTCACCAGTGGTTCACTACTTAGGCAATACCACACTGATCAGCTCAGTGGAGTTACTTACCAAGGCAGACCTGAGGCTTCAGACTAAGTCCCATTTTAGTACATTTTCTAGACAAAAGAGAAGAAAAAGAAACGAAATCAGACTCACTGCAGCTTTTAAGGCCTGTTGCATCTGCATGTGGAAAATAAAGCCATGGTACCAGTTCTTTTTTCCTTTTGCTTGAGAGATTTTGATGGCCGAAACTGATGCATACAGTTTACCCCCTTGTGGACGAAAAGAGTCCTGTGATTCAAACTGCGTCATTGAAAACATATTTAAAGCTTAATAGCACACTCATCTTGTTTTACTGAGAAAGGTCTCTCTGCAGTATACGCATAGGTAGGATCCTTTTCATATACTTTTTGTATGGCAGATAACTTTTATTTTATTCTGCAAATAAATTATTTTTAGAAAATACTCAGGTTTCCGAATTGTGGTTATTGTTTTTTTCTAATTGAGTTTCCGTCCCTCATCTGTGTGGTTGGCTTTAAAAGCAATTTCAGTCACGTGAATGATACAGTACATTCACATTTATATTTACATTTATGACATTTAGCAGATGCTCCTATCCAGAGTGACGTACATCAGTGCTCAAATAGTCCACATCTGCTTCTTAAAACCTGTAAAGCTAAACTTAGATTACCACAGGCTAAGTACACCTAAATAACTCCTGTCAAAGAAAAGTCAGAAGTTAAGACAAAAGTAAGGAAGGGATAGGGATAAGAGGGTTTTGTATTTTTTTATTATTATTATTTTTTGGAGAAATAAGCAAGCAGAAACAAGAGGCGTAGTTAGTCACCAAGGTGCTCCTTGAGGAGGTGGGTCTTCAGACGACGCTTGAAGACAGCGAGGGGCTCCGCGCCTCTGATCAGAAGAGGGAGTTTGTTCCACCACTGGGGGGCTAAGACTGAGAAGAGTCTTGCCGCATGTCTTCCTCTTCTAATACAGTAGGTCTCCAGCTGCATTTCGGAAACACTGACTAAACAAGTAAAGACCTGGATGTAAATGGTTTCATATAGATACAGTTGAGATGGAGCAGTGACACTGGACATTGGAGTTTCAGGTACGTTTCTGTGAGTGTGTGTGTGTGTGTGTGTGTCTGTGTGTAGCACTGCTGGAGTTTTTAAATCCTTTATTGTCACTGCGGGACTGAGAATAGACCACCAACCAAAAATATCCAGCCAGCAGTGTCCTGTGGCTAGAAACTGACTATTGATGAAGGACTACAGGACGACTAACACAAACTGTGCAGCAACAGATGAATTATCAAGGTTCAAGGTTACTTTATTGTCATCAGCAGCTGTGAACATATACAAAGTGAGATGACACAACGTTTCTCCATGGACCACGGTGCAACACATAGCAACATACAACATTCAACAGAGTGCAGGTTACAACCAGGACAACAGACAGACAATAGAAAGCAAATGTGGACATTGCGTGAACCTTCTGGAGTTCCAAGGATGACAGAACACTACAATAAATAAACAAATAGACAATGGAGCAGCGTAACAGTAATGTGAGTGGAAAACTTAGTTTACCAGAAAAAAAAATATTGCACTATATATACGTTATTGCTCATATATTGCATATGTTGCACTGGAATCGTTTTCGTATTCTTATTGCACAGTTAGCAGCACAGAAAAACCACAACGAGTAAGTGCAGTTATAACAGTGACTGGTCGTTAGGGTGCCTGTACTGGCAGTAAACAGGGTTAGAGTAGAACAGGGTTACAGTAGAGTGCAGGTGCTAATCAATAACTTTATATCTAAAAGCTGCACTAGATGTGTCTAACAGAGTGGACATAGTGTTTCAAAACTCCAGCAGCACTGCTAAGTGTGATCCACCCAAATACAAACTTTCCTCTATGTCAGTGTCACTGCTTTGCTGAGAATGGCCAACCTCAAATAATACTTGCTATTTGGTGGTCCTGTTGGGGTCCTGACCATTAAAGAACAAGGTAACAGTAAAAATGATGCAGAGGAAAAGATGGACTACAATCTGTAATTATAAACTTCAAAGTCAACCTGTATGGTATGGAAATCTGATAAAAAGGACAGTAAGTGTTGATGTGGCCAAATGGAAACATGGTCTGTACTGCATTATTATTAAAATGTCAGTTCAACCTGAAAATGGAGTAACGTAGCAACATATAATTTAAATGGTTTTATTCAGCTCTAATAAATAGTTTGAATGGAACAATGTTAAGCAAAATTTTAGGAACAAAGGTAAAGCATCATTCAGCTGATGCTCTTATCCAGAGCAACTTACAATCATTAGTTACAGGGACAGTCCCCCTGGAGCAACTGAGTGTCTTTCTTAAGGACACAATGGTAGAAAATTGGGATTCGAACCTGCAGCTTTATGGTTATCAGGTTCACAGGCAAGTGTTTTACCCACTAATCTACTACCACCCCAAAAAGAAATGTTTTACACCAATTCAAGCCTCAGAAACTTTTCTGTCAACCTCTGCTTTTAATTTTAATGCAGTTGAGAAAAACTTTCTACGGACGCTTGCCTACATCTTTATAAGACTCTTCTTGTTTTATCAGGTTAATGTTATCTGGTATTTGCTGAGGCAGCTGGAAGCTCCCAGTAACGTCATGCATGATACTCGGATACTGAGAACCCAAAATTCTTTCATTTCATCTCATCTCGCTAATCCCCAGTATATTCCCTCAAACCGCTCTAAAGCAACAGTGATACATATTATCATATATAGTGGTCTGCATTATTTCACTGTAGAGTGCTGCAGCTGATGCGGTATCATTTGAGATATTTCGTTTGAAAAGTTTTGCACTTTTCTAGCCATTAGGTCACTTGGTTCAACTCCTAACGCTGCAGCCTTCTTTATTGAACTGTTTTGTGCAGCTGCTGTGGATTTCTTGCTTTTTTCTGGTTCTGCCTACGATCTTTTTATGGATACCCCATCCCACATTTAAAAACAGCTTTATGCAGTTGTACATCTTTACATTGTGTGGAAAAATTTAACTACTGGACAAAAAGTTCATCATTTCTATAGTCAATTTTTTTTTAATTTCAATTGAGATATAAGGGTTTTTTTCTCACTGTGACAGTTTGTTTGGTCACTGAGCTCATCATGCGATCTACCAGATGACCCAGTCATGAGTCAGTCTGTAGTTGCCTTGTGCCATCTAAGACTCTCCAAGATGTGGACATGTTTAGTGCTCCCAACCTCATTGTTCAACGCTGCCTTTTAATATCTACCATTAAAAAATATATATATGTAAATTTGATGACATTTTTTTTCACACCCGCCTGAGCCCATTGTTCATTGTTAGACTTTAGTTTTCATCCACATGGCAGGTTTTTAAGACTTGGGCTGAATCTCTGTTGGGTCCATGTCCATTATTGCTTACTTAATTACCATGATCAAACTAATTAGGTAGCAAGTTAAGCATAACGAGTCAATCTCCTGATAACTCCACTTACATAACTGGGACTTCCTTTTGTGCGTCTTAATGGTCTTGTATAACAAAAAAAACCAATGGTAGCTTAAAAAGGACAATTATCTGATGGGAAAATGCAATGGTATAAGCGATGATATTTACATAATTTGAAAGACATTTTTATCCAAAGCAATTTACAGTTTTTTTTGCTTATCACAGATGTAGGCCAATGTAGAGTTAGGAGTCATGCCCAAAGACTCTTATTGGTGTAGAGCCACCCAGGTTAGGAATTCAACCTCTCTCTCTTACTTAGAAAGCAACGATGCTACTCGCTATGTTACACAAACCCAGAAACATGGAGTTCCTCATGCCTTAACTTGCTAGCTAGTTGTGACAATTCTATGGAAATCATAATACAATTGGCTAGCATTAGCATTTGCTAGCTAGCTGGCTCAAATTAGGAATATTTTAGGCTATATCTTCCATTAATGTTAGACAGACAAAGTTATCACAGTGTACTCTACATTGCTGACTCTCTGTGTACACTAATGCAGTTTTATTTTGTACCTCAGATCTGTTGACGGCTTCAGAAGCCCTTCTCTGATGCACATAACGGACCTTGAATTTGTTCTCTCTTTGATGGATTGGCTGGGATTGGCTGGATGGCTGTTCAGTCAATCTTCCATGACCAATAGTAATCAGTGCCGGCTGCAGGATGGTGGAGCTTGGCATTGGGTGCTAAAAAAAATAGCCCCAATCTAGACAAATCTAGGGGCTTTTCTTTTTGTGTAATATCTCACAGGGGATTTCACTGATTGACCTACAGCTGCGTCTAGAGGTGGATCGGTCTCATTTTAACAAAAGCACATTTTTCAGCTTATTTTGATTGAAAGAGTGCTTAGCCGTGTTAGTCTTTTTGTACCAGCTGCCCCTGGTTGTAATAATACTATGAGATGATTCAGGCCAATTTTACCAGTCATTTTATTTAGTGCAGTGTTACTTAATGCTGCTCCTGGCATCTCAAAGCACTGTATCTTTTCAAGTATTCCTTGATTCAACACACCTGATCCTCATCAAATGCTTAAGAAGCCCTTCATGAGCTGGATCGGGTGGGTCGGAGCAGGGAATAGCTGAAAATGTCCGGAGCAGGATTTAGGCTGGATCAAAAAAGGGCTCTCGACTCCCTTTGTGTAAGAAAAATTCTGAAAATGAAATTCTGGCTTATTCACCCAAACAGTGCAGCATGAAATTGTGCACATGTGGCTGAATCCCATATGCCTCTTTGTTAGACAGGAACCAGCATTTCAGGTCCTTCATGGTGCACTAACAAGAGAGGAGGGAGCTACTTAAGAGTCAGTCTAAGAAACACTGAAGTAGTGAAGCTGTCTTATTCTATTGGTAGATCATTCTGAGTGTGTTAATAGAGTAGGACAGTTTTCTAAATAAAATGAATTAAAAAAGCAACATTCATTGATATTGTATTACAATTGACAGCAAACTTACAGTGAGAAATATTTACATTCATTCACTATTTTTGATTTCGCTTGCCAAGGTATCATATTTTGCCGTGTAAAACACCTGCCAAATGTGCTCTCCCCAAGCAGCCTCCCTTGGCTGGACAGAGAAGCAGTTTTCATGAGTAAGCATCAGTTGCAAAGAACCCCATAATGACGTTAGAGCTGTGTCCTCACCTCTCTCCCACAGAGAACATTCCCTGTGAAGCCAATGAGGTCCACAGCAGAAGCGCATCTCTTTTTCATGAGCTAATTCTTCCCCTGTAGGCCAATATGTTCCACCAAATGTCTTCACCTGACAGAGATAAAACTGCTTAAAGAGCTCCGGGAAGAGTGGTAAGAACTTTCTTTCTATCCAACAACTGCTGGTAAAATAGTTCAAATGATGAACGATAGTTGAACATTCTGAGTTGAACAACTGTTATGATCAGTGGAAACGCATTCCTATAAGTGTTCAATAAGTCACCCTGCAGGTCTGTAGAAATAATGTTGAGATTGTAATCCAGGGAAGAAATGCCATTGCTGTAAAATGTATGGCTTTCCAGAGTTGGAACATTTTCAGCATTCCTTTCAAGCTTGTATAAAGATGAATCTCTCAGTGCCATATGATTTCTTTCCTACTCATCATATTGCTTCCCCAGCCCCAAGAAACAGGATGTTGGAATTACACAGTGCAGCCTCTAAGTAGTTAAGCAGTCACACGTTGTGATGCTTTGGCCTCCACACTGGATCTGAAATGAACTTATGACTAAGAAGTAAAGGATGTCAGCATATATCCGATTTAAAGTGAAGGTATTTGCATTTATAATTAGACAGTTAAACATTATCCAAAGGCAAAATGTCACAATATATTCAATGATCAGCCACATTAAAACCACCGATAGATGGTGAATAACACCTGTCAAGGAATGGGGTATATTAGGCAGCATGTGAACAGCCAGTTCTTGAAGTTGATGTGTTGGAAGTAGAAAGAAATAGACAAGCATAAGAATCCGAACGACTCTGAGAAGGACCAAATAGTGATGGTTAGAAAATCGGGTCCAATCATCTCCAAAACA
Source organism: Brachyalestes nurse (assembly GCA_037974405.1). NCBI lineage: Eukaryota > Metazoa > Chordata > Actinopteri > Characiformes > Alestidae > Brachyalestes > Brachyalestes nurse. Next base: position 2,215,296 of record JBBPCY010000019.1, on the reverse strand, counting down.
GCAGCACAGAAGAGCTACTGTAGCACAAATTACTGAAATGTTCATGCTGGCTGTGATAGAAAGGTGTCAGAACACAGTGCATCATCGTTTGCTGTGAATGGGGCTACGAAGCCTTGGACCGGTCAGAGTACCCATACTAACTGCTCTTTTTAAACTCTTCATTATCTCTTAACTTTATTCCTCTTGCTGCATTGAGCATGTTCATGACAAAAGAATTTCCCTCGAGATGAATAAAGTTATTTCTTATCCTATCTTATCTTATCTTATCCTATCCTATCTTATCCTATCTAACCTTCTTATCTTATCTTAACCCGTCCACCACTGATAGTGCCTACAATGGGCACATGAGCAACAGAGCTAGACCATGGAGCAATGGCAGAAGAGGAGCTTGTCTGATTGGTTACTTTTGCAATGGCTTGCTGTGTTCACATGGTTAGCCTGGGGAGGAGATGGCACCAGGATGTGAAGGGTGCAAGCCAACAGAAGCCGTGAGATGTTTTGGTCAATGTTCTGCTGGGAAACCTTGAGTTCTGGCATTTACCTAAACACTATTACAGATCAATACACCCCTTAATGGCAACAGTATTCCCTAATGGCAGTGGCTTCTTTCAGCAGGATAATGCCCCGCCACGCTGCAAAAATTGTTCAGGAGTGGTATGAAGAACATAACAAAGAGTTCAAGGTGTTGACTTTTGCATCGAGCATCTGTGGGATGTGCTGGACAAACTAGCCTGATCCATGGAGGCCCCACCATACAACTTACAGGACTTAAAGGGTTCCCTGCTAATGTCTTGGTGCTAGAAACTACAGAACACCTTCAGAGTCTTTTACAGTCCATGACAGGTCAGAGCTGTTTTGGTGGCACGAGGGGGACCTTCACAATATCAGGCAGGTACTTTAACTGTCACAACTGAACGGTGTATGCCATTCGCATTGAACGTTAAAAAACACGTATGGAAATGGGATCTACGTAAGTGATAGATTATTGAAATGTAATCATTTCTTTAAAAAAATCAAGAAAACGCTGGGCACCTTTATAATAAAAAAATCAGGCTATTTTATGTATAGTCTACTGTAATCCAGCTATGAGCAAATGATTCATTCTGTCCATCGCCAAACCTACCAAAAACTCCCTCAATCCTGTAGACAAAAAAATAGCTAAGGGCACTTTCCATTGCCATTAGATATTTCCCACACTATCACTGTCCTAGGGCTTACACGCACTTAAAGAAAATCACTATTATGTACTTTTACCTTCTGCTTGATTTTAAATTGTGTGTGCTGTAGTTGAGTGCCAAAACAACCTTATGTTATTTTGGGGAAAATTATATGTCAATCTATTTTCTTTCCTCATCTCTTGTGGCCAAACTCAGAGTTCAGTAAATGTCTTTTTATATGCTCTTTATTTAAAAAAGTCAGTCATGCACACACAAACACCTACACACCGGTTTTCGATTGAAAACTCTTGAACTCCACAGCCTACAGGACTTACTTTTACATTATAACAGAAGCTGCATATCTTTTTTCCCAACCTAGTGTTTACATTTTAATGATATTAGCTCTTTTAAAGGTGACCTTTTGAAGAAAGAAGAAATCCATTCCAGCTAATGCGTCTCCAAAACCCGAGTGGTGGGTGAGCTCTGGGTCCATTTAATGAGAAAGAATGTCTGTTTAACTGGACAGACAATCAACATCTGTCTTCCCTCCTTATTTCCTTTGGCTTGGATTCTCCTTTATAGTGCTGATAGAGGAACCATGTTGAGTCCTGTGGTGCGGTGGGAGCTAATGCAAGGCTCCGGGTTAGAAGAAGAGGAAGAGGAGCTAATCAAGACCCAGGGGCTGAGTTTGCTGAGATGTTGGGGCATGTTACTCTCCACTTTACTGCACTGCACATCATGCCACTAAGGAGAAGAGGAGCAATACAGTCAGTATGCTTGAGAAACCTGGCTATAGACTGAAGCTGCCACATCCTCAGACATCCTGCTGTCACTGTAGCGTGGAGGGCATGGTGTATGTTCTGCTAGAAGAAGTGTTCTGTATTTTTACTGTAGCACACATTTGTACACTGCTGGTTTGATATTAAACACATGAAAAGAATTGATCGGTTCATCCGCCCCTCTACATGGTCCATCAGTGAAACCAAGGTGTAAGTGGGGTGGGGGGGTGCTCTGGAGATTCTGGACCCCCTTATTAACTCTTAGGACCTTCGCTAAGCCTCAAAATCAAAATTCCGGGAGATGAGCTGAGGTCACTTCAATTAAATTTCAAGAAATTGCAATGGTGTTATGGTGTCTACTGAAAAGACACTCACTCTCACTCACTCATTTTCTGTAACCGCTTAATTCTTACGAGGGTCGTGCGTATCCAGAGCCTATCCTGGGAACATTGTGCTTGAGACTCACCCTGGGAAGCGCACTTACATACAAAATCACGAACATGTGTATCAGAATCAGAATCAGAAAACCTTATTGATCCCAGAGGAAATTGCTTGTGTGATGACTGCCAAAACACAAAAAGACACAGAGACACAAGAACAATATAAAATAAAATAAGTCTAAATAAAATCGAAATAAAAGTCTGTAGAAAGAAAACCACCACAATATGAATAGCCTATGCTACATACAGAAATGCTTGGTGTAATATCTATCTATTTGTAACCCAGCTGAGTGAACAAATGTTAGTTTGGAATAAGTTATTGCACTTTTAGAAAATCAGTCGTAATTAAGTACTATTAAGTAATATTAAGAAATGAAAAGTAATATTGATCAAGTAGTAATATTGCACATGAAGACTATTGCACATAAGATATTGCGAGTAATTAAGTGATTTAGCCCCCATTTAGAGAACAGCATATGATATTAAACCTGATAATGTTTTAGCACCTGGTAAGAACACTGCACAGTATTGCAAATAGTAGACTGTTGCACATCATAGCAAAATAATGCACATAGTCTTTAACACAATGATTTTTAAACCTATAATAAATATACAGGTTTAAAGTTGAAGTGGGAAATTTGGTAAATGGCAAATTTGCCTCGGCTCTCCTGTCATAGCTTAGAAAATGGAGTTAGGCATGAAAACTTCTGACAAACCATCTAAACTTTACAGCATCTGGGTGCGGTGCTTTAAAAAACAGATGCCAACCACAACCAATGGTGGAGGAAGTACTGAAGCTTAGTACTTAAGTAAAAGTACAAATATCCTGCAAAATACGTTCTCAAGTAAGAGTAGAAGTGCTCCATCAACTATCTTACCTAAGTGAAAGTACTAAATACTTACTTTGAAATTTACTTTAAAGTATTTTTTAAGTTAAAATATTTTTTAATACTATTTCTGTATGTCAACATACATTTCGCTAGAACAGTATCATAACATGTCATAACATACTCAAAAGCAGAACATACCATAGCATAGCTTACCTTCTTTAAATTTGAAGGGGAATTTTTAAGGCCAACAATTCTTTGGGTTGAGGCAGGCATGAGATACACTGAAAATGTAAGGACTCACTCTTTGCTCCTTTGAAGTCAAATAACTTTCTTAAATACGGCCAAGGATTTCTTTCTGATTCAGAGCTGCAGGGCTCGTGCTCACGCTCAGTCGA
>JBBPCY010000019.1:2175632-2208081 GCA_037974405.1 Brachyalestes nurse | reverse complement strand
TCATTCTGTGAAGCTGCTTTGTGACAATGACCATTGTTAAAAGCGCTATATAAATAAAATTGAATTGAATTGAATTATTCCATTGTCTTGCTTCTGTTACTTTTGTACTGTCTTTATTATTTGTGTTTGGGTCATTAACTGTCTGCCTTCTGAACACCAACACCAGCAGTAAACTTGTGCTTTTTTTAACACCCACTCATTAATTTTCACTTAATCCTAATTAGGGTCGCGGGTACCTGGAGCCTAACCCAGGGTCAATGGGTGCAAGGCAGGGACTCCCCACACACACCATTCTCTCACACACGCACACCTACAGTCAATTTAGAATCCCCAATTCACCTGACATGCAAGTGTCTGGACTGTGGGAGAAACCAGAGACCCCAGAGAAACCCACACCACCACGAGGAGAACCTGCAAACTCCGCACACACAAGGCCTACACACTGCGCCACTGTGGGCTCCACCATGAAAGCTTAGTGTTTTAATGTAATACAGGGTTCATTTAGGGCAGGTCTTCAGAATCTGAGGATTGTTAAACTGTGTTTTCATTACTATAATAAAGTGTTTCATTTTATTTTAAACAACAGTGCTATGAGTAGTCTTCTTCAATGTCAATAATGTAATTGAAAAGATTGAGCTTTATTCACTAACACACACACACTCCTCTTATAACCTGACAGTGACTCATTTTTTTCTCCTGAGTGTCCAGTGTCTGAATAGCCTACAGGATACTAAGCTGTGGTTCTGTCAGATGTGCCCCTTTATGCTTGGGATGAGGAGAACTTGGTGTAAACTGTTCTTAATTCTCATCAGCTGGAATAAACTTTCCTTGGAAAGTGGATTATTCTCTGGTGGAAATGTGAGATGCTACTAAAAGATTGCCGTTTTCTATTTAATTGGATTGAGGAGGTTGCAAGTTGCACGTAGCTTCTGGAGGTCTTAAACTTCATCAGTGCAATCCTGATTAACTTTACTTGTGGTTGAACTCTATTGTCTTGTGCAGTGTTCTTACCTGGTGCTAAAACATGATCATTATGTGCAGTATCATGTAACGATTTTTAAATGGGGGCTAAATCACTTAATTACATGCAATATCTTACGTGCAATAGTCTTCATGTGCAATATTACTACTTAGGTCAATATAACTTTTCCATTACTTAATATTACTAATGATTTTCTAATAAGTGCAATAACCTACTCCAAACTACCATTTGTGTCAGTACTTTTTCACTCAACTGTGTTACATATATATAGTGATACCGAGCATTTCTGTATGTAGCATAGTGTATTCATATTGAGCTTTTTTCTTTCTATAGATTTTTTTAGTTTAGATTTTATTTAGACTTTATATTGTTACTTCAGGCAGGCTATCTCGGATATTTAAAGATCCCTCGCAGATGCTGTGAGGTTCTTGGGTCTTCCCCAGAGCAAGTCTATTCTGGCCCACATACTGAGTTTGGCCAGATGACCTGGTGTAAGAAGACTCTTGGTAGTTTCAAATGTCTTCACACAGCTCTGAGGAACTTGAGTGCTTCTGTAATTACATACACTTTCCCAGATTTGTTATGTCCTTAAAGCCAGTTCATTTTAACACCACTTTGTTTTTTTGTACCTTTCAGGCCCACACTATAGCAGTGCAAAGTGAACAGCTACTTGCAGTCTCTGCTATAACATTGTTATACAAGGTCTATATGCCATGGATCATTCTTTTACAATCCAGTTTTCAAATCTGCTCTTCTCTACAGTAAAACACAGAAAATGAGGCCTGTTGGTGAAGCCGAATTGATCCATTTTGGATATCATTTGGCTGATAACAAGCATGGGAGTGTTGTGCCTTTGTTTCATCATGAAACCAAAAACAGGCTATACATTCCTCACCAAAAGCCAGTTTATATCCCATAAGAATGTAAAAATGTTTGTGTTCCAGCCAAATGAGAGGTTACTTTAACTGTGTGCAGATTTCGTAGCACTGCAGTGCCAGAATCATGAGCCGTGGACATATTCCTGTCCTCCTTGCCTACGTGGCAGGAATTTAGAAATGAGGGGGGAGGGATCTGATGATTGATCCAGTCGCAGTTGCTAAGAAACCAGGCATAGTCTGCACAAAGGCTGTTTTTTTTTCCCTCTCCACATACCTGTTTCTATACCCAGGTTCTTCATGTGCAGTGGTTCTTCAGCCGCACACCCTCCAGATGTGGTGAGGCAGATCTTTAAAATGATCTATCTTTTAAGAAAGACATTCTTCTTCGGGCCCTAGCACTGGATATTTTCAAATTACAGAACGCTTACAATTAAAAATGTGTATATATCCCACACACTTTGGAGTTCAGTGATTTTAGTGATTCAGTGTCTATAGCAGGAAATGAAAGGAAAGAGCCGCAGTCCTGGAAAGATGAGCTTTACATCTGAATGTAGACACCTGAGGAAGAAAAAAAGAATTGCCCTCTAAACATGCAAAGTGATGGCTTCAAATACACCGTTGTATCATCATTTTGACATTCCCCACATTTTATTGTGCGAGTCACAGTGAAGAGAAGAGGTAGGCCTACAACAGACTCACTTAGACACTATTGGCCTCTGGAGCACAAGCAAGGTGATAAACCACAAAACTTTACTCCTGCAGTGACACATTTTGTCCTGCAATTAACCTGTAAATATTATTCGTTTTCTTCACAGCAAAGCAACAACGTGCGTGTAACTGATTTATCCACAGATACATGTCCATTTTTCAGGAGTATTGTTACATGAGCTTTTTTGTTTCTCCAAATTGCTCAAACTCTTCACTATACAGGACTCTGGACCAAATAAGGTCATTAAAACTAATGCTCATCACATTCCCAGGTTCGGTGTTGTATCAGTCCTGGTAGGGCTGCTGAACAGGTTTCATGTTTTTGAAACCTGTCTTTATGAATAGAGAGAGACAGGGCTGCACAGAACTTGGCCAAATGAACAACAGGGCTGCAGCTGAGGTGAGTCCTGGACTTCAACAAAGGAAGCTGCAGCTCTCCAGTATGCTTAGATCTCTGCAATCTAAGAAATTCAACTAGGAAGCCTCTGGTTCTTAATTTAGACCCTTCCACCTGGCCACTGGTCCTCTGTTGTTCTTTTTCCTGTTTTTGTATAGAATTGCTATAAACTTTTGGGAACTCGTCTTTTCTTTACAGTTAAGTGGTATAAGAAAACGAGAGTGAAAACTGGAGTTACCATCTAAATACTTTAGGTAACCAAAGAGACATGTGGTATATTATTGAAAACATAATTTTGTAGTATAATCTTCAAGTTAGTCTACTACACTACACCTACTGGCTTCTAAAGTAACATGACACTTATTGTTATATTAGTGTATAATAATAATAATAATAATAATAATAATAATAATAATAATACATTGTTGTTATTATTATCATCATCATGGAGAATAGTGGTATGATCTTGTAGGCCACACCACAAGTCCAGTTGTCCAGAACTACTACTGAAACAAAAAACTGAATGTCCTACTACTACTAAAATGCAGTAAGCTATCTGAGGTTTGTTAAAAACCTGCCTAATATGCGGTCGTTCCTCCACATGCCGCCAAAACAGCAGCAATCCGCCGAGGCATGGACTCCACCAAACCTCTGAAGGTCTGCTGTGGTATTTGGCACCAAGATGCGAGCAGCAGATCCTTTAAGTCCTGTAAGTTGGAAGGCGTAGCCGCCGCAGATCGGATTTGTTGTTCCAACGCATCCCACAGATGGTTGATAGGATTGAGATCTGGGGAACATGGAGGCCAGGGTAACATCTTGAACTCTTCGTCGTGTTCCTCAAACCATTCCTGAACAGTCTTTACAGTGTCGCAGGGCACGTTGTCCTGCTGAAAGAGGCCGTTGCCATCGGGGAATACAGTCGTCATGAAGGGGTGTACTTGGTCTGCAACCATGTTTATGTAGGTTTCGGGCGTCAAACCGACGTCCACATGAATGACTGGACCTAGAGCTTCCCAGCAGAACATCGCCCAGAGAGTCACACTCCCTCCGTCGTCTTTTCTTTCCACAGCGCCCCCTGGTGCCATGACTGCTCCAGGTAAGCGCCGCACGCGCACCCGGTCGCCCACGTGTTGCAAAGTAAAACGTGACATGTCAGACCACACCACCTTCTTCCATTGCTCCGTGGTCCAGTCCTCACGCTCACGAGCCCATTCTAGACGCTTCAGACGGTGTGCAGGGGTCAGTATGGGTGCTCTGACCTGTCTGCGTCTACGCAGGCCCATACTCAGCAGGGCCCGATGCACCGTGTGTTCGGACACGTTCTTCCCATAACCGGCGTTGAAAATTTCCGTGACCTCCGCCACTGTGGCTCTTCGGTCGGTTTGGACCAGACAGGATAGCCTTAGTTGCCCGCCTGAGTCGATGAGCCTCGGGCGCCCGACACCCTGTCGCCGGTTAGTGGTCTGCCCCTCCTCGGTCCACTGTCGGTAGGTCGTCACCACTGCGGAGCGGGAGCACCCCACGAGCCGTGCCGTTTGGGAGATGCTCTGACCCAGACGCCTGGCCATTACGATCTGGCCCTTCTCAAAGTCGCTCAGGTCTTTGGCCCGTCCCATGTCTCCCAGGTCCAACAGTACCAGGAACACTGTTTCGCCTCAGGGTCTGCGGTTAAGTTGTCACCAGGAACACTACCTGTTTCGCTTCACTATCTACAGTTAATTTGTCTCCAGGAACACTACCAGAAGCAGGGTCTTCAGTTAAGTTTTCTCCAGGAACACTATCAGAACCACTACCAGAGGTAGGGTTTGCTTCAGGGTCCTCAGTTGTTCCCCTCTGTGACAGAACCTTGCAGTGATGTTCTCTGAGCTCAGTGCATGCCGGTGTGATCGAATGCCAAAATGGACGGCCTCCTTCTTCTACCCAGAATGCCAGAGCCTGAGGAAGCTGTGCGCGTGGTGACGCCAGAGCGCGAGGCCCGGCCCCCCTATCCTCGCGCGCGCTCGCGTGGAGAGAGGAGCTCAGAGCGCGCGGAGGGACGGGGCGGATAGACGCACAGCCGGGAGAGAGGCTCTTCTCTCCAGAAAAACAAACAAATTCGCGAAGAAAAACATCATGTCTTCGGCTCCGGAGTCATCCGCCGACCTCCTGTCCCGGACCTGGGTAAGATTTCCCTTAGAGAGCTGGAGAGGGCTGCGTTTCACAGGAGCTCCAACATGGAGGAGGACGGAGACGGTTGGAGAGGCTGGTGCGAAAATGGCCACGACGGGGCCAGCGCCAAGGAGCCAGGACGACTTTCTCTCGGTAAAAAACAGCAAAATCAGCTCGAAAGAGGTCTGAAGTTGATCAGAAAAGTCTAGTTTCGCGGAGAGGCACAGGCTGAGCGTTTCAAATTCGACCAAGGACGAGAGGAAAGCAGTTTTTCCATCGACTACGCATTTTAAATTGGGCTTTGTCCTTGAAAGGACACCCGTCCACGCCAGGGCTAAATTGGCACAAAAAATAAGTCAAAAATTATAAAAGCTCGACGTGAAAAATACAATTCGATGTGCTCCATCTTAAGCAGAGCGTTTGAAGATGTGTTGTGTTGTTTTAAGTGTATTTTTGTCGAAAAGAATCTTTTCATTATTTTTTTATTTATTTGCAATGTATTACCTAATGCAAAAATGCAATTTTCTACCCAAAATGTCCTTTGTTTTGACAAAACATGTGAATGACTGTGAATCAGTGTAGACATTGTATCATTTAGAAGCAGATTGCAATTTTTTTGTTTTTTATTACTCCAGATACTGCATTATTTGCATAAAATTGAATTGTTCTTATTTATTCCTGCTTTTTTGATGCTTTCTTTTCTTGTTGACAATGTACAAACAGTATAAACAGTTCCATTTGTTGTGCTTTTAAGGTTTCTGCAGTATTTTTTCGATGTTAAATAATAGGGTGTTGGCTTTTAACCCTTTGTGGTGCAGAAAAAGTGCTTTTATTCTTCTGCTATTTCACAAATGTCTGTTTTTGACTTTCTTTTTCTTTCTCTTGATATAAACTGTGTGTGGATTTTTATCTCTTGATTGTGTAGAGACCTGATTGTTAAAAGCCTCTAAAAAATAATTAAAATTATAGGAAATGTGAATTATACACCGTCAAGTTCAACCAAAGATTTTCTTCAATTGTCCACATCAGGAAACTGCATGCAAAACATTTGAACAGTCTTCATATATGTAAAGAAATAGTGTTAGGTTTCTTATTATGTATTTAAATGTCTAAATTATGCAGATAGTATTCTTAAGGGATTTGTGCACAAAGATAGTACATGGAAACTAGTCTTTGTGTGAACAGTATATATATAAAAACTTACTTTTATAAATGGGACAAAAATAAAATTATTGAAATTATTTTAATGCTGTTGACCTCACACATTGATGTTGAAATGTATTCATAATATGAATTAAAAACTGAATCTCATTTCTTATGTCTTACGTTTAATCTTTCGATTGATTCAGATATGATCAACAAGCTTTGCTCTGTATATTTAACAGCAAAATCATTCATATCTCTTTTGTTACCCTGTTTAGTTACCCCATGTGCAAAACACCCCAGTAGCTAAGAACGTGCTAAACTAATTATTTTAAATTCTTCTTTACAGGCATCAGAACAACTGGACAAAACATGATGGACCGATATTCCGCTGCATAGGTTGACAACGTAAGTTATTTTATAACGTATAAATTATTTTAGTAACCACTAGGGTGTGCTCTAAATCATAGAAATTATAAATGTTTATTTTGGTCTTATTCAGAATTTGCTTTTTGTCTTAAAGGGACCCTAGTCTGAATAATCGGAAAGATGGATGAAGAGAAGGAGGGGAAGAATGCCTGTAAGTATTTGACTCATAGGTATACATAGGCATTAAACAAAATTAGCTCCACGGGTCAGATTTGACTGGCGTCGAGCTGTGGATACTTACGATTATTGGCTTGAATTTCGTCAACTAATGCCATAAATATTAAAAAAAAAAAATTGCGGTCAGAAGAGAAACGTGACACAATCGTGTCGTATCAAACTGTGGTCATAGCTACCATTTGTGACAAACAATTGTAAACAACCCTTTTGTTTACTTGACACAATTATAAGTGTTCCTGGGTATCGCGCAAACTTGAATCTTCCATTTGGGTTTTGGTGCGTATGTAGGTACCAGAGCTAGTCACTAGCTATCAACTAACCTCCACAGTGGGCTGAAAAGAAAGTGGCATCTAAATATTTGGTCCTTGGTCCTAAATGGGTTTTGGAACACATTATAAGCAAGGTAGTGATACTAAATTAATAGGAAAATGTAGAGCCTTGTCGACTTTTTACGTTTACGTAACATTTCTAACGTCTAAACCAACTTTTCTTTTTCTAAGCTATCTTGAAAATCTACTTTAAATACATTTAATGACAATGGAAAATTATTTTGAATCTTCTGAATCTTTGTCAGCAGGGATAAATCAGTATTACTTAGTAGGCTGTGTTCCTTAAATACTATTTGAATACATGGGTATAGGGTAATAGAATTTTACCCCCGACGTCCTGTAACGAGATGAAAGCTTGACGTAAATTAAAGAGATTGAAATCAATTTATATATTGCCGTCACATGAAAAAGTTTCCTACAATTAGAACCCTTGTTATTATGTAATTGTAGTTTTGTTTGCCGCAATAATCTACTTAAGTGAAAGCAGTGTTTCGTAGCGTTGTTGTTCATTTGGGAATTTGGAGTCAACATCGTTGAATAAAACCAAACATAGTCATTTTACGCAGTTCAATGTGAGAGTATGCTTGCGGCAATACAACTCGACTCACATGAAAAGCCTTTCACAGAAAACATAGAAATATTTATTGACATCACAGTTCAAATGGGATAAATATAATAGGAATCTATTTCTGATGCTCCTTTTACTGAAGGTAATGGCTGTGGTAACTCTTAACGAAGTGTGAGCACACAAAATTATTTAAATAACTCAGGATGGAAACATGCATCTTTTCGATGTAAAACAAATTCCTTTTGAATAGTACTTAGGGCTGCTATATTAGTAACAGCAATCTACGCATATGTTGCCACGAAACTAATTATTTATGGACTAGTAAACCTACCGTACACGATTAAAGGTTTCAAGATTGTATTGGATGTGTTGTGATACACCTACATTCATTTTATATAGTAGCAAATGTGTTGAACATTGAAGACTATATTGTTAGCTTGCAGCTTCTTGCGCAGTTTAAGAAACTTAATTGTTAAACTAGTTTGGTTAAACATTTACGTTACGACTTCTCTGTATTTTGGGAGTGCATTTTGAATTAGCATTCATCAGTTTTGAGCTAGATCTATACAAGAGAGAAACATTTCAACCAAACATACCACTAGACTCAAATTTACATTAAAGTTTTCCATTGACAAGACGTCCATATTGATTTTAAGGTGTTTGGAGCTACTGTACAACATGTTCATACCATGTAAATATCCAAAGGTTACTGTAGGCCGTTTCTTTAATATATAAACAATTATGTTATTTCAGTTACTTGTATAATACCTCCAACTTTTTCTTCAGTCGCCAATGCCAGGGACATTTCAGATCAAATTGTTGCGTTGATGTCCTGCTTCAATCTGATTTTACATTACTTCAATGTCAGCAATCCATTTCATTTTAGAAAATTTGATTCTTTACCATCTAAACTTTTTTTCTTCTTCTATGAAGTTACTATGTATTAATGAAAAATACAGGGCAACCATTAAAAAATGTAAACGCGATTTAATCACATTCAGTAATAAATTCAAATTCAAAAGTAGTGTAGCGCTTTTTACATTTTATTACTGATATATATATATATATATATATATATATATGAACAAAAGTGCAAGAACATTTGGTTTGCAAACACTTTAAACAAATATGGTGCTTTTTAACACCGTATTCCCTATAACACAGTTACAAAGTTGCAGTTGAAATATTTCTTGTAAATCTCAACTTCAACTTTGATGTAATCAAATCAAATATAAAACCAAAACTTAACAAAACAATATTTTGAGCACTACCTAGGACGAATTCATTGTTTGTGAAATACTCTTGGATAATAAGGTGTAACTAACAAACAGTACTTCATCACCTTTTCAATACTTGAACATCCATTATGACTATCTGAATAGTTGATTAATCTTTCAGCTTCTTGTCTTGTAATGTAAAATGAATGTTTAGATGGGAGTGGTGGCTGGGTGTGAATCTTTTCACATCAGTGTTGTAATGCCCCACCCAAGTTTAACTTATGCAATTATGAGTAACTATTGTGTTAAAAAGCATATGGTACAATTTAGAAACAAATTGCGTACACATACGCATCTGGATGGCCTAGGGGTTAGGGCGTTCACCCTACAATCTGAAGGGTTCGAATTCCAACTGCTAGTGTCGCCACTGATTTCACATTGATCACACAGTGTGCTGTGCTGTAGTGTGTTCACACGTGACTATATGGGTTAATAAATTACATTTATGAATAAAGTTATATCAGAACTGACAGCATTAGTTATTCATTTTTAAATATGGGCTTGAGACATCATATATGTCAGTTATTTCAATAAGTTAACGTCAGTAATATCTTACATGCTACTGATGTGTTCGTGTAGTTTATTTATACCTTAGACCACCCTTATTTCAGGCCCCAGCTATTTGCATACTTTATAGTGCTTTGAATATCGGAGTCTTGTTCAAATACAGCTTCTAAATGTACAAAAAACAATAAAAATCAATAAAACCAAAGGTTCCAGCTTCTACCACACATGCGCCTTTTCCACCAACCATGGATTTTTTAATTCTTTAAACCTTGGTTCCATCTAACAGAACGGGCTGCATTTCCACCAGTTTTGCGTGGAATCAGTTGTCATCAATGGAGGGCATTGCACTATGAAAATAGTAGTAACCAGATGACCAGTTTGGCACCGAATACTTTATTCTTTGTTTCATTGGCTGACCACTGGATGACCCCGACACAAAACATTTGTCCTTTTCTTCCTCTCCAAACTGTAGAATGACCCAATCACTGATGTCATCAGAGTTTGCACCGGAAAAGCAAGCTTGTGGTTCTAGCTGAGAACTGACCTATTTAGGCCCCAAATCAACTTATTTTTGGTAGAAATGCTTTAAATGGTTCAAAGTTTGGTGCAGCACCAAAGTATATTGAATCTGCAGTATAATTTTCGAGAACACACCAATGATGCCTGAAATATCAGTAACATTAAGTATTTTATCTACTTATTGTCAAAACAAAATGCACTGTTAAACTTTTATTATTTTATATATTTCTTCTTACCATTTTTATGATTTGTTGAACCACTCAGTCATCTCCAAATACCCAAATAAATCTGGCTTTAACAATATTTACAATACTAAGAGAAGATACAATTTTAAGAGAAGAAAACAATACCAGTCCAGTCATTTGCAACATTCCGTAAGCATACTCAGGAAGCATGGGTTCAGTAACTATAAATGCAGTCAAATGCCTCAATACAATTAATACCAAATTGGGGTGGAATAATTACATAAGATGAAACGTAGCATTATGAGATCCTGTGTGAGAGGCTACAATCATGTAGAAGAGGGAACCATTGACTATTCATGTGATTTTATGGTCACACTTATGTGGAAGTAATACTAATGTTAAAGTACATCCTAATTAAGATTATTTTTTCTTCTCCTTGCCAGGACAAAATGCACTGCTTTTCAAATATAAACTATGTCTAAGGTCAAATTTGAACAAAAAGGTGAATCATGATTAACTGCATAAACTACTAGTCGTAATTAATAAATAAGTACCTTTTCTAAACTCAGTTTGGGGCTCTCATATGCTTCCAAATATAATTGACACATAGCATTGGATAGCATATCAATAACTATTTATATCGTGTATTATATAATAAAAGTATTGATGTACTGAGATGCTGATTTTTCTTTTTTGTTATTGACAACAAAAAATCTATCCATCTTGACATCAAACAGTAGCAACCCTGTTGCCAAGCAATGTGTACAGTTTTTTTTTTTTTTAACTTCGTTATTAGTTTAGATATTTCTTCTTACACTTTTCAATGTTTCCTGAACCAGACCGTCATCTCCAATCTTTGATTATTCTTGGGATAATTCTGAAAGAAGAGTTAAAATTACAATGAACCCAGTCATGGGTTCATTAACTATAATTACAGTCAAAGCCTCAATACTATTTAATCCCAAATTGGAGTTGAATAATTACTTAAAATCAAATTAAATTTTATCAGTGGCACCCTTCATGGCATCTAGCAAAATTTGTGACATGTAAACAACGCTTCCTGACCACTTCTTATAATATTTTAAGAAGTTATAATAATTTGCAAAAGCAGAATTACATAGAGAGGCATTGGGGTCTTCCCAGCATACCAAACATCCCCCAAAATACAGGTCACTTAATTTCAGTTACTTGCATTTGTTAGAGTTGAGGTGCTTAGTGGGATATTCCTGATGCGTCTTCACTATACTCACAGTGTAATGAACATGTAGAGGAGTGAAACAAGTGGCAAGCTCTGGGGACTGTAATCCACTAGTAATTACTAGTTTACAATTTTTCTTGATTCATAGTCCTCAGTTATACCGTGTTATCCCATGCAAATGACAGGAGCACTTACTTGCAATTTTGGTTTTCTTCCTTTTAAACTAAGTGTTATTTCTTTTCTCCTCCTATCAGACGAAACATCTCTGAGGACACCACTATGAGTGTGCTTAGAAAAGAAGGCAACTCGGTAAGTCCAGACATTTTTCCTATGTTCCTGTGGCACGTTACCTCGTGTGTCTGTCATTGTAGCATAGTGGTGCACACTCTCATATGAAATTAAGATGGGAGAAGTGGGGTGATGGGTAGTCTGACTCTGAAGGTTAACATGAGCTGAATAGTTTATTACTAGATATCTGTGCGACTGCAGCCGTAACATAAGCAAGGAGTAGTGAAGTTTTCAGATTTTTTATATGTTCTCACAAACCAAAAAGCAAATAAAAAAATCTCAAGAAGCTGTGAATATTGGAAGGGAAGACACCATTCATTAGGAATGGCTTGGTTTTACCTTTCCTGTTGGCCTTGATCTTTAAAGGATTTTCTTCTGCTAGTCTACATGAATTATTTTCTATGCAGTCTTACGACTACATTCATTTTCAACATGGATGCTTCCTTTCTTCATACCTACTTTGCTGCTTGTCCTCTTGGGGCACTGCCCTACCTCTTGAAACGGATCTTATTCCTCGTGGGAACCTTGCATCAGACTAATGACGTCTCTTAACGTAGACCCTGTTCTGCGTTCTTGTTGTGTTTTTCACATCATCTTGGCCCTGAGCTGCCATGACTTTCATTTGACTGGCAGTATTCATTCTTCTGAGATGGATTATTCTCAATTTTAACATGAATCGGCATCTGCACGACAACATCATCTTATTCCCTTTGGGTATATTGTGCTTTGTTACCGTAATTGTTTTTCTTATTGATTACCATAGTTGTACACCTGTGTTACTCTACAGGTGCTAGGATTTATTCAACATTTATTCAGTCTGCATGTTATTACTATGTAATGTTATCTTCAAGTATTCATGGAAGAAAATGACATTGTGTGGGGTGCCACATAATGCATCAAGTCACTATTTGCCCCCAGTGGTTGGGCTTTTTCTGGGTTTTAATCAATATGGGTTTAACTTGATTACTTAATTGATACTGACAGAGTGCAAAATGTGTTCAGGTTCAAACACCCTGTCAAGTACATGTTCACAAATACTCAGTTTGTTGTATAGCATAGTTTACCATTCTGTGGTTGTGACTGAAGCATTAGTTTTTTTTTGTTGCAGCAACAAAAACAGCATTACATTCAGTTTCAAACCTTTGTAAAGTTAAGGTAAATGCATTTTATTATTAGATAAAAGCTGATTTTGGATTGTTGGATCCTAGCAATTGGATATTTAGCTGTGTAGAATCAACTTTTTCGTATCAAAGTGGACCAAAAGTAACAATGTCTAGAAATTAAATTCACAAGCTGTGAGTCAGTCAGTCAGTTCAATAAATTTGTTGATTAAAGATCGGTTTTATTCGGGGAGTGTGCACCTTAAAGTTTACAAGGAAGTCTTAGTGAACTTTGGGTTTTAAAAATGCATTGTTTAAAAAAGTACATTAACATGAATCATAATAGCATACAATGCCATTATGTGATCAATAGTATTTCTGAACAGAACCTCTTAAAACAATTCAAAACAGTACAACGTTTTTCTGGAATTCTGCATCGGAAATGCTTCTCTAATTAACAAACACAATAGTTACCTTTTTAAAAAGATGAAATCTTTGTTTAATGTTACAATAATTGATTGGACAAACTTGTTGACTGCCAAATGATGTACATTGCCTAACAATGACAGACATATGACGTGTATAACCAGACTTGTTTTAAAATGTGCATGCTTTGTGGTGTGACTACTGTGACGCATTAGTTGTCAGACTAGCCTACTTGCTAGCTTCGTTGAGTCCTTTATTCTTGAATAGGACGAAAAGTTTTTTAGCAGGTTGCCTTTTTTGCATTGTGATTGTGTTAATGTTATTACATTGTAATTCGATGCATGATAGCACCCAGTGAGAGTGTAATTTGATAGCATTAAGTTCTATGCTTTTTGTAATCGTGTGTGTTAAACTTTTTGATCATTTTGATCATTTTCTGGCCCTGACACGGCATAGATAATTGTCAATGCTTTTTTCTAGTTGACTTTCTTGCATACTTCAAGCAGTCTTGATGAAGCTAGCTAGCCCCCAGTTGCCTAATTTGGGGTGTTTTGTGACATTTTGGTTCAAATTCTACTTTGCGTTCTTTGTGTAGATTTATGCTATGAGCCAGATGTAGCTTTAATGGAAAGTTGTTGTATCTTGGTCAGTACACTTGAGGTTTACATGTTTTCCCTTCTCCTTTTTGATTTCATTAAGACCCCCTACTGGACAGTCGAGTGGAGACTACAGCTATATCAGGAAGATGGCGGCTCTGATTTTGCGTTTGGATTTGTAAAGGGAAAACGTTTCGTTTTGCCTGATGTGGTGCACCGTTTGTTTGTTTTTTTGTTTGGGGGGGGGGGTTCACCATTGTTTATGAATGAATTTGAATGTTGGAAGTGTTTTGTTATTACTTTGCAATGTTTTGTTTCAGCCAATATGTGCATCATATATGTAAAATGATTCAAATTTGAATTGTTTCTGTTTTACTTAATAAAAGTTTCGTTTTTGAACAATTCCGACTTGCTCTCATTGGATGGGGAAATGTTTCGAGAAGCCGAGTTAAGCTTTTATCTTCGCAAAAGTCAACCGCAAACTTCTTTCGCATTTCCTGCCATTCTACTTGATACCTTCATCAAGTTAACATTTCTCGAACGGCTTTGTGAACAACATCGGTCTACAGGATGAACAAACTGAAGATTTATCGCCATGTCAGAGAATTTTCATTTTAAAAACCTAAAACAAATGAGTAAACGTTTTTGAATGGCTAAAATTGCTTGCTGTAGTGTAGCCTATAAAATCAACTACGAACTGCAAAGTCTTCAAAGCCTACTATCCCCATCGTCTCCAGCTTGCTCATTTTGCGCTGGCTTTAAAGTCCTGAACATTTTAAATTAACAAAAAGAAAAAAAAAATTGTTGGAGCACGTCATGGATAACTCGGCTACGAACTGTGAAGACTTCGAAGCCCGCTATCCCGTCATTTTCAGTTTATTAATATACTTCCGATTATTATCTCCGCCTTTAATTCCAGAACGGTTTAACTAAATAAATAGAAAAAAAAATCCACTAAGAACTACAAAATGCTGGAACACAAACTACAATTTGCACTTTCCTTTGTGATGTCACACTTTGACAGCCTCCCCTTCAGTTGTTCAAAAATGCTCTAGTGCCATCACTCTTTCATGTCTTTCTTGAGTCTTAAAACAATGAAAGTCTAAACTCTGCCTCAGTCTTGCTGTGGAGAGTTGCAGTGTGTTCTAAAATGGTGTCCCAAGCTTCTAAAATGGCTCCTAATATCTCATTTCCTGAGTGAGCAGGAAGTGATGGCACTCTGAAATAATTTTTATACCCTCTTAAAGAAGCACAACAGCAGTCTTAATGTCTAAAGGGCTGATTGTGTGTGGTGGCTTTGTGTGCCAGGGCTTTGGGGGTGCCAGGGAGATGTTTGGTTAGATGGGGTTTATTGAAGTAGTTTTAGGTTGAAAGTAAGAGAAGGGGGCGGGACTTTGGTGCATCACCTGAGTGCTGGACTAAATGGGGAGAACGTCAATCACAGGCTGAAGCTCTGGGCTGGGAAGGGAAGGAGCTGTAGATGGCGGATGAGCCTTGGGAAGGGGAGCGCGTCGGTCCTCGCCGGGCTCTCTTTCAGCACTTCTAGCTCAACTTTCTCGAACTTTAACTCTCTCCTCGGGGCTCCTGCTTGAGCCTCTCCTCCTCCTCTATCTTGCGGGTGGACGAGGGAGGCTTTCCGCGTCGTTTTTGGCTCTTTTATTCGGTCTGAAAGGCGAGCATGCCCCGCGTCAGCCTGGAGGAGAGCGTCGTTGTTTTCTCTGCCTCGCACTGGCAGCCATGGCGCGCCTCCATTTTTAGTGCGCTTTAGACCCTCTCCGGCTCTCCTCCTCCATTCAAAAAGGGCCACTGCTTTCTTTTGTTTATATTTCTTTTCGAAATATTTTTTTGTTTTTGTTCGAGATTCTTGCTCTGTTTGTTTTTGGGTTTTTTTTGTATCTTTTTTTCCGTGCCGGAGTTACAAAGCAACATTTGCGCTACATTTCCCTGCGTGTCTATGGAATTAGGTATGTTACACTCTTTCTTTTTTTGTGATGACTGTGTTATTTTATAATCGTTTTCTTTTTTAAAAAAGCACTCCTTTGTCTGATGACGCAGTAAGAATTTATGCATGTGGCTCTGCTGGATCTGATCGGGCTGAGAGTCGATCAGAGCCTGACCATTGATCACTGTCGAGCAGGTGTTTATTTTCCATTTCTAGACTGTTTTAGACCTTATTTAAAAACGTATTTATTTTATTAATGTGCGAGTCGTGGCTGATCCTCTCCTATGTCGCAACGGGAGGACTTTTTTGCAAACCAGAGCCGAGATGGGACTTATAGCCTTCACCCACCCCTTCACTTTCAACTTTTGACAGTTAATACCTGGACTAACGATCATCAATAAAACAAAAAAAGCTCAGAAGCCACCACGATGAGCAAGAACAAAAAGCAAGGAGACGACGGCTCAACTCAAAGCAATGCTTCCAGGTATGACTTTTTATGTTTTTTCCTCTCTTTCTCTGTCCCCCACATCACTTCTCTCTGGATTGTTTACCTTGACAGGCATGGTTGATCACCTGTGCACAGATTTGAGGTACTATTTCTGTCAAATGTTCTCCTTTTACACCATTGACCTTGGGTGTAGCCACACCCTAATTTTTACTGGCATTTCTTTAAAAAAGAACCCTCAATACTAGACACCAGGCCTGGACCCTAATGTGTGCCATCCTCCAAAGATCTGGATTTCCTTTTCAATCCAGCAGTTCATGCTTTCTTATATTTTCCCTTTTTCTTCATGGGAATGTAAAAAAATGCCCTTGCCTGATTAGTTTGTACTGCATTGCACCATTTTTACATGTAACATTTCTGATAATAAAACACATTTTCTCCAACATCATTTCATTTGTTTTTACAATGACTTCTGTGTGATAGCAAAGTGTTGTTAGGTACTTGTACATGAGGCCTGCTGGTCCTTAAACCGAGACTGGCTTTGACGTGCTGGAATCAATTTTGACTATATTTAAGTCATTTTTTAATTTCGAATATTTAATGGGTTTTTTAATGACTAAACATTTTATGCATTGTAATTCTTTTTTAGGATGCATTTTATTTTACATTGTGTTGTTGTTTTCAAATGTTATTTTCTCTACCTTTTTTGAGGGTTCTACTTTGAAAGGTTACAGAGTGCTCAGAATAGTTTTGGATGGTTTTGCAAGTCAGTCTCTTTAAGGTGCCCATGACTTTACACTTAACTGTGTCCCATTTTTAGGATTCATTTGTTGAACTTATTTATTCAAAGGACTCATTCATTGGTAGAATAGCTACTTTTTAAATATGGATTTGGGGATCCACTGGTGAGCATTTGGTGACCCACACTGCTGTCTCTTCTTTAATGTTCTGTAACAAGCAGGGGAGTGACAGGCGTGAACCCGCAGCCGGAGGGGTACTGGTATCACTGTCCTGTCCCATTCCCACTGGGCCCTTGAACAAGGCCTGCTCCAGGGGTACCACACAGCAGTTGACCCTGCACTCAGACCCCCAACCAACTTCCCTATCCACGTAAATATGTCCTCCCTGACGTAACAAAACCTCACATCTCTGAATTGACGACTTGGTAAAAGCCAAAACATTCTCAACTTTCGTATGTAATATTTATAATATAATGTATTATTTTATTCTATGGATTTTTGGACTGTTTGTCCTTTTGCATGTCTGTGTCCCACAGTTTATGAGGCATCTGCCATCATCAGATGATGTTTTAAAAAAATAAAGTGAGGTTTTGGTATGACAGTGATGATAAATATCTCTTAACAATGGATAATGCAGAAGCTACTGATTTCAGCTGTTAACCTCTGTTACCTGAAAGTGTTTTTAAAAGAACTAACAGGGCTTTCACCTTTCTATGATTATATGACCAATAGTAATGACAACTCGCTCATCGATTTGTTAGTATTTGTTTTCATTGTCTCCAGCCTGACAATGAAAATGGTATTTTGGTTCAGTTTTTTTTTTCTTAAAGTGGAGTCTTTAAGGAAATGATGTACTGATGTTTCTAACCACACATGTGGTGGAATTTTTCAGTGTGTGAGGTTCATGAATTCAATAAACAGTTACGGATGGATACAAGTCAAAATGAGAGGAGTATTTTGTGGGGTTGAAGATGTTTGATGTGATAATGTTGTTTTAAATGTGTTTTATTTCAACAAGCTTCCACAATGGCCATATTTGTAGGTATGTTGAAGTTCGGTCTAACCAAGCTCAAGTCTACTCTTAATTTTCTAGTCCAGTTTAGTGTGACCTCAACCTGATGAGTGACTTACAAGTGACTTTTTAAAAAATTTTCCAAGCATGCCTGAGCAAGACACTTTTTACAACTTAACATATGTTTTACACTTTTATTTAGCCAGTATGGTGGGAATATGTACATGATTGCCGATATGGATGTGGTCTAGGTATCTTAAGACTGCTGCCATCAGACAGTAAAGGTGATGACAGTTTTATTATCCAAATGGGCCCATTCTGACTTTTTTACATGTTAGGTTTTTGACTTTCAGATCAAATTTTGACTTCTACAGAGACTGTAGAATTGGTTTAAACGCTGATATGGATGTGATCATATTCATAGAGTGCTTTCAGTCAAATGTTCAAAGAGTAAAGGTGATAGACATTGTTTTATCCACATTTAGCCATTCTGACCATTTTTTCATGTTAGATTTTTTTACTTGCAGATCACATTTTGACTTCTCCACACAATGTAGAATTGCTTTAAACACGGATGTGGATGTGGTCTCCATATCTGTGCTTGCTATTATTCAAATAATCAAGCAGTAAAGGTGATAAAGGCATTGTTTTATCCAAATTTTGTCACTTTGACCATTTTTCTTGTTAGGTTTTTGACTACAGATCACGTTTTGACTTCTACACACAATGCAGAATTGGTTTAAAGGCAGCGAGTTCAGAATGACTTGCTACCCTGTTAAAAGAGAGAGCCCTCATAACAGCTTGTCCTTCAGAAGGTGACTGGACTGCTGTGTTTGTTGGGCAGCCATTTTCTGAATGTGTAGCTCAAGCAAGTAAGAGAAAAAGGAGCTGCTACTGGCCTTTAGAGTGCTGCAGTTCTATACTTTGACTTGGAATAAGGGTGACAATCATTGCAGAAAAAATTTCAGTGGGTGACAAGTATGTGAGGTGGATCATTAAATGGCTGAAAGTCCACTTGAAAGTCACAAAATGGCTCTTGCTTTGTGCGGCAGAGCCTGTATGAGTTGCACAGCATTGCATGCAGGCCGCATGGAACTACAGGAAGGAGCGCAGGCGGTGATGCCGAGGTCAGAAGTTGCTTTGCTGAATTTTCATTGGCTCTTTCTCTGGCAAGGAACACGGCAGCCAATCGTAGTTCAGTTTCAGGGCCTTGCTCCGCCCAAGCCGTGACATCATCAGTCCATATAAGGACAGGCTGGTCGCGAGGCCTCTGCTTTGTCAGCAGCAGCACCACTTCCGTTCAGATAACACATTTTTTTCCCCAGACGATTTTTTCTGGAGAAATATTAATCTGACAAGACAACAATGCGAGTGTCATTTTAAACATGGGCATATATTTGTATAACACGAAGCCAGACTATAGTTTTAACGATTTTTTAAATATACGGTGCTGTTTTAGTCTATGAATTCTCTCACGGTGGCAGTTTTCCTTTTTTTAAAGATGATTCGAAATAATATAAAATATATTATTCATCTGACAAGACAAATGCAAGCGACTTTTTAAACTTGCATGCATATTTTTTTAAACAAATATATTTTTATAAAACAAATTAAGTCTTTAGTGTTAATGATTTATTTTTCTTGTCATACAGTACTGAGCAGTTGAATTCTCTCACTGTGGCAGCTTCACACTTATTTTGAAGATGATTATTATTAGAAATAATATAAATCTGAAAACATAACGCAAGAGACTTGTAAACTTGAGTTTTATTTATGAAACAAACGAAGCCAGACTACTTTACTGTTAGTGATTTTTCTTTTTGTCATACAGAACTGAGCAGTTAGTGAATTCACTTATTTTAAAGATAATTGTTATTAGAAATAATATTAATTTGACATGAAAAAATGCATGTGACTTTTAAAACATGCACATATGAACCTTTTTTAAAACTTTTAATTTACATTTTTTAAATTACATACTATATTAATCCCAGAGGAAGTTCCCTGCATTTAACCCATTCACTTTTTTTTTTTTTTTATCTTACAGTGCTAAGCAGTCAGTGAATTCCCTCACTGGCAGCTTCACTTATTTTAAAGATGATTATTATTAGAAATAATATAAATCTGACAACAATGCAAGCAATTTTTTAGTCTTGCGTGCATATTTTTTTTATAAAACAAATCAAGTCAGACTTCTTTAGTGTAGATGTTTTTTTTTTCTTTTTGTCATACAGTACTGAGCAGTTCCCTCACTGGCAGCTTCACACTTATTTTAAAGATGATTATAAGAAAAAAATATTAATCTCACATGAATAAAATGCGTGTGGCTTTTAAAACATGCACGTATATTTTAATATCACAAATGAAGCCCGAAAACTTTAGTTTCAACCTTTTTTAAAAGTTCATTATTTTTAGATACTAAATAGATCCCAGAGGAAATTACCAGAGTCCTCTGCGTTTAACTCATTCACCTGAGTGAAGCAGTGGGCTGCTGACAATGGCGCCTAGGGAGCAGTGTGTGGGGATGATACCTTGCTCAAATGGGGCCATAAGACGTCCTGGGATTCAAACCCACAACCTTCTGATTACAGGGAAAACTCCCTAACCTCCAGACCACGAGCCACTATAGGATCGCTGGAGTCTAGAGACCTCACCACTGACCCTACACACTTTTTCCATCACTTTTAAATGCGTGAGGCTTCCGTGAAAGCTCCTATAAGTCATACCTTAAGAGAGATGAATTACAAATGCTGTGTCTCTTGTTAGAACTGTTTTGGGTATGAAGGTCTGAAAACATCCAATATATTTTCCAAAGCACGTTTTTTCCTTCTTCCAGTCAAGGTGGTATCAGTAGTACTGATGTTTCTTGTGAAGCCAACTTCCAAAACTCATAACAGGGTGAGGTGTTTATTATCTTAAATCGCTTTGATATACAGATTAAAAACAGATTATAATCAGGTTTTATAATCTTTGACATAGTTACACAATACAAATGATAAAAAGGAATAATATGGTTTATATTGTGATCTATATTTATAATTCTTGATTAGAAATACAGATTCAGGGCTGTTGTATATTATACCAGGTGGGACTGAAGGACTCCTCGCCCTCTTCTTTAGAGGAGGGATGCCTGTCCAGCTCCACTCCTGGTTTCTTTTGCATAGTTCAAATAGTTAAAAAACACTGAACCTGACAATTAGCAGGTATGTCTGCGCAGGGGAATGGTCTGTACAGGACCAGGGTTGGGCTCCCCTGCTTAAAGGGACAGTGCATTTGTGTTTCATGCTCTTTAGGGACAGAGCTCATTGTTTGTCGCTGTGCTGTTGGCCTTGTTGTGGGAGCAACAGCACCTTTGTTTAAACGTGAAGCAAATCACACGTAACCTTCAGAAACTTGTTCTGTGTTGCCAAGGACGTAATTACTTTTTGTGAAAGCTCACAATAAAATTGGTTTTATGCAACCGTTAAATAAAAAATGCATAAAATATGAACGGAAAAACTGGTCACGCAAGCATTTGACCTTTACAGCCCGGATGCCTTTGGTTTCAATGTTGAATTTTGCACAATCAAGTCGTTAAGAAGACAGCTCTCTTGGTTTCTCAGTAACTTCCATTGTAATATTTTAAGCTACTGTGTCGGACCACCCAGCTTTAATAATTGTTCATTAATTTATCTTTATCCAGCTGAGAGAGTTTCTTGTTCGCTCTGTGGACCCACAGCCTGTGCTGAAGAGACATCCTTATGATCCTGATCCTATATACAGCCATGGAAAAAAAAATAAGCGACCACTTTTCCCTTTTTTCTCTTCACTGTTTTTACAGTTTGCAGTAGTGTGTGTGTAAAATGCACAGGTTGCTATTCTTTTCTGAACTGTTGCAGTGAGCTGTGTAAGAAATGAGAAACGCTTCCGTATGTGTTGAGTGCAGTAGCGTGTGTGTGTGTGTGTGTGTGTGTGTGTGTGTTGAGTGCAGTAGTGTTTGTAGAGCAGCTTTTCTATGTGCTGTACTCCAGCAGCTTTACTCCTAATTCAGTTTCTGATGGATGAAACAGAGTCACACACACACTCTGCTCTTAACATCACTGTTTAAATTTTTGCAGTCGTAAAATAATGAGTGTAGTTTAACGTTTCCATTTTCGCATCAACATTTCCATTTTAGCAATTCTGAATCAAGTCTGATCAATATTGTACTCCCACACATTACAAAAGCAATACCTAGCAAAAAAATAATGTCTCTTATTGTTTTCCATGGCTGTATATATTAAACAAATAGGCATTAGGTTGGTTTCCTGCCACTATAACAGACTGTAAGTAAACTCTATACCACCTTGTTGTGAATTTCTAGACTTCTACTACTTTTGTATTTATACTTTCTGATTAACTGATGGAAAGTGATGGGCTCCTTCACACCTGGTGTGGAATAAAGAGGCACATTGTTCACAAAATAATGGAGAAGCTGCATGAAATGGATTTCATGGAATGGTAAGATAAGAGAAATCTTTATTGTTATTGTCACTATTTCAAGGAACAACGAAATTGAAGGTGCAGTTGACTCAGTGTGAGGCACATAGTTAAAGACAGGAACAAAATAAGACAACAAAGGAATAACAAAGGAATAGTAATAGTAGTACACATTATATACAGTATATTGGCTTTTTTATCAGACACACCTACCATATAGGTGCACTTTGTAGGTTTACAGTTACTGACACCAAGCCATCTGTTGCTGCACACTTTATTCAGCCCCCTCCCTCCTGTTCATCTGTTAAAGGGACCTACCTTTGGGTGCTGGACGATTCTCAGCACAGGTAAACCTACGAAGACCAGCTGTAATAGTTGTACCTGATAGGGGGTCTATGAGTATGAGTCTTGTTTATATATTGTTTATTTTGAACCCCTCATACTTCAACAAATATTTCTAGATGTATCCGTTTATCCATTCAAGCTTTTTTAAGAAAGAAAAAAACTTGCATTCTTTTCCAGATCACTTAAGAGACCTTTATCCATTTTAATAATGGAGACATCCCAGGACTAGTGGTGTAAGGAAACATGTATAGGTGTAAAAAAAAAATGACATGGTGAACTCTCCTTTCCTGAGATGTTGTTCTGTTGTTTTCTGTTTGTTGGGTAAAAATATGGGGTGATTTAAATAAAAAAAGCCTTAATTATAGCAGAGCATTTTTGAAAGTGCTATTATTATGATATGTGATGCCCTGAGTTTAGTTGTATGCATGTTAATCAAAATCATATATATTTTTTTCAGCCAAATAAGAAAAGATAACCCTTTAAAAGATGACCACGGTTGGGAAATATGGCTTTATATGACATTAAGGTTTAGTTGCAGCTCTTTAAGATGCTGGAACTGAAGCCTAGCAGATCTACCTATAACATATTTTCAGTTTTAGTGTTTATCAGAATGGTTTGAGACGTCACAGGCTTTACAAACCACAATAATTTCCCCGAACCCACAGACTCTCAACAGCTCCCCACATGCAACATCTTTCGGCTGGTTTGAAGTTCCCATGCTCAGAGCAGGTGCTGGTGTTATCAACTGCTGTCTGAGACACCGCAAATGCCATTAGCTTAGTTCAAAACAACCTTAAAGCTTGAATTGTAATCATAAAACAGTAGAAATGAATTAATCTGAATAAATGACTGTAAGAAGAAGTGGATAGTAAATCATTATTTTCAATGCTACAAGGTACAACCTGACTAATTAGTACTTCCAAATTCTATTACTTAATTATATTTCAACAACTGATGCCGGAAGAAATTAAAGAGGCAATAGTCTACTTTTTTCTGTTTTATCATTCACTTTCAGTCTGTTAAATGTATTTTAATATATTCTTTTGTTTCGAATATGATCTGAATATGATCTGGTATCTTTAGGTCCTACACCAGTGGAGGTTCCTTTACAGTTCTCAGAGGTTCCTTTACAGTTCTGTAGTGAACTTCCTGACTCCTACACGATGTGTTCTTTTTTGTTTTGTCTACTGGAGGCCTTATTTCACTGTAGTGGAAGAACCTGAATGGTTCTGGTTACTGTACCCACTTCTCACTGTAATGAAAGAAGGATTAGCTTGATATTCATTATTAGATCAAGATACTGTTGGGGAAGCTGATTGTTAGGGAGTTCGCCCTGCGATCAAAAAGAGGTGGTAGGGGTGGTGGTGAGTAGTGAGTAGGATACTTTCCTCTGGACCAAGAGGTCATAGGTTTGAATCCTACCTTCAGCATACCACCACTGGGTTCCGGAGCAAGACACTTAATCCCAAGTTGCTCCAGGGAGACTGCCCCCTGTAGTTAGGGAACGGAAGTCGCTTTAGATAAAAAAAAGCATCTGCTAAATGTTGTAAACGTAAAGTCATGAGTTTGAATCCCAGAACTGTTCATGGCACCACTGAGGTATCCTTGAGCAAGGTCCCGTCCCCACACACTACTCAGTGGGCACTGTGCTCCTGGCTGCCCGCTGCTTCACGTGGTGAAGGAGTTAAACGCAGAGGAGAATTTTGTTCACACTGTGTGCTTTACTGTAGCTGATCCACCATCTGCTGTAGACGTCCTGGAAGGATCATGGCAGAATTGTACATGAATTAAACAGAATATAATTTGTTAACACTTTCAGTGCTGTTTCATAAGTTGTGTACACCCCATTTGCAATCTTTTAGTTGGTCCTGATTTCTGAATGTGTCTGTCTCTGCTGTTGTAGCAACTCGGCCTCAGAGGAGTCGAACCACTCCGGCTCGGACTCGGCCAGTCAGTCCGAGAGCGAACAGGGCAGTGAGCGGCCGCGCTCCCACCACTCCGAGTCCAACAGCTCATCCGAGTCCGAGAGCCACTCCGAGTCCGGGAGCGAGTCCGCCGGCTCCAAGACCCGCCAGGCCGAGCCGGAGGTGAAAGACAAACGGGTCAAGAAGAAGGAAAGCCTGGCGGATGTAAAGAAGGTAATGGGCCAGGTATTAAAGTAGCCTCTATTTCCTGTTTGTTAAACACACATCAGGTGAAGGTGTCTAATGGGTGCTACACTGATTCCACATGCAACCACATATTACTGATATTTTCTATTATAGTTCCATATGATCTCACACAATCACATTTCATATAACGTTGCCCGTAGTTACAGTTCATCTTTTAAAATGTTTGTGCCTTGAAGTGATTCCCCAAAATATCATCATTTGAATTAAGGAATATGGGAATTGTGGGCCGGTGCTCTAATCTGTATTCATGTACATCTCCGCAGACGCCGGTACGTAACATTTATTGTCAAAATTAAGATGAAATAATAAGTAGCAGAATAAAGCAATAATAAAACCCCTTTTTGCTCTTTTGGAGTAAACTAGCCTGATCAAATATCAGTTTGAAATATTGCTCAAATCTAAATATCTGTCCAATGTCAGTCATTTTTTTAGGACAATTATCCACCCGTACTGGTTTGATTCTGGTATGACGGTGCATCAGTAACTGAACTGCCTCATTCTGCACTGGAGCATAGGCAGTATTGCTATTGTTATCTGCTATTGTAAATATTGTGGTAGACCCAGCAGCCACTTCTCCATGATCCAGGGCCCCCGGTCTGGTGTATACTGAACCAGAAATCGGAAAAAACAGCCTACATTCGTCATCAGCATTGAGCTGAATAAAAAAGTCAATTTCTTTTATTTCACATGTGCTTGATTTTTTTCCCCTCCTTTTCAGTTCCAGTACCTCAGCAGCGCAATGTCATTCTATCACCCCATTTGACCTTTCAGCACTTTTGTCTTGCGCACGCAGCATTATGTCCTCCATTCCAGCTTTAGGAAGAACTAGGTCATCGCCTTGCCTTTTACTGGCTAAGCCTCTGAGGCTGCCGGCTCTTATAAAGCTGCCTGATGCCTTGCCATACTGACCTTTTGCGTAAGAGTCTTAAGACAGATCAGTTCAACGAGGATAAACAGGAATGTGAGAAAGTTTTAGTGACACTTTTCTCTTTCCTTCAAAAGACTTGATAACTAGAAGATTGAAGACTGAAGCTCATCCAGAACTCACTAACCATCATCCCATTTTACTGCAGCACACGTTCTCAATATGCTTTTGTAGTTGCAACTGAGAAACCTCTGTGACGTGGTAAGACAATGTGTTCATTTAATGTTTACAGATGTGGGAGGAACATCCAGATGTTTACGGTGTTAGAAGGTCTAACCGGAGCAGAACGGAACCTGCTCGTCTGAACATTGGAGCCGAGGTTGGATATTTAACCTCTTTTGGTTGTGCTTCTGCTAAAATGCTACATTTGATTGCTGACCTGTAGATCAATACTGGCCTGGACCTTTATACCCAAACTAACCTTTGTTGTGGATTTAGACCAACTCTTCCTTCACTGTGTAGACTGACGCCCCCTTGAGGCCGCTGCTCTGTCGTCTGAAATGTTGTAAAATGGTGCCATCTAGTGGTTGTAATGTCACAGTTTGTCCCAGGATTAGTGTTACACTCAAACATAAGGCATAAGAAAGCTTTTTTTTCTGGATGCTGGTATAAAAGAACCTCTTTAGCTCCATAGTAAACCTTCCAGTGGAGGGATTAGTGACTTATGCAAGTGAAGAATCTTTTTTTGGCGTAAAGAAAAATATTTTTTGGGGAGGGAAAAATACTATCATACCTCATTGACTTCTTTGGGGATTTTTTTGTGGCCTTTTCGAAAATAATTGCGTAGCCTTAAGGAGCGCAGGCCTGCACTGAAATGCCTTTTTTACAACCCTTACAGGGCAGCAGTGAGTCTGAGAGTGAAAGCCCGAAAAGAAAAGGATCACAGCAGAAGAAGAAACAGTGAGTATGGACAGGACAGAGTATAACCGTACTCTGTTGCTCTTTGTTACTGTCTGTGTACATTTCATTGTGTTTGTCATAGTATCACATAATTGTAGTATTTCATTGTAAGAATACAGGAGGTCCTCGGGTTCCGCCAGGCCTGACATACGACGATTCGGGTTTACGGCGTTCACATAAAAACGTAAAAGAATGGAGACGTGCGTGTTACAGCTTGCGTCGTTAGCAGCGAACCTACGGATTACTTGGGTGAACTAGTTTGGTTGTATGAGGTGGAAGAATACGCAGTAATGCGGCGTATTAGTGAGGGGGTTGGCGTCCCCCAGTACACTACACCATTCTAGACTGTTAATTTCCTTTTATGTTATATTTATGTCCTTTTCCCTTTTCTGTGGCTTAGTTGTGTTTTCATGTTCTGGATTATGATTTCACAGCTGTGTTAGGATCAGTAAGGGACGTAGGCTAGGGTGTACTGTTGCGCCGGTCAGCGTTTTTTAACACCCGCCCCAACCCGACCCGTCATGAGATCCAAACCGCCCCCCCCCCCCAACCCGCAAAAATACGCGTGGATAATGACCCGAAACCCAACCCGACCCGAGGAAAAAAAGAAATCTCGAACCCCGTTTTGATAATGAAATGCGTTTTGTAACTTTTTGACCTGCCCGGCCGCACCCACGGTATTTTAAAAATGTCTGCCTTAAAACCACCCGCACCTGCAGGTCACAGGTCGACCCGCGCATCACTACTGTGTGCTTCAAGTTACACCAAAATTCAGGTTACGTCACTGTCGTAAGAACGGAACTGCGTTGCAACCCGAGGACCCCCTGTACTCCACAAGGATTGATGTTTCTAGTATTATGGTTTCAGACAGTCATGGATTATGTGCTTCACAGTGTATTACACGTTGTTGTTTTGACCATAGCGAGACCTCACTCGCTTATATTTTTCCAAATGTTTGTGTACATGTAGCTGGATTGCCTGCCATCTTATAATATAGATACAACATATTGGATTTATCATGTTTTTTTTAAAACTGAATGTGTCTAAATCAAGCATTTAAAATAAATATCTTGGCACGGATAACAGTGTCAGACTTCATTACCCAGTTACCCAGTCAAATGCTGCCTGGGGGTAAGTATGCCTAGCCGGTCCGCAGATCAGGCCGGCGTCTCGGGTGATACTGCTCTGTGTTGCTGGTCCATTAAGCAGCCGCATGATAGTGTAGTAGCTACAGCTATTGTTAGCCCCTCATGGGTGAACTTGTGGTATTTCTGTGTTGAAAGAAGTACCTGGAAAGATGATGACTCAAACGACGAGGATGATGATGAGGAAGAGGCCAGCAGTTCAGAGAGTGAGCAGGAAGAAAAAAAAGTTAGATCCAGACGACTTCCTGCTAGAAGGTAAGAGTGTAGCGAAGCCTGGCCTTCAGACAGCTCATCCCGGCTTAATCACGTGATGAGCAATTCATTTCTAATCATGATGGAGCGGAGACCACTAACACAGTTTTGGCTTGGCTGATCTTTACCTGCAGCAGACACTAGTGTCTCGGGTCTTGAAGTCATTTGGGTGGTGGCGTTTCTGCTCTGTCCTTGTTTGAGTTCTAAAACTGGGATGTAAATCGCCTACGCTTATGAATCGATTCTTGTTCTGACTGTAGGTGGTTTGACTGTTTGAAAGCTGTCTCAAGGCCACCGGCACACGAGTCAGGCTAATAGGAGTGCTAATGAATCGCTACACTGTTCTAAAAGGGGATAGGGAAGTGGAAAGAGGGACTCTCGGCCCGCAGCGGTTGAAAATACGCTTTTGTGTGTGTTGTGTGTTTGTGCGTGCCTTTATCCAACCGTTCCAGGCCTCAGACCAAATCCTCCACAGCCAGACAGCACCAGTCTCAAAAGGGACGGAAGCCAAAGAAGCAGGAGTCATCGGAAGAGGAGGAAGATGACGATGATGACGACGATGACGAGGAGGACACTCCGAAGAGACAGACGCGCCGCAGGGCAGCTACTAAAGTTAGGTAAGGGTCATTCCTTCTCAACTGTTGCCAGTGTTACATACAGCAGTCATTCAATCCATTTAAACCTTTTCTCCAGTAACTAAACCAAACCAAATGATGTGCTCTCTGATTGCAGTTATAAGGAGGACCAGAATGATTTTGAGACTGACTCCGATGACCTAATTGAGATGGCTGAAGGGGCAGAAGATATGCAGGACGATGACAGCGAGACCATTGAGAAGGTCATGGACACCAGGACTGGCAGGAAGGGAGGTGAGAAGGTCCCGTCACCCCACTTCAGTCCTATTTTAAAGGTGGAAACTACTGGGGATGCACTATGCAGTACTATTACCATCATGTTGCTGCGTAAGATAAGATAAACCTTTATTAGTCCCACAAGTGGACTGTACAAAGGTAAGAGCAGCAAAAATTAAGAAAACAATGGAATAGAATAAAATACTACATCAGTATAAAGTGTACAAGCAAGGAACTATTGAAAGAATTCAAACAACATGATGACCTGTTACAGTCATATGCAGAAGTGTGAACTCTAATAAAGCCATTTGGTATGCAGTTTCTGAGTTGGGGAGCAATTTCGAAGTAAACTTGCATCTCCTTGTGTGCAGCAACTGGAGCGTCCACCACTCTGTATGCTGTGGAGGCGAACGGCGACCCTGGAGCTGATTTTGACCCGGAGAAAGAGGAGGGCGAGACTCAGTTCTTCATCAAGTGGAAGGGCTGGTCCTACATCCACAACACATGGGAGAGTATTGACTCTCTCACCCAGCAGAAGGTCAAGGGGATGAAAAAGCTGGAGAACTTTAAGAAAAAGAACGATGAGCTCAATGCTTGGTGAGGAGTTTCATTCATGATCTGATACTGTGGTGCATGTTTTGTCTCTTTTAAGTCACTTTCACAGATGTAGTTCTAAGCCATAAGTTAAATGGCAGAAGTTACTGAATCCTGTGTGTTAGTTACTGTAATGTCATCATGCTGGGTTTTAATCATACTGAGCTTGACTCAGTTCATTAGTGTCAGCCTATAAAGACTCATATACAGCTGTTTACAAATGTATACAAATGTTCAGTTTCTCAGGTTTTATCTTTTATAGGTGCTAGAATTAAACTGAACAGATTTGCATTGGGTTTTTTTAAGAACCGCTGAAAATATTAAATAGAAAAAATATGCTTTAAAGAAAAAATATTGATCTTTAAAGCATTATTTTAAAGGAAATGACAAAAGAAATGGCAATAATTACCTTTGATGAACTTCTAGTAGTGTTTTACTATCCAACTGGTCTCATTGTGAGAGGAGAGTGTTGATTACAGCAGTGTTTTTTATACTTTTCCTCATTAAATAAGACTTGATTCAGGTGATCACTAATCAGTCCATCATAAAGCAGAATGAGGTGCTTGTGTAGGAATTTAACAGACACTGGCATGGAATGTTTGTCACTCATAGAGATGCTGATTTAAAAATAAACTGCAGTGCTCTTATGTCCGGAGCTGTATCAAAGGTTGTGTCTAGATATCTGTAATAAAGACATGGCAATGTTGTGAAGAATAAAGATAGACATCCAAGTAAAATGACTCTTTTGGTCCTTAAAACCCACACAAACCTGAGGGGGAAAATAAAAACACAGTATTAACTACAGATCCTTAAAAAAAAATGAAGAATTGAGAATATTCGTTGTCACCGGAGCCAGTAACCTGCATTGCTTTATAAATATTTATAAGCGTGCAGATGATCATTCACCTCTTGTTCTCATTAAAACACGCTCAGGCTTTGGCTTGGTTCAGTGCTCATCAATAGCCGGATGGAGTAATTGGTCCATCTCTCCAGACTATCTCGCATGGAGACAGGACAGGGATCGATTAATCTGTTAGTGCTCGATCTTTAGTACAAAACAGGATTGATTCAACGGACAAAGGGGGCAGAGGTCAATGAGGAGAGCAAGGCAACAGCAGTCTTGCTCATTAACCTCACTCAGTGCTTGTCTTAGGTGCTTATGGCACCGCAGCCATTCGGGCTGGACTCCTGCTTCACAGATAATGGGGCTGCAGACCCTAACGGCCTGAATCAATAATCACAGCCCGTGTAAATTCAGCCCACACCTGCTCTACAGCCATGGCCACTGCAGCTTCTAAATGTTCGTCAGAATGACATCTTGACAACCATTTGACTCCGACTGATGTGTGGGAGGTGCCTATCACCATTATTATATAAACACCTGACCGCAATTACCTTGTTTGCTTTCCACAGTCAAGAAAAATAGAAGCTGCCTTCAGGCCTATTGTCAAATCATAGAATTCAGAGCATATTGGTAAAATCTGATTTCAACTAATAAAAACAGTGTAAAGAGTGTAAAACCAAAGCTTGCTCTCCTACATACTCACTGTTTGAGCTCAGCATGACGTCTGACACCTCTAACACAAACTGGGGGTTGTTTTGCCTTTTGATGAAAATTTACTATTTGTTGCGCTGCCGGCACGGATCCATGCTGCTTGTGTACTAAGGGTTAAATAACCACAGAGAAAATAATACTAAAGGACTGAGTTGTATGCAAAGTTAAAGTGGCATGTCTAACATTATTTACACTTTTTGCAAACCGTCACAGTCTACGAGAAAATCCAAAGTTCTAGACCATTCCAAATAGTCCAAGCATATTAATTTCTCTGATTCACTGGGAACAGCCGTTTTAATCGACTCACTTTCAGTCTCTGAAAGTACAGGGCACACTCTGTAAATCTGGCAGCTCATTGGTAAAGAAAAAATAAACCCGTGATAGATGTAATGACGTGAGCGCGCTCAGGTCCAGAACATGGAGCGTAATGTGAGCAGAGACCAGTGTACAATAGTAATAGTGCAAAACCTAGAGCCAGCGTTTGATTTGTATTTTTCCGTGGTTTAACCCTTATAAGGTCTTCGGGTCTGTGGGACCCGTTATCCGTTTTTAGCTTAAGAAAAATGAGAGGCATTTCTACTCACAAATGTGATTTAACAAAGGTAAAGGGAACACATTTAACATGTTTTGCTTATATTACTTGCAAATGGGATGAAGTAAACATCTGCTGAGGTTTGCAAAAAGGTTGGAATATGTTGAATTAAAAGCCCCAGAATGCAGTGGGTCCACCAGACCCAGCAGGACTCCCTGAGTAAACCAAAAAACCAAGACCCTAGCAGGGTTAAGCTTCAGAAGCCGACCAGGCCAGACACCTCTAACTAAGCCCTAATGTTAATCTGCCAAACCTAATTATCAAAAGAAACATAAAAAGTTCCAAAACCAGGAGAAAAGTAATTCAACCAAAAATGGCATCGACTTCTAAAGTGGCCCCTTACAGTCACACGTGAACACACCACAGTGGGTCACCCAAGGAGCAGTGGGGGGGGACGGTATCTTGCTCAGGTAAGGGGCACCTCAGTGGTGTCACTAGGAATGTTGGGATTCGAACCCACAACCTTTTTATTGCAGAGGCAACTCCCTAACCACTGGGCCACCAGCTGGCCCAGCCTTCCTACTAACCAACTACCAAGTGTTGTTTACAAACAGTGACCTTTTAGGCTATTTAAAAATATACTGCTCAAAAAAGGAACATTTTGTAAACACATCAAATGTCAGTGGCCTCCACCTGTTAAACCATTCCGTCTCATTGTTTCCCCTCT
>JBBPCY010000019.1:2130297-2162386 GCA_037974405.1 Brachyalestes nurse | reverse complement strand
AGAGTGTGCAAAGCTGTCATCAGAGCAATAGGTGATGTTTTCAATATGAATCTACAATGTAGCCAATAATAAAAACATGGATCTGAAAGCAAAAAGCTCATTGGACTATCCTGTCATGAGCATTATTACTGCCTTAGGCCTGTTGTAGAATGTCCCTTTTTCATTTTGTGTTGAAATGTTCACCCTTTTGTTGCTTTATGGGGTTCGCTAACTCCTAGTTTAGTTTGTAGCATTGGCTCAATGGTGGCATGCTCATTTCCAGGCTAAAGTAAAAAAGAGAAAACCACGGGTGAAGAAGGAGAACAAGGCACCGAAAGATGAGCTAGCCAACGAAATCTCCTCTCCCCGTTTCTCCGACAACCCCTCTGAGGAAGGCGAAGTGAAGGTACGTTCCCTCGCGCGGGCAGTGCATCAAATCCCAATCCAAATAGAAATGCAAACAAAAACAATGACGCTAAATTTGATGGTAAACTTGCGTCAAGGCTGCCCAGCTGGTCAGTTCACATTTTTGTGGGAATCTTCCCCTTTGTTTGTATGTTTCTTCCAGGACGACGGAGCTGAAAAATCCCCTACCAAGAAAAAACAGAAGAAGAAGGACAACAAAGAGAACAAAGAGAAGCAGGGGGCTCTGAAGAAAGAGAAGGAGGGTGACAAGGACAAAAAGCGCTCCAAGCTCAAGAAAGAAAAGGTAGTTGAGGGCAGGTGTAAGGTATCAATATGAGAACTTCCTTAGCATGTGATTTAGAGCATCAGGTTTCACCGGCTCACAGTTGGTAGAGTTTAGGTTGTGTAGATTGAACAAAACGCTGAATAGAGGAATGTGGATCATGCCGGAATGTGCTCTCTAATACCCTCTGTGACATTTATTTGCGAATTTTTCAGGCCAAACCAGCAGGAAAAGGCAAAAAGGCTCAAGGCCCGGTGCACATTACAGCAGGCAGCGAACCCATCCCTATTGGAGAGGAGGATGATGAGCTGGACAATGACACCTTCAGCATTGTGAGTTTCTATGCACTATTACATCTCTTCTCCCTTCCATTCTTTCACACCAATTCATTTTCTATTAAACTAGGTTGGAACAGAACGCATGAATGTGAATGTGAAATGATGGATCTTGAGTTTTCAAAGGTGTATTGAAACATTGTAGGGGTTTATGTTTATGGATTTTCGCAGCTCATAGAGTGCATCAAGTGGGGGATGTTCTTTTTTTTTTCGCCGCAGTTGTAATTATATCCTGCATTATTCACAGTTTGTTGTGTCCATTTCTTTCTTTCTTATTCGCTTGCTGATACAGTGCACCACAAGACTTTACCCAGAAATGTAAATGGGGACTCCCATTTGTAGGTTTCTTTGTTTTCTGTGCAGTCTGGCTCTGTAAAAATGCCAAACTGCCCCCAAACACACACACAGTGCACATTATTAATTTACCAAACATCCTTTGAACTCGTATGTGAAGCATCTAAGGTTTGTGATGATGCTCACGGCAAAGAATGTAAAATACTGTGCTAGTATGAGGGCTGCTTTTCATCCTGGAGCCCTTTGCATCAGTATTCCAAGGGCCAGTATTACGATGAGTGACAGCCACATAGCTCTAGTTCGAAGGGTCATTTTTAATTCATTCATTTTGAAGAGTGTAACTTGTGTGTGTGTGTGTGTGTGTGCATTTGTTTTCTGTCCAGTGTAAAGAGAGGATGAGGCCAGTAAAGAAGGCTCTGAAGCAGCTTGATAAGCCTGATGAAGGCCTGTCAGTTCAGGAGCAGCTGCAGCACACCAGAGCCTGCCTGCTGAAGATTGGAGACCGTATCTCTGAGTGCCTTAAATCCTACAGCGACCCCGAGCATCTGAAGACTTGGCGCAGGTCTCACATACAAACACACACACGGAATAACCGAGGGTCTGGAACTATCAGAGGTTTTCATTCTGATGTACCACCGTAGCTCAGCTTCCTCTGTTCACTCGATCCCTCCTATCAGGGGCGTCAGCATTTTTAATGTGAGGGGGACACATCGGTCTACGTGTGGGGTGGAATTTTGGCCGTGGGGGCGGGGTTTGGGTGTGGGGGGCGGTCTTTTGGGTATGGGGGCGGGGTTTGGGTGTGTGGGTGTATGGGTTGCTGCGTGAAAAGTCTCGGTCCTTTTTTGGGGTGGGGGTATTTGGAAACTGCTATTGAATCTTGAATCTTTTACAAAGGAATCCATTCCACTTAATCAATAGGAGAATACACACACCACTGGAATTTCACACCGGGTTTGCCTCCAACTCACCGCATGCAGGTGGAGTGAATCGTCAGTGCACAGACAGGCTGCTCGAAACTTTCCAGTGGTGTGTGTATTCTCTTATTGATTAAGTGGGAATGGATTCTTTCGCGAAAGATTCAAGATCCAGCAGCACTGGGTGAACTAAACTAATATTTTATGTTAAATGTGGGGGGTCCAAACAAATAATTATGAAATGTTAATTATGATTGAATGGTGGGTGACGCCCATGTCTCCTATCCTTCCCATCTAGAAATCTCTGGATCTTTGTGTCCAAATTCACGGAGTTTGGAGCGAGGAAACTGCACAAGCTGTATAAAATGGCTCAGAAGAAGCGGTCCCAGGAGGAAGAGGTAAGCCTAGCTTTAGCCCAGCAGAACGGCAGGTATTTCTCATTTGAATTCTCGTCAGCTTCTGCTCATACACTCCCTGTGTGTTCGCTTTCAGAAAGAACAAAAGAAGAAAGATGACCCTGGCAAGAAAAAATCGTTCAGGCCCGAGCCTTCTGGATCCAGTCGGGATTCTACCGGGACGCAGCCTCCATCCAAGACTTACAACCCTCAGAGCCACCCCTCGGGACCCCCCTCACACTCCCACCACCGCGAGCCCTACAACCAGTCCAACAAGAGACACTTCCCCAATGACGGTGAGACACTGTGGGGAGGGCTTGGACAACTCACAGATGCGAACTGGGGTTGTGTTGTTTTGATTAATGCTGAGTTGAATGAAACATGCCTACAGTTTGGTCTGCAAAGAGAATACTCAGAGAAATCTCTTGGGGTTTAAGGTTTGTAACGAGTATTTTGTAGGTCCAAAAGTAAAAAGTACAAATCTTCCAAAACAATACTTAAAGTAATACTTATTAATCACTATATCCCACTATATCACTATATCCCACTCCTGTATTCAAGTATTAAAAAAAACATTGGACTATATAATGTTTGCTTTCCAGGTATTTGAGCACATTTATAAAGGAGATTGCAATTGTATAAGGTGGTCACAGTGATAGTTTCCTTTTTTGTTGTTTTGTTTTGTTTAGTCCTATTATATTGAAGTGTGCAGAATGTGAATTGGGTGCTTTTCAACAGTTGGGCTGATGCAGATACGTGTAAATATAAGGGGGAAAAAAACAGCACTTACCTGGTGTCCTTGTATCAGTTATGTTACAGTTATCCTACAGTTGCTGATGTGAACTGTGTCTTGTTCTGCAGATCGGGGAGACTGGCAAAGGGACCGCAAATACAGCTACCCAGGTAACAGCAACCAGTCCTGGCAGGGTGACCGCCATCACCCCTATGAGCCTCACAGATACAAGGACCATCACTATGGTGACCGGCGGTCACATGGCGACTCGTATCGCAACCCTGGAGGCTACCGGAACTCCGGCTCTCCCCGCAAGCGGCCCTACGACCAGTACAGCAACGACCGCGACCACCGGGGTCACCGGGACTATTATGATCGGTACGAATAAAATAATCATGCAGAGGATCTTGCCTTCGCCATTATGTGTCATATGGGTTTAAGCTGCAATTTTATCTTTAGCTTAAGATAAATATTAAGATTTGTCTGAACACTAGGGGACCTTATTATTCATGTGTAATGGCGGATTCTGCGAAAAATATTTGAATGGCCCTTTCCCAAGTGGGCCCCCCCCCCCCCAAACATTTGCCTGGTTTGTCTGTGCTGATCCTGATAATATGACCTCCAAAGATAGCTTTGAGGTGGTTTTTTTTTTTCTTTTTTTAAAGGAGATTTAGCCAAGACAGTACATTCAAATGAGCACACAAAGTAAATCACTTGATCATAATCTTCCTTTAGACTTCATCAAGATTGGCAAAACATTATTTAGCTGACATTACACTTTAAAAAGTGAAACAAAAGAGAGACATGCCAATAAATAGATATTTTGCACAGGTTATTTAATTTTTTCTTGTCTCTCCAGACATCCGGACCCCAAGAGGAGGCGATCGGATGAGTACCGCTCACCAAACTACCACCAGGGGGGAGGAGGAGGAGGAGGAGGAGGAGGAGGAGGAGGAGGAGGGTACCCTCAGGACTTCAGAAGGATGCCTGATCACAGGGGCGCCCCGGGGAATCACGGCCCGGCGGGACCCGACCACTATCGTCCGTTTCACCCAGACAAGCCCCCTCCTCTCATAGACCCCCGCTCCCCACAAGCGCAGAAGTCCCCCCTGGAGTCCCTGTCTCCCCTCGAGAGGACTGTGGAGCAGAAGCCTGGGACAGACGTCAACTGGAACAACAGGAAGACGTGATTCAGGTGAGTGTCCCAGGCACCGAGTGGACACTGTTGGGAGGACACCTTCCGGCCTTTCTGAGCGAAACTGGGCCGCCCTGACCAGCCACCATTAAGTCGTCCTCTCCTACAGCTAGAAAATGAAGATCCAACATCTGGAGCTCTGCCAGTGTGTCCTGAGTTCTCTCCTGGATGATAAATGACCAGGTGTGGTCAGGAGGTTTGAACTGAGGAAAAGGAGCAGCAAAGCCCGGTTAGTCCTATGGACTATTACGCGAATAAAGCCTTTGAAGTATGACCGAGTGTGAAGCTTGAAAGTGCCTCATGTATTTGGCCTTTTTTTTTCTTCCAGAAAGTAATTAGAAGAAAAGGGAGTATTCCCAAAACAAATGTTACTTTGATGTTTATTTCATTTTCTTTCTTTCTTTTTTTTGTCGGTTTGTTTTGTTCGGAATAAAAGGGTTATTCCATGAACGTAGCCTTGATGGAGGGGGGTAATCTTCCACCGCACCTTTTTAGATTTCAATTCATCTTCTCTTTCTTGTTTTGATCATGTATTTGGTTAATCATGGGAGGCAAAATTTGCACCTGCCCCTGCACCATGCTTGTTGGAAAGATGGTTGATGGAAATTTTAACTACATGCTTGTTTTCAGTCTCATGACATGATAAAGTGGACGGCGCAGCTGACCGAAGTAGCCTATTGCTAGGCTAAGTAATCCCCGACTGTGACTTTAAAAGGTGGGACCCAAATTTAGGGTCAGTATAGATCTTACTTTCAGAACACTAACTCACTCAGAAGCCCAAAAAAGCTATATTTTTTATCCTTTCAAGCTGAAATTTTCAATCTTCTTCTTCAGTCACGTCAGTAAGCCTCATGATTGCTAAAGGCGGATTCTCTGTATTGCACTAAAAGTGTTGGACTCTACGCGTCTCCAGTCATTCACCAAGTAAAACAATGGACAATATTCCCTATTATTTTTCTCTCCTTCGCGTGAGTGTGCTGAAACGTTTGATATGTTTGACCTTTAAATGGAAACGTGTGTTGGAGCAGAAGGGAGCGGGAACGTCAAGCTATTTTTGGTTCACCAGTCACAGTGCCAAAAAAACAGACTGGAGTGCTGGTAAATAATTAGTCAAGGTGTTTTTTTTTTCCTTCTTCCTTTTTTTTGGTTTCCCTCCATCTGTGCCTTATTCTTGTGTCTAAAGAAACTCCGGTGGCGTTTTTCGTGGTCTTTAAGGACAGAGACTGTGCAGTATTAGGCCGTGGTGTTGGACGGTAAGGTGAAGTGTTGCCGATGTGCAGGAAACAGTATGGCGATGCCGTGTCGGGAGAGGGAGGACCACTTCTTTTCTTTCACAAAAGAGGAACTTTGGTGTGTTACGAGGAGTCAAACCCTCGCCCCTCGCTCATTCTGCGGCTGTGCCCCGCGCTTCACGGACCTGTGTTCATTCTTCGGGACAAGCCAATTAAAGTAATTTATATTTGTGAAAAAAAGAAGCCACTGTTCAGAGGAACTATGCTGTACATACTGTTTATAGACCTATATGTATTAAACTTTCCTACATCATTCAGCATTCCGTTGCTGCTGTTTTGTGTCCATTTGAGAATGTTTTTGTGTGTTATCACAGCAACACGATAGTAGATTTTTTTTTTTTGTTCGTTTTTAATTTTGAAATAATTCAAATCAAGCTAAACGTAGTGCAATGGTGAGACCAGTAGGGGGCAGTCTAGTGCAAACTGGGGAGCAGTCAGTATTGAGCCTGTCGATTGTGCATGCTTGTAAAGGAAAGAGGCAAACACAAGATCACACAGTTCAGGAGGCACATATCCAAAAAACAATTCAACAAACACTTTTATTTTTTTTGTTCAATAAATAATTTACAGTATGTACAGGTGGTGTGTGTGGCACCATTTGAATCCTACATACAAAACCAGTTTGATCCGTCTGGCTTCTGTTCATCATCAATACGCCTCAATGTTTTCACTCACTCATTTTGTTCTCTAACATTAACAAGTGTAATAATAATCTATTCACAATCAAGTTCAACCAAATAAGAGCTAGAAGAGCAGTTTAAAAAAAACAAACATAAAGTGCTTTTGCAATGAACACAAACACCACAAAACATCTTGAATTTACCGTATGCATTTAGGTTTCAGACAATCGGAGATCTGCTGCTACTGTTTGTGGTGTTTGAGGTATTCATGTACACGATAATCCCTTTACAGTAAAAGGTAACATTCGCTGATTCCACTCGTCCAAAGAAAGATTTTCGAAAATTCGACACTAACACAGCGTTAGCCTGATCAACACCTCACCAACTTATGTACAACTCACATTACACAGTTAGAGCTATAGAGCACTGACGACACTAAGCACACCTAAACACAAGATTCGTTTTTTTAAATTCTTGCTTTTTTTGTTGTTGTTGAAGAATTCCATGGAGAAGTTGTGACAAAAAAACTGCACCAGCACAGGCTTCCGAAAACAGTAGTTAAGGCCTGTAGAGCTTTACAGTGTAGAAATAAATTACTACCAAGAAATTCTCTGTAATTAAATACACTAAGTTTTTGTTGTTTTTGATTGTTCACTCTTAAACCCTATGGAACACTGTTAGGAAACATTCAACAGTTGTTAGCTTTGTAATGGGCCGTGATGGTAGTGGACATGTATTCTGGACTTCATAGGTCAGAAAGAAAATCTGGTGTCTTTCAGAGTGACTCGCTATGATAATTCTATCATGTGCGAGACCAGTGGGTTGCATCAACCTCCGTTTAATGCAAAGCTGATGCGACGTAGTAGAGAATGTTATAATCTGAATACACCAGGCCTCTTGGTGCTCTACTTTTCCAAGTTATCTGCCAAATAAAAAAAAAACTTACAGCTTATTGAGAGACGTAATGGAGAAGTCTGGAACAAACAAGGCAATAAAAAAAATTCTCATCCAGAAAAAAAAAGTGGCTGTTTGTGTATGCATTCCTCTCTTTGTTTGTCTATAAAAAGCCTAACAACAGGTGAAAGGATCCTCCTCGCTTAACTCCCCGCACGCTGAACCATCTCGAGGAATGCATGGCATATGTCGGAGTGCCTCCCTGTACTGGAAATGTCCGTCCGCCCGTTCTAGTTTAGCTGCACCTTCCAGTATTATACACAACAAGGCCGTCTGGTTTGAATCCAAATACTTGAGTGAACCACAAACGTCCTACAAGGGAGGCGGGGGAGAATTCAGCTGTTCAGGGAAATCGTTGGAACCGGGGCTCGCTCTTTGGCAAAAGGCCGGCACCGTAAATTCACAGATCTACAGAGAGTTCGTGAGTCAAAAGGCCCTACAGCACAGCCACGTCGACACCCCTTTTGAAATGGAGAGTGAGGCTTTATTCTTTAAGACGCAATCAAGATGATGGATGGATCGGACTGTGGGGGGGGACTTGGTGGCTCTGCATCTCCACCTCTGCTTTGTGTTCATGGTTGCTGAGTTGCCAACTGACTAGATCTTATTTTTCCCTCCCAAGCACATGTGCTCTGCACAAGTCCTTCTTGTCCCGGGCCGACTACGTGGCTTGCTCTACAAGCTTTCCCATCTGAACAATGGCATTTACAGTAAACACATTCACTGGGATACTTGTTTGCTATGTGCCCTCAAATGAATTCTGGATTGCATTCGTACGTGAAATCAAACAAATGAACTTAGGCAGCCAACAGAACAACGGAAAAGGTTATAAATATTCTCAGGACTCTAATGCCTAAGAAATGAGGGTGTGTTTAAAATCTGTTGACTGACACACAGAGAGTGAAATGAGATTTTCTTCCGACCCGCCTGCCAATTCATGCAGGAGACAACTCTTGGCAGGCAGAAAAATCTCCTTACTGACCAATGGACCACCACGCCAGGGCTAAATTAGGACCCTGGGTGCAATATAAAGACATTCGGAAATTTTTCTCCTT
The DNA here is from genome assembly GCA_037974405.1 of Brachyalestes nurse. Taxonomy (NCBI): domain Eukaryota; kingdom Metazoa; phylum Chordata; class Actinopteri; order Characiformes; family Alestidae; genus Brachyalestes; species Brachyalestes nurse. Next base: position 2,153,932 of record JBBPCY010000019.1, on the reverse strand, counting down.
ACTCCTACAGCTCCCAAGAACATGCGCACAAAACATTTTATCAACCCACACGCACACACTGTACAAGAAAGACCTGCTGTTACGGCCCATTAATCCCAACACAGACAACACGACTCACTGATATGACATGGCTTTGGCTGGGGGCTTCTACCAGAAAAAGCTTGTGCTTCTTCCAAAGCTTGGAGCCTCATCAAAGACAAGGAGCTCCTGCAGAACTCCTTTCTTCAACAGAGGTTAATAAAAGCTCCTGTCATGTCTCATAGTCCTGTTCCAGAAGACGCATGATAGGCCTTTCGTCTTGGCACCAGAGAGCCCGGAAAACAACTCCAAAGCTCAAGCTTCTTTCTGCAAGGGGATGCCCCCCCCCAACTCCCCCTCAAAAGCGGCATCTTGCTTCGGTGGGAACAAGAGGTGGGCGAGGAGGGGGAGTCAGCAGGTTTTAATCCCACTCAAGAGCCTCCAGAAGCCCTGAGTCACTCTTACCACTGCCTCCATCCATCACAGAGCAGTCCTGAAACCTGCAGGATGAACTCTGTGACGGCTCCAAGACTGCTCCGGCTCTGGCTCAATGGATGTCCGTTTTATGACAACACGCAGATGAGTCCATGGCTGGGGTGGCCGTGATGACACACACGAGACTGAAAGCCCACAGATTCAGCCTCAGGACGCGACAATGGTGAAAGCCGTGTTTCCACAAACACAAAGCTTTTAAACGACCATCACAACACAACGAAAGACACCCAAAAAAACTACAGACACGAGCAACACAATTCAGTCCACAAGAAAACGGCAACAAGGTTTAGGAGCATCAACAGGCCAAAGCTACATCCCTTAGGGGTGGAGTTAAACGTGCCAGTATCCCTCTCAAAGAGGTGGTGCTTCTCCTTGTTCGAGTGCAGCATTTTAACATCCTCGAACGCGTAATAGGCGGCCAGGGTGAAGTTGATGTCCCCAGACGAGAGCAGGTCGAAGACACAGGAGTGGAAGTACAGGTCCTCCACTGGGAGGCGCTCTTTGCACTTGGCCATGGCTGCCTGGTAGGTGAAGCCTTGGGCAGGGCTCTCAGGCCTCGCTCTTGTTGAGCTGTGGCTCTCGGCAGCCCGCGCCCGGAAGGTCCTGAAGTCGATGCGCTGGTTGGCAGGGCAACCATGCAAGCACAAGTAAAGGTCCTGATTCTCTTTGTCCTCCACTGAGTTCACCACCTCTTCAGGCATCCTCACCGCGAACGTGAGATAGCGGCCCACTTGCCGGACCACGATAGTGGTGCCAATGTAGCGTGCCTGGATCTCGACGTGTTGGCCAGGAACCTTCTCCACCACGCGAAGAGTGTTGGCCCCGTGCCGGTCACCTCCGTTCTTCGAGCCATCAGCGAACGCTGCCGGAAGCTCATCCGTCTCCGCGTGATACATCTTCTGATCCACGCATTCCTGGAAGTTCTTGAAGATAATTGTCAGCTGTGATAGAAGGAAGAACAGAAGATGTCAGCAGATCATTTAGGCGTTAATGAACATTAATGATCAACAGAACTGGGTGTAGACCTGGAGAACAAGTTAACCTTAGTTTCTTCAGAACTTTAATATATAACCAAAGATACGAGCAATTCATATGTATTACAATTTACAGTCTAAGACATAAGATTCCAAAGTGCTAAAAAAAGGGGAACAGGATGAATGCAAATGTAATGGATAGTCACTGAGTGACTTGACCGCATACACATGCAAATGTTTTCCAAAAATGTTTCACAGAACAGAGCGATATAGTGGGCTAAAATACGAGCGAAAGCTGTACGGTCAAACAGTAACTTTTAAATGACTCTTGTGGTTTCTCTACTACCTTTTTATGCTTCAGATGAATCAGCTGCATCAAGTCGGCACTAGCAATGAACTAACCCCAAGCAAGACTTCGTAACCATTTTTAATGCCCTGTTGCATAAGGCCAGAGATGGGAGCCTGGCTGTAACTGAGGCTTGTCTTTGTGCTGTGGCTCAAATTAAAGCGCCAGCTTGTGAAGCGTATATGCTCGCAGTCCTCCAAGCCTCTCTGTAATGTCACATTTCAGCTGCTGCTCAACATGCGGAGGGGGAGGCCCAATGTAAACGCACTCGGGAGAAACACAGCTCCCAGTCTGTGTTACAGCAGGCTTCAGTGTGCAGACACAAAGGCGATCCATTCATGACGCTGGGGGCCGGCCTGTGAACCCCAGATTCAGTTCCAGGGGTGGACTCGTGCCAGGCTAGAAAGCGCCCAGCCTGCACTGGGGCTAATTAGGGAGGGCTGGTCCTGACTCTGGCTCTGCTTAGCATTGCTTTCATTAGGAGGGCCAGCGGCCTGTTGTCAAAATGTGACCTCAGGACTGCAGATCCTGTGTGTCTTGGTGGGTGTGTGTGTGTGTGTGTGAGAAGAGGTTGGAGTGGCGGGGGTTGGGATTGGTGAGAGTAACGACCAAATCACCCTGCAATCACCCTAGTCAGGGCAAACTGCGAGTCTTTAGCCCAGGCCAGTTGTCCAGAGTGCAGCAGGAAGCTGTCTGAAGCAAAAGGGGCCCATCAATAAACAGCACGGTCCTTGTTTGCACAGGTGGCATCTGCCCACTGTATTGTTTTCCCTTTTGTCAAAGGTTGAGAAGCCTTCTAACATGCCATTTGTTTCCAGAGTACAACTTAACACAAATATCATTATCCCCCCTCCCCCTGTCTTCTCCTTCCAAAAAAGAAAAAAGAAAAGAGCTGTGGCCAATCTACTTAATGGTGCATCATTAGCGAATCTTGATGATGGAAAATTGGTCTGTTTTTAAATGTGGTCCCGGCCAAAAAAAAGTTCTCTTGTGCTTCCCCTTCCTGCCCTCTCGCTAATACAACAAGTCATACAAGGGACGACTCGGGAGCAAAGCGGCCAGTGGTCGCACGATTCCAGCTGCAGTTGCTGGAGTTGGGAGGCATGCAAAATAAATGAATTAGCCATGGGCAAAAACACACAGACTCCTGGTTCTGTGCTTTCACCTCAAGGCCCTACAGCTGGCCAAATCCGAGGCAGCTCCACGCCCCCGTCCAATGTACCGTAAAGCAAAACAATGATAATTTATGAGGTATGGGGGCCAGCTAATGCGGAGAAAATATCTGCAGTTTCCTGCACGGACTGAGCACTTAGTTGAAACAACAAGGCACTTAATGCACATGCAAACAACAGTGAGGGCCACCACAGATATAGAAACACTGGTCTTGGTAGCCTGGAAAAAAAAAAAAAAGTTACAAGAAAGAAACAGCAGGGCAGGAGCCTGGTATGGTTCTGCTCTTTTGCTGCCGGCATTCCCTTCTATAAAAAAAGGCTTTATCGAGACCCATCAATTGTTCTGTTTATTGCGGCTTCATCTGCTGGGGAACATATCCAAATATTATCCCGACTCTGTACTCACAAGCCCTGTCTGCTTTTCAAACCAAGCCACATTCATAACACTGACCTGACTTACTGCTAAAGTCCAGCAGCAACTGTGAAAACCTTGTGCTGCATGAAGGCACAGCGGTTAGAAATGTTCTTTAAAAGGTTTTAATAGTCATAGTTTGTTTCTTATGTTTTTTTTTACAATTAAATAGCTAGGAAAGAGACAAGCAAGAGCACTGATGCAAAAACTAAAAATAATCACGATAAATGGTGGCTGATGTCTCCTGGTTAAATAATAATACTAATAATGTAAAATTTCTGCTTAGTTAATCAGACAAGATAAGTCTGGTGTCTAAAGTTTGCTGAATTTAGTTTTTCCCTGAAGCCTGAAGACTGGACCTGCCATTTACCTGCCAAAGTCATGTCACACCTTGTTGATGGCCTCATTTATGTGGTTTCTGACACTGCACAACGTCCATAAAAAAGGACATCAACCCTCAGAATTCTAAGCGTATTACTAAAATCTGATTTTCACAAATAAAAACAGCCTAAAACCTGCACTTTCGCTTGCACTCCGTATCCTGACAGTTCTCCCTGGTTCTAAGATCTTGTTTTTTTCTGCTTTTCTAATACCTACAATTTTTTAAAAAATAGAAATGTTTGTTTTTCATGGGCATTTGGGTGGGAAGCCATTTTTAAAACCCCAGTTCTGCTATTAATGACGTCTGACACCTTCAGCATCAACACAAACCAGGAGAACTTTCATTTAAGGAGCTGTTTTGCCAGAGGATGACAATTTACCATTTGTTGTATTTTTGTCACGTATCCATGCCGCTCGTGTTCTCACAGCTTCCAACACAGATACTACTACTGTCATAGCTGTGTAATCTGCCTCTGTTACTTTTTTGAGTCACATGTCTTATAGTGAACAGATGAGTTCTTTGCTTTTCAGTGGTCAGACTCACCTTGCTAGTAGCAGTGGCCGCGGAGCCGGGCAGCACTGGTGTGTTAGTGACCTGCACAGACAGGTACTTGTTGTGGATGAGTGGCCATGCACCCTCCACTTTGCAGGTCTGGAAATCATCGTTGAAGGTGCGCAGGTGTGGGTCTCCGAAGAAGCCGCAGTGTGTGTAGTTAGGTGGTGCGGCGTGACGCGGGATGCTGCGCTCGTAGTGGCACACCTCGGGGCCGTCTGAGGGCACAGGGGGGTCTGTCTGCGGCGGCAGGGGCGGGGCCGGAGGCGGAGGAGTCCGGGCGCGGGGTGAAGCTGTAGGGCCTTCCTTAGAGCAGTTGTGCTGAGTCATGAGGTCCTCGATGCCATGCTGGGCGGAGTGGTAGGCCAGGTCGCCCCGGCAGGTGCGGGCCGTGCGGCGGACGCAGCTGCTGTAGGCACGCAGTGCCGTGCAGAATTCCTCCTTGGGGCCTGAGCTTGGGGTGGACGCCCAGAACTCCGAGTTACACTTCAGGATCTTACACTGCAGAGTGACTGCGGGAGAGACGGAGAGAACATCAACATCAAGACGGCACATGGAGCGTTTTCTGATTCGGACCAAGCCGCATTTAAAAGAAATATCAAGGCAACATGATGAGGATCATTAGGGGTTGTGAAGTCATACTTAATATAGTTCTTTTGTTTAACCAGTTTAGAGTTTAATTAGGTTGACAGTAAAATATTACATTGTTTGAAACGGACCACAGTTTTTGGTAGATGCTCTTCTCCAGAATGGCTTACAATCTAATCATGTTACATAAACTAAAATTGTGTTAAGTTGGATCTTTATAAAGTGGGGGCATCACTGGGTGGAGGGCTCCACTACACCATTCCAGCTGCAATCCGTTACCATTCAAGGAAGACACACCATGTCTCAACAAGCATTAAATCACCGGATCATTTCGAGAATTTGTTCAGACGTGTACGTTCGGTTGAAACAGTGGTGATGACATTAGGTTATGCTTTAGAATAGCAGGTAAGATCTCTGCACTCTCCCCAGAAGACAGGGGTTTGATTCCTTGCCCATGCAAGCTCATCTTGCTCTGCTAATAAGCCTCTCTGGAGAAGACTACACGCTACCTCATAACATAAGTAGACTGGAAATTATTCTGCGTTAGAGTGCCTGCCAAATGCCATAAATGTTGCATCTGACAAATCGCCTTTATGAAAAATACAATATTTCCTTGGAAGCCTAGTGTTGGATGAACAAACAAATCTAAGTTGGTTAAACAAATTCAACTTAGTAGCTATAACCATGAAATCAGGTAGAACCATGAACTCAACATACTAAATACAAATGTGACTGTAGGTACTGTTTACCAAGTAATTGTAGAATAAAAACAACATCCCGTGCTGTTTAAAATCGGCCAATTTCTTTTATTTTGATCCAGAAATGAGTCCATACTTAACTGAATATTACTAGTATCAAATACATTTAATCAATTATAACTTCTAACAAAAAGCAGTTACATCACCACACATTGTCTCACTGTAAATATTGTGTAGACACGTCTCCTAATTAAAAGTTGAATGTTTCAGACGCTCCCACTGGTGACATAAATATCAAATTAAGCACAGAGCCATGCAATCTCAACAGGCAAACTTTAATGGGTTGTGATGAAGGACTTCATGACTTTAAATGTGACACTTTACCACAAGTCAGTTTGCAAAAAGCTAGCTCTCCCACATTCGACTGTAAATGCTGATGCACATGGAACATAAAAGACTGTTGCTTTATTCAGTTCTGAGCTCAAAACTACCAAGTTTAGTGATGAAATGCAATCTTTATAACATGCCAGGTCTTCCTGTTGAACACACAAATGTCCATTAGAAATGTTCTAGATATTTTTTAAAACAAGACTTTTGATTCCTGAAAATGACATACTTTAAATATTCTTCTGGTTCACTGCTGACAAGGTCTAATTCTACTCTTTCAAAGCTAAGATAACGGACAAATCATCTATGGCACTTTTTAATCCCTATTCGGATTCCTGAAACACATTTTTTGCCCCGACCATGTTACAATGTTTTGAAACCCTTGCTGCATTTCGCAGTTTCGGAACAAATTATAGACATCGCACAGCTGCAGAACTGAACATAATGAAAAAGCAAACATTCCGGCGAGAGAGTGCCTCCTAGACTCATAGCGCTGCCAACAACCATCAAGCGTAAGTGCACTTTATTACATACATTATCAGTCCACCGTCGCCTGCCTTTAAGAAAACATATTAGCAGGCTAAACATGTGCCATAAATTCATCAATACATCAGTGACATGCAAAATATCAGAAATCCCACAAACTCTGATTACACACCAAACAGGGAAACTCTTCCTGCATAACCTCTTATAACGTGCAATAGTTACATCTAAACTGATAACACTGCAGAGTACTGTAACCCTCAGTCAGCTACTGCAACCTGAATGACCTCACAGTGAATCAAAACAGAGTGCAGGAACAGTGCTGCATGGACCAATACAAACATTTTACTTGATATGAATTATGTATGTGGTATATTGAGTATGTGTTCGCCGTGTGTAACACGCAACTTAAATTAACAGGACTCAAAGTCGACTGGTTGTGGGGGCTGATCGTCTTACTGCAAACTGACACACATTCACACCCCAGCTTTCCCTTCTTTTGCATTGCTAAGCAGATTTACAGGGGGGCTTTGTGAGTAAAAACACAGTGGGTGTCAGTCACCTCCCCCTTAGAAAGGGAGGACAAATGCACCTCTCAAAGAATTCACTGCTCGGCTTAACAGAAGGGGGCATAGGCTTGGATGTGTGTGTGTGTGTGTGTGTGTGTGTAGAGGGGGTGGTTTTAGGGCTCTGAATGAAGACAATATAATTTGCCATTGAGAAGAGACCAGCAGAGTCATAAATTAGCCCTATGTAAAGGGATTAGGTAGAGTTTCATCAGGCGTGCAGGCCAGCGGGGAAGGGGGGGGGGTAAAGATGGCTCCCTTAAAGAAACAGGATCTCTAGAGAGAAACTGGCTCCAAGACCAGAGGGCGGAACAGAGAGAAGCTCTAACCATTCCACAGGTCAAACTGGATATAAGATAGCCACCTGTCCACTGCAAAAAAAAGGCCTGTAATCAAAGGCAAATGCAATTTCAAACATGTATTGGATTACAAGGCCTGCCACAAGAGTCGACTACCTGTTGTTAAGATGGTGGTAGGGTTTTTAACGGAAAAGGAAGTGGGAAACTTTCCCTTTGCAGTGATATTTAATCGAAAAACAGCCTAAATAAGGGCTGCATCTAAGAACATTTCGTACTATCTACGTTTTTTTTGTAGATTTTACTCAAAAAGAAGGTGGTTGTTTCTCGTTTAAGGTTTTAAAAAATGTATCCAACAACCTCCTCCCACCACCACACAGTCCTCACCTCGCACCTCCTTCCGAACAAAGGGTATTTATCACCTATCTGATATAAAGCAATAAAGTCATCTCAAACGTCAACGACTATCTCTTGTGTGAAAGCCTTTTGTTTGGCGTTAACCAGCATGATAGGAGGTGTGATAAGGTGTGAAAGCAGATTAAACATGCAGCACTGTCCCTCCATGCACTCACACCAACAGTTTTTAATCAGACCCAGAACACGTTATTGATCCGGGAGGAAATTGCGTATGTTGTGACTACAGATACACAGACACAGAGAGAAGAACAATATAAAATATAAAGTCTAAATACATTCAGTAAAATAAAAACTCAATATGAAATGCACTAAGGTATACACAAATGCTGGGTATAAATACTATAGATAAATAACTTACTGTTAAGTAAATTACTACTGACACAAATGGTAGTTGGGAGTATGTTAGCCTGTAAGTAATATTGACATAAGTAGTGATATTTCACATAGACTATTTCACATGTTTTAGCACCCATATAAAAACATCGCGTTACAATACATAGTAAGTCTATATCACATAAGATTTTGCACATAATCATATTTTAACACCTACATAGAAAACTTCACATGATACTGCACATAATAAGAAACGTTTTAGCACATATTTACAGCTAAACCAAACGGTGAGGTCCTCAGTCTGTTTAAACCAAACTGCTATAGCTAATGGAGTTTGTAAAAACAGTACAATATCTAGAAAATTGAGAGAAATCGACTTTCCAACCCTCCCCCAAACACAACAGCATCTCGCCTGTGAAGGAATGTCCCAGCAGAGAGCACAGCACTCTCACTTAAAACACATTAAAACCTTTAAAATATTCAAAACCAGGCCCTGGGGAACATTTAGAAACAGAGCTGAAACTCGTAAAATGTTGTTTACACCAATTGACGCGTTTGAAGTTTGAATTAAGAGCGTTTCTTAATGGACAAGATCGTATTCCACGTTTTGTAAGTTACCCTCGTACAAACTAGCGTTAGTTTTCGGAATTTCTCTCACACACGACACATCTTTAAACTCTTACTGTTGACTAAGTTCATCAAATACGTTTTCGAAACACACAATATGGACAAAAGTACTGGGACGCTTGATCATTCCACCAACAGGGACTTTAATGACACTGCATTCAAATAGACTTTAATATGGAGTTGGTCCCCCTTTGCAGCTATAACAGCTTCCACTCTTCTCAGAAGGCTTTCCAAAAGATTTTGGAGTTTGTGTGGGAATTTGTACCCATTCATTCTGTAGAGTATTTATAAGCTTAAGCACTGATGCTGGACGAGAAGGTCTGGCTCGCAATTTCTGTTCCAGTTCATCCCAAAGATGCTGGATGGGGTTGAGGTCAGGACTCTGTGCGAGCCAGTCGTTCTTCCACAACAAACACATCCAGCCATACCTTTACGGAGCTTGCTTCATGCACTGGGGCACAGTCATGCTGAGCCTTCCCCAAACGGTGTCCACAAAGTTGGAAGCATAATTGTCTTGGTATGCTGAAGAATTAAGATCGTCCTTCACTGGAAGTAAGGGGCCGACTGAATTCAATAATTAGGAGGTGCGTCCCTATACTTTTGTCCATACTGTGCAAGTTTGTTTCACACCTACATGACTGAAGCTTCAAGAAATAACACAAACACGAGCCAGCTTTAAACTGAAACTCTTCACAACTGACTACCAAGCAAATGTGGTTGCATTTTTAAGAGTATGAAGGTGGAAAAGTTACTCACCAGAAGGACAGAAGTGGAGAAAGACGAAGAGGATCTTGGCCACGTCCAGGACCGAGGCTTGCGCTCCTTTCCCCATAACCATCCATCCAGCACGGGGCAGAGCTGCTCTCCTCTCCCTGCTCACACACAGCAAGGCCAGTGCAGGCCAGTTAGGGCTCTGATCATAAGGCTTTTACTCTGTGCTGCAGAAATCCTGCTCTCTGAAACCATGCCTCCGTTTAGAGAAAGCGCAGCTCGACTCCGACCTCGAGCTCCTCGCCTCTCCTCGCGCCTCTGAATTCCAGAGCGAGTTATAAAAGAAAGCTCAGCCTACAGCTCCAGCAGAGCCAATGAGCTCCTCACTGCTCCCCCTCCAGCCCTCCGCAGTCTCAAATGACCACCCTGCTTCTCTTCAGCGTGCTTACTTCACTGCTCCACCGTGAGCTGGTGGGAAAACCTGCTGTGTATACAGACCACAGTGCTCCAGACACCATCATGAGCATGTTCTTTTCACCAGAGGATAGCATTTGTTGCATTTATTTTTACTGCATTAACACTAAGCCACTTTCATAAGATTTGTTACACTGCACATATATTTATTACTGTCTACTGCACATGTAACTCTCTTTTCTTCATTTTGCACGTTACTCTCTGTTCTGCATTTTGCGTATGTTCTGATTTTTTGCGCATGTAACTCTGTTATACTTTTTTGCACATGTAACTGTTTAGATTTTGCACATGTAACTGTTATACTTTTTTGCACATGTAACTGTTTAGATTTTTGCACATGTAACTCTGTTATGCTTTTTTTGCACATGTTGCTAGAATACAGCTAGAATACAGTATTTGTCATAATACTGTATTAATGCAGACTTGTACTGTAGACTGTTTTTTTTCTTACACTATTTAATCCTGTTTGCACTTGTGGTCTTGTGTTACACTAATCTTACTGTCATTGTGTTGCACTATTGTTTATTGTCTATTGTTTTATTTTATTTAATCATCTTTTAATCCTTGCTGTCGCACTGAACGTGCTAAAGAAGCAAGAATTTCCCTCAGGATAATTAAAGTTATCTTATTATCTTAAAAAAAATGCAGTAGTTTAGTGGATTACTACTACTAATAACAATCATACAATAACAAATTTCCACTTGTGGGACTAATAAAGGTTTATCTTATCTTATAAAATGAATAATCACCTACACATTGGGGATTACTAGTTTTATAGTATTATTACATTTTGTTATTATAGTGATTATTACTTTATTGTACTAGTTGTTGAATTAATTACACAAATATTACTAATTTATGATGGCAGTCATAGCGGTAGACTTCACAAATTATGTTATTGGTGTTCAAATACTGTTCATAGGGCAAGCAGGCCCTGTGCATTGATTAAGTTGAGATGATATGATGTAAGATCTACAAGACGACAGGTAAATTAAGTCCTGTAAACTCACACATATGGCTTTTTTGTCTGTACTTCAGTTCTCATGGATGTTACAAGTCACTAGTGCAGTTTCAATTCAAAGTTCATATCTGGCCAAATACGGATCAAGTACCCAGATATGTCCTCGCTTGCCCTGCGATCAGGAAGTTGTGGGTTCGATTCCCAAGACTGCTAAGCACCTCTGTGGTACCCTGAGTACGGTACCGTCCCCACACACTGCTCTCTGGGCCCTGTGTTCCCGGCTGCCTGCTGCTTCTCTTGGTGAATGGGTTTAAAAAAGGGCTGTGCACACTGTGTGCTGTGGAGTATTCACGTATGACAGAATGATCACTTTCACTTCATGGGTTTAGTTAAGAACTTATGTGGACGTGGACAGTCAAATTTACCAGTCAGTCCATTCTGCACATGTTTTATTTGACTTTTTTGTTCTCTTTTTATGTGTAAGTACACATTAAGTGAATATGCTGGGTCTGGAGCTGAGCTGAACTGTGACATCATTAATAACGCTGATGTCATTAATAGCGCTGCATCGCCCCGTCCTCAAGAGTCCAAACTCCCGAGAACGGGAGTTTGTATTTGATCTAGTTCATAATGAGGAACACCTGTATACAAATGGCGCTATACTTACCAAAGAGCAAATTCTGCCCGTTCTGCCACAACCAAACATAAATGTACATGGGGTAGACAAACTAATGAATATTTTATAATATATCAGTCCTTTGCTTCCAGTATAAAAACTGTATAACAACCACCATTTATAAAAGCTGCAGTGTGGGTTGTGTTTTCATTCAATATGTTCAGACGTGGCTCATATTGTTAGTCGTTTTGGATAAAAGCTTTTCGCTAAATGAATGTAATATAATGTAAGAGTGCAAGATGACTCATCTATCCACTCTGCTTTCTTTCACAGTGCAAAAGTCCAGATTTTGCACTAATTAAACCACGTAATGCATTTGCACGCACTGGTGTGTCCCAGATACGTCCTCAACACAGACATCAGCTTTCAGTTCATGTCTACATTCATTTTTCGACTCACACATGCACGTATTGTGTTAAAACATATATTATTCGGGCTCTGTAAGCGTATCATTCAATTACTAACCAATCAGCTATTAGGCCACGTTACAATTATCTGTATTCCAGCTGGGAGGAAACCTCAGATGGGCGGTAAAAAGGTTTGAAAAGAGGTCTGTGTCTCAGCATCTGCCGGTCTGGTCATCAATCTATCTGTCACCATAGTTTAAAGGACTAAGATCAACAGCACGCTGTGTTATTAAAACATATTCTTCAACTCCCTGATTATATCTAAGTAAAGGAAGAGACTGACTGCACAAAATAAATCAATCAGGACCCCATTTAATAAAACCTACATGACGGAGGTCATCAGGTTCAGCGCTCTTTCTGTTTTTTTGTTTTTGTTTTTTGCCGCGGATTGTTTTGTTGTTTATCTCACAGGCTTTAAATGCTTTAGCACACAACAGCGATATTAATCTGGTGTCGGACATCCGAAGTGTCCATTAGATTACTAGAAGACTATGACATGCCTTTGTCTTCTATGTGTTCTAAAGTGGAGGCACAAAAATGAGTAAAAGGTTTGGAAAATGAGGGTTTTCCTAAACCCACCTCGACTGCCGTTACAGCAAGCTGATTTTTTTAGCTCATGTATAGTGAAGGAAAAGCTTTCAGGGTCTGACCCGAAAGTGGCCTGTCAGACACCATAAAATAAGATGACGAACTAGAAACAAGGCTCAAAATCAGTCCGCGATCTGAAACCAGCGAGCCACCAGAGTCTCCCAATCCTGAGCTTTTTCTACAGCACATTTTTAAATCGGTCCAATAGATGGCGCTTGTACTGTGGGAGAGAGTGATCGAGGAGATAAGTTGTCTAATGCACATGGGCCCAGTGAGGATCAACACAACTTTCTATTAATTTATGCTGCCCACATCTGACCCCGTTTTACCTTTCCAGTGGCGTAAAACATTTCAAACAGAGGCACATCAACACATGACATGTTTTGGGACGTGCAGCCTTTCAGGACGAGCCTGGTTCTCACCAGGTTCGTCCTGAAAGGCTGCACGTCCCAAAACACCTCATCACTGAAACTAAAAATATTTATTCATGATATATTCAGTCTGAAATAGCCAGATCACCCTCATCAACATTACCATCAATGTCATCTGATGTAGGAGCTTCCGAACTGAAAACGAAACGCCATGGGAAAATGATCCTCAAATAATCCATATAATGTTATTACAGGGATATAAGGACCATCGTATTAGACAACCCTACCTAATTATGGTTTATTATGATTATAATTGTGGTTTATTTGACTGAGCTGAAAGTGCAATTAAAGCAGATGGAGACAAATTGGAGGCTATTTGTGACAGGGAGGGCACATTTCAGATCTCATTTAAACGTTTTACGCACATTTGGAGAGGTCCGGTGCGAAAAAAGACAGTGTGTTAGGGAAAACAGCTCCATTCTGAACAAATGTTTTTGAACATTATTAACCAAAAAGAGGACCTGTGTGTTGTATCTGAGTTGTAATAATGAGAAAAGGAAGGAAAACAGACCGTTTGAGATACATGGAGCTCTTCAGTAAGTTGCAGTGGCGCACCGGTCTGGAGAAAAAGATCGAGCCGCGGAGGATCAATAATCCGAAACTGGTGCGGTTAGCTCGGGGGAAAATACTGCCGTCGTCCCCTCATCGTGTCCTCTTCCCGTGGTCTGACCCGAGATAAGAAGAGTGAAGAAATAAAGTGATTTCTCCCACTTCCTCCAGAGATGAGTGTGTCTGGTAACGTTAGTTCAGTGGACTCAGCTGGTTCTGGACCAGAGCACGAGTGAAGCGGTTCCTGTCCTCACGGTGAGAAAAACCGGACAGGCTCCTTCAACTCCAGCCTTTCCTTCATGTTCAGCTCTCTTCTCTTCGCTCCTGTGTGGCTCCCAGACTTTCGAGAAGATCCGCGAAGAAGCCGCGACAGCGCCGGCTCGTTTCCTCCCTCACTGGTGGGAAATGGCTCAGTTGTTAGAAAGTGTGAAACCTAATGATGGGCGCTGTGTGACGCCTCCTCAGACCCCCAAAACACAGCACACCACAGCCTGCCCCCTACACAGCTCATCATACACCGCATGGACAAAAGTATTGGGACGCCTGACCATCCCACCAACAGGGACTGCATTTAAATTGCATTTCATACACAACATTGCATTTAAATACATAGACTTTAATAAGGGGTTGGTCCCCCTTTCCACTCTTCCTGGAAGGCTTTCCACAAGATTTTGGAGTGTTTCTGTGGAAATTTGTGCCCCATTCATTCTGCAGAGCATTAAAACATCTTTGTATTGTTTGTATAGTGTACTTTTTATAACGTACTGTTGCACAGCTTCTATTGTACTGGTTATGCTGCTCTTTCGTCTTTGTACTGTTCATTTGCTGCCATAACAATGCCCACTTCCCACTTGTGGGGACTTATCTTATCTTATCTTATCTTATCTTATCTTATCTTATCTTATCTTATGAGGTCAGGCATCACTGTTGGACGAGGAAGCCTGGCTTGCAATCTCCGTTCCAGTTCATCCCAAAGGTGTTGGATGGGTTTGAGGTCAGGACTCTGTGCGGCCAGTCAAGTTCTTCCACACTGAACTCCTCCAGCCACGTCTTTATGGAGCTGCTTTGTGTACTGGCACACAGTCCTGCTGGAATAGAAAAGGTTCTTCCCCAAACTGTGTCCACAACGTTGGAAGCATGGTGTTGTCCAAAATGTCTTGGTCTGCTGAAGCATTAAGTTTAAAATTCACTGGAAGTAAGGGGCCACCAGAATTCAACAATTAAGAGGTATGTCCCAGTACTTTGGCACAGCTTATTTTTGTGATAAAATTGTATTATTGTGATAGTGGAAACCGATGTACGTTACAATTTTGAAAGTGAAATCCACTTTTTTTTTTTTTTTTCAAAAGTGCTAATCTGTAAAAAAAAAAAGTGTTATCTGAGTACTATTTTTCCCTACAGCACCCTGCACATATCTCTGTACTTGGGATTCGTCTAAAAACTAAGTTTTAGGCCAAGAGCAAACACCTTAAAATGATCATAAACCCTTGCCGCAGGCATCAGGCAGCGTATTCAACACAATGGGAGATAGCTTTTAGAGGCAGTGAACACTTGGATGTCTGGTTCCCCTCATTCCCATTGAGAACAAGTCTCACTCTGTAAGCTTTTAAAGAACGAAGCATTTCACACCAAACCACTCTGACTGACATTTACATCTTAATGACTGAATCGTGAAGAATTTTGGACAAATTGGTGGGATTCCCACAAACTCCTTGAGGCATTTCATGAAACACATTTCACAATAAGAGGCCATTCTTGCAATAACTGGTGGAGTGAGTGGGGGCTGCAGTCCAGCATGGTCAGAGGATTTCCCTGCTCTAACACCCCTACAAAACCTGCTACTGAACAGATATTATAGTTGTGCACTCCAGGACCAGGGTCTTTTCTAGACTGTACCCTTTTACTGATGTTTTGTAAAAGCCAAGTAGTTCCACTCAGCGTTAAAGTGTCCTGTGTACACAGAATATGCTCTTTAATTTCAAATACTTTCTTCAATACTGCTTGGGGGTTGGTGTCTCATTCATATCAACAGTAGGAACATGAGATGCATTGCATTTACATTGATCTGGCAACTTCCATGCAGCTTCCACCCTGGTGTGAAGAGAATGGCTTCAGTTGGATCAGGGGGCCGGACCTCCACCTCAAACACAGCTGGTGAGGGGGAGAAAAGGAGGAGGTCACAAGGGCAAACAGGCCAGGCCTATTAAAGTCCTATACTCAGTTGACACACACATATTTGGATGACATTTGAGTGATACACTGTGCTCCCAGTCGAATTAGCGTGAGCACGCCGGCAGGAAGCTGGAAGTTAGGTTCAGTGTTGCACAACAGATCGTCTGGACTTCAAACCCGATCTAGTTACACACAGTTGTGACGCGGTTCCACAAATTCTGCTTGTGTTTGTGTGGCTCGAATGGACCGAGATGAAGTAATTCATGGTAAAAGTAACAAAGTGGAAAAGGCGGCCAGTTGTGGAAAATGGCACCTGAGTACATGATGAGTCTTTAAAAGTACAAATGAAAAAACAATTTTTAAATTTCTGGTTTCCTAACCACATACACCACATAAGAGACCACTGCAATTTATTTTAAAATCAGTTTAAAATCACTGGCAACCATTCCATGCCAGCGTCTGTTAATTTCCTACACAAGCACCCCATTCAGCTTTACGAGGGACTGATTACTGATCACCTGAATCAAATCTTATTAATGAGGAAAAGTATAAAAACACTGCTGTAATCAACTCTCCTCTCACAATGAGACCAGTTGGATGGTAAAACACTACTAGAAGTAAGTCAAAGGTAATTACTGCCATTTTGTTTGAGTGAATAAGAGATTTGTTTTCTTTGAATTATTTGAGTTCTGTAAACACTGCATCATTTCTCTGATTCTGATGTGTTTATCATTTCCTTTAAAATGATGCTTTAAAGAACAATATTTCTGTTTGGAAATTAGGAGAAATACTGTTAGCAGTATGAACATTTTTGCAGTGCTCTCGTATTTTTTTTCTGGAGCTGTATAAATAAATATTTCTGCTGTTCAAGAAACAATTACAGCCAGACTGTCCCTTCCTTCCGGACCGGAAATCATGAGACAAACGCAGACACAAAAGCAGAAAGTCTTTATATTGTAAACATTCTGTATTCTAGGACATCTTTGTACCCATTTTTTTGTACATTTCGTAGAGATACAATATAAATACAGTTCTGTACATTATTATGTATATATTTATATATATAATGTTCAAATACTTCTCTATGTACAACTCCTCGAGAGGGAGAGCAGCTTGGTGGTCTTTTTAAAGTGAGGGGTCTCTTCTCTTCACCACACAATTACAGCATTAAAACACACTCCCAGCGTCATTCAGGCGACGGAAGTAGAGGAACAGAAGTGTGTGTGTCTCTTGCGGTCCCTGATGTCGCCCATCCCCTGCTCCGTCCACTTAGTTTTAGAAAATATATCTTGTATCATGAGTATCACAAATCATCATACGACTCATCAGTCAAGCGCAAATGTAAAAAAACAAAAGAAATGCAATGTCAAAAAGGTGAAAAGGTCACGGTTAAAAGGACCAACCGGGCCCAAGTGTCCCCGTCGGTCATACACAGGGTTTTGGGGTCGGACTTTTGGTGTCCTGGTCAGCACAGTGTTTTCTTAACAACGTGGCCACACACACACAGAGCACCTTCCTATATAACCAGAATAAAGGGGATCACACTGCATTTTAGGGCTGCACAATATATGGTTACTGCGATATCGGTCTCTGCAATACTGATATAAAGGCTGTAATATGCTATTGAACCTCTAACCAATCACAGTGTTTGTGACAGGGTGACCAATCACAGCTCCAGGTAAGTTACTGATCAAGATCTTTATGTAATCCAACAAGTCTATTTTTAACCATTAAAGGCACTGAAGAGGTGTTTTAAAGGGCCTGCGTTCTACAATTTCCCTCTATTTCATTTTTCCCCTGACACTTGATGGGGTCATGTACCAAAAAATTACTACATGAGCATTTTCCAAAAAAAGAATTGAACAGTTGTTTTTTTACTGTGCCTTTAAGGCTCATATATGTAAACAATCTCTTTTCTGATAGGCTGGTCTCAGTAAGAAGGCAGCACAGTGGCTGAAACACTCCTTAGAACTTCAGCATGAATGGGTGTAGCTAAACTGCTGTAGGCTGAATAAGGAGATATATGTTAATGTGTAGATTTGAAAATGGCTTGTTTTTGCAGCTTGGGCTGTGTGGATGGGGGATTGACAATATGTTAGCCATTTTAATTCCAGAAAAGTGATGATATGGATTCTTTAACTTACTGAAAGGAATCGCAATCATAATCTGCAGCAGTAAAAACACAATACTGATATTTTATCCATCTTGTGCAGACCTATCGCATTTAAAGGCACACCCAAATCAACCTCTGTTCACCAAATAGTACATACACACTATGCCCTACTCACTATATGGTACATATTTGGGACTTTTTAAAACCAAGTGGATCATTCCCAGGGCCCTCAAAGTTTGGAATTTCGGACCTCTGCACATTTAAAATGCATTTAAGCCAGCTAAAATCAGTACTAAGAAGACTAACGTCAACACCCATGACATTTTTAGAGCAGTGAATGTTATAAATGGTGTTATATGTATCCTATATGTTAGGAGCAACTTGGGGTTAAGGGTCTTGCTCAAAAACCAAGTGGTGGTGGTGTGTTGAAGGTGGGATTCGAACCCATGACCTTTTGGTCTAGAGGCAAGTATCCTACCCACTAGGCTACCAACACCCCCGTAGTGCTGTAGCTTATCTACAGCAAATGCCATGATAGTCTTATTTAAAAGCAGTACAGCGGTCAGTGTTAGCAGTCATGCTAATACAAACTTCCCAGTTGTTATAAATTCCGAGTTGCAAGCGGTTAGTCAAATGCGTTAGACATAGCTAGCTAGCTATTGTTTCAATAGAACCAGAGACGCTCTGATAATTACACTACATGAGGTCAAGTTGGTTGGTTTTATTTATGAAAACTTTATTATATATTAATATACTGGTTCTGCACAATTAGGCTGCTTCTGGCTATGCTTCTTGTTGCTAAGCAGCAAAACCGTCATAACAGTTAATCACATGGATGTTTAGGGTCTAGTATACTAACTTGTCAATGTTGTTTAAGAAAATCAGCTAGCTACCATTTCAATATACTCCGAAGACTTTGATCATTTCGCACCGTATGGTCAAGCTAGCTAGTTTTCTAAGGAAAAAATATTGACATATATATTCGGCACATAAAAGCCTTCTGCTAGCTGTCCTTCTTGATGCTAAGCAAAACTGTCAATGTAGTGTTTTTTGGATTTGGACACATATTTATAAAATACATATATGCAAAAAACATGAAATATGTGGGGGAATGATGTAGAGTTAGAAGTTGAGTTTTAGCGCCAGGTTTTTTCTTCAGAAAGACTGTTCTCAGTGAGCTAACTGGCTAGCTAAGCAAAGACCGTACTGCAAAGTCATTTTTGTAAAGTCTGAACATACAGTACTTAAGTTTATAACATCTGCCCTTTCTAAGCTTCAGATTTAGATAGAGAGCATGATTAATCATCCTCTTGTTTTGCTGATGCTAGAGTATCACATAGCTGGAGTTTATGGAGTGGAGAACAGAGTCCACTACATATTTCATAAGCTAAATGCATAGTTTTGAAATATTTTTTAAATGATTTATTCATTTTTGTTTAGATTTGAAGTGATAACAGGAAGGGTTTATCCATATGTGTAATAAAAGAAGTATGTACTTATTTTCACTTTCACCCCACTTTTTATTTTCATGTTGGAAAAGGGTCAGATTGTAATAATTTCTGGATGAGCTCTACTGCTGAGGTCATGTGTGTTGATCTTCTCTCCAAGCCACCAACATCTACCCTCGTGGAAAAACCCTCTAAAACCAGTGTTTGTTTTCAAAGTGCCTCCATCCTCTAAAATGTGTACAATGTGATCCCCCACCTAAGGCATCGTGCAGCCTGGGCTTCAGTAGAAACCAAGGCTCTTAGTTTCACACAGCTCTCGGTCTGGGTCTCCTATAAAACCCGATAAAAGCCTCCTGGCAGAGTTTATAAAGTCTCACTGTGCCTCCAGGACCAGTCGCTCCAGTGCAAGCGTTCAGAAAGCAGTTCCGAAAGCAGCAAAACGCCACAGAAACCAGGCAGCTTGCAGTTAAGCGGCATCAGAACTCAAAATCTACCACAATCTTAAAAGTTCTGGTGCCTTTTTGTGGCCAGAGATATGGCACTTAGCGATAATCAGTCCCCACGCATACATACAAACACACTGTCACACACACACTACACTAAATAGTAGAAAATATTTCAGTTCTAACAGCAGATTTGAAACGCTATGTCTTTGGTAACACCTGATATAATCACGCCAAGATCTAAAAAAAAAAAATTAAAAAATAACAGTAGTACATTCTCAACTTTTAGCCTTGCTAAAAGGACACTATCGCCAGCTAAATATCGCCTTTGCTAGATTTGCTCGTGTTAGAAGTGGTAAAAAAAGCCAAAAAAAGAGAATGTTTGCTTGAAGTTTGAGTCTTAAATCCTTAAGAGGACATGATATAAAACTTGTGCAACTGTGCATTCGACATTCAAAGACAGGATGATGCTGAAACCAGCCCAAAGTCCTAAAAACACACACATTAGTCCTTAGAAAATGAGTGAGAAAAAGAGAGGAGAACATATTTAGAAAGAGACGAAGAGTGAATCCACAAAATTTCCTCTCCTTCTCCAACTGAGCGTTGGATAATGATGCTGACGATGACGATGTCCTCTCCTCTGGGGTCAGCCACCCGTTCCAACCCATAATACGTGTGTATTGCATCTCTATAGCAGCACAGGCTGGGGTGGTGGATCTGTGTCCGTGGCTGGAGGAGCCCTGCTGAGCCACGCTGGCCTCACAAACACACCGTGTCCCGACGCACAGCGGAAATACACTCGGCCCTGGACCGTTCCATTGTGTTTACCTGTGTGGGACACACACACACACACACACACACGCACACACACACACAGACAAACTAATGTGGCTAATAGTGTGTAAATGATAACAGTCAGATCTTGATGGCATTGCTTTCATTTTTTATCAATAAGACTGCACCTTTTTAAAAACATTTTTCTGGAAAATACCTGCCCTAACTTCAAGTATAGCAGGACATGTCTGGTGTATGAAATGCTTACATATTGTTATGTTTTTCTCATTTTTTCCATTACGTTATCAGCCTAATGATCCACAGAAAAATTTAATTAATATCCTGAATTTCAGAATTCCTTTGGACTTCATCAGTAGATCAGATCCACTTGAGAGTCGCTTCATAGACTGAATAAAATCAGGCCACTTTGTAACATGGTGAATGCCAAAAACAACATTAAACCTGAAAAATGGCCTTACAATAGTGCAGAATCTTGAACATTTCTTTTATATCTTTTAACCTTGATTTTCAGGTTTGAGTAAAAACTGGTCTCAGTCCTCTGGACCCTGCTGTATATCAGACGTCTGATCTTTTTTACCACAAAACATCCAGGATACGTACCTGTGGCGCAGTCCAGCTCCACTCCCACCCAGATGCCCTTGGCGAACTCCACCCCGCCCACATAGTGCACCGTCCCGCTGCGGGTGCCCACCCACACCTGCTCACCGGGGGCCATCCAGTCCGGTAACTGGGCCACAGGCGCACCCTCGTCATCCTCAGGAGCAGAGGAGCAGGTTTCTACCAGGGTTTTATCAGACAAAAGGTCCTCAGGGTCTTCGGTTTGTGTGGGCGTGGTGCTGGACGAAGACGAGGACGGAGAGTCTTTTCCATTGTGCAGGTTGCAGGGTGGTAAGTGGGGACTCTGGCAGGTGCCCGTTGACGCTTGCTCACTTTTAGCTTGTCTGAGAAAGTGGGGTGTCTCCGCTGGCCAATCGGACTCGAAGCTGAAACTGAAACCATCACCGGCACCTTTGAAGTCTGTGAACTCTTGGCTGACGCTCAGGGCGCACTGGTCGGTCTTGGGTGAGCAGGACTGGGCCGTGCAGTTTGAAGAAGACTGGACAGGGCCAGACTGGCAGTGCCCGGCCTCGCTGCAGTTTTTACTGCTCAGTGCGTCTGTTTGGTCTCGGGGGGCGAAGCAGAGCTGGTCTGAGCTTTCGCTGCCCATGAACGGGGCGTCTGAGAGCGTGGCGTTGGAGGCGCTGTGGGAGAAGTAGCCGCTTGTGCAGCTGCTGGACGTGGGGCTGCGGGAAACCTCCTTCTCAGAAGCTTTGTTACCAGGGTAAGAGGCCACGCCCGAGGGGTCCGGTGTCTCCAGACTGGCATTGTACACCTCAAAGTTGGCGAAGTCCTCAGGAACGTAGGGCTGGAAGTTTGGAAGGGAAGCCAGGCTGGAATGCGTCAGTGCCGTTGGATCCTCCTCAAGCTCCTCTTCCTCTGAATCCTGACCAATCAGATGTGACCAGATACACAGCAGTTCTCAGTTACTTATTAAATGGCAAATAAACTGTGTTGACTATGGTTGATTGGAATTTTAGGCTTTTGCAACAGGAGGGCAGCAGAGCTTTAATTTATTAATCTATATATACACATACACTGACATGTAATATGTTGACCATAATGAATACTAATAAATTATTATGGTATACAGAATTAAGCTACTCCTTTCAGTTTTTTTTGTGCTTTTCATGTGGGGCGTAAATGAATATCTAAATTCAAATAGTCTGTAAACCCACATGTTCTGCCACATCATTCTTCCCATTATATATTATATTACTCCATTATATTGTAACTATCATTATTATGGTTATTTTTGTATTACTTTGTATTATTACATAAAACCTGTTTTGCTTTTATATACACTTTCAATAAAAGTTCACTGAAGAACCATGATAAATGATAATACTAAGGTTAAACAACACTGATAAAAAAACTGCATAAAAATTGGGTTTTTCACTTAATCAGGTAACAATGCTATGCCGACGCCACAGCGGCCAGCAAGTGCTCCTCATCGGGCGCTGACCACGGTGCTTAAGAGGACAAGGGCGACGGTGAACCATGACAGGAGGCGGTTGTGGACCGAAAAGATACACATGTACGGGGAGGAGCACCGGTGGCCGCTCCCAAGTCATCCTTAATGAGGAGAGAGTGCCCTATATAAGGGTCCTATAAGGGACTTCTTTCTCTCTTTCCACTGACTTGACCTTTCCTGCTCCAACCCTGGATGCCAGAACCCTGAATCAACCCCTAGGGCACTACAACCCCTGCAGCTCCCACCCTCTCCAGAACACCCTTTCCTTGTGAACGCTGACTCCCATCAGGAAACACAACTGAGAGTGAGCGAGCCAAGGGTGTAGAATTGTGTAGGGATGGTATGCACACGTCCCTACCAATTTCCAGTGACTACCGAATTGTCTCTAGCGATTATTTAAAAAACATAAATAAATAATCAAACCGCTGTTTTCTGATGGTGTTTGGAACACAAATGGTTAGCAGATCTCTTTTTTCTACTGCGTGCCCCACCTTCCTAACCCAGAATCATTCCACCTGTTATAAGAAGAACCAAAGTTCAGTCCAGGTGTTGTGTGGAGGCAGACAAAAAGAGGACGACTTTATAAGAATAGTTTCGTACTTGGAACACATTACGTTCGGTGTTGATTCAGTAAGAGACTAGTGTTGCACGTTATAGCAATAGTCAAGTACCACCAATACCCAGTCCTTGTATTTATGATATGGATACAATTAACAGTATTTTATGTTTAGATGGAAATACAAATTTCTAGAGAATTGGTTTGAAAAGGTAACCGTGCCTCAACTTCAAGCTTCCAGTCAGGCGACAAACAAAAAAAAAAGAATTTGTGTTGTTATTTCTTATTTTTACAGCTATAGATAAAAGAAAGGAAACATTAGGTTACAAACAAGTACTCTAGATAAAAGCTGCCATCTATCTACAATGCTGTGCAAAAGTCTTGAACCTCTCTTCAAAGATCCAGACTTTCCTATATCTTTAATGTAGTCTTGAGGAACAGTTCTCCAGGCTTCCTGAAGGACTTTCAAAGACTCATTTTCAGTCCAGTCCCTG
>JBBPCY010000019.1:2118753-2128753 GCA_037974405.1 Brachyalestes nurse | reverse complement strand
CTTTTAAGACTGTTATGATCCGAAGTTTATTCACAGATTTCGAAGGAAGCGCACGGCAATGCTGGGGACGCGATCAAAGGGAGCTTTATCTACGCTCCATTGTGCGGAGTGTAATTAGGTAGATAAGCTCGGAGAATGGCTAGGTTGGCGCTTTTCCCTTTTGTGAAGGCACGGGCTTATCAACATCAGTGTGTGTGTCTGGGAATATCCATACTAAGCTCTCTAAATAGCGGCTCAGAGAATTAAACAGTGCTGTCGCCATGTTATCTTCATTGCAGCTCCAGCCGGTTATAATGAAGTGTGTATAGCTTGAGAACAGTCATTGGTTTGTAAGTGTCACCTTGTCACAGTCAACATTAAAGGGTGCAGCTGAAATGAAAACAAAAGAAGAATAACCGCGCCGAGCTCATTCACATTCAGAGTGCGTTCCATTAATGTACAGTATTAGTATGCACATATCAGTGTCATTTCTTCACAATGATCCCTACTGCACAAGAATGGGCCTTTTTTTTTTTTTTAGCCATTATCGATATTTGCTGAATGTATTCATTTTTAGGGCACTGAAGGATCTAATCATTTTAAAAGATTGAACTACAATTCTAGGACTATTTTTACAGACTTTTCATACTCAGACATACTCTCACAACACTGTTTTATCATCTAGCCTCATGATACCCTGTATGTGCCTCTGTGCCTTCATAAAAAAAATAGGTTTTAGGCCAAAACCCAAAACCTCCTCAAAGCCATCATAAAACATTATCTCAGGAATCAGGCGACATAACGCATCAGTTTTAAAACCTTCTATTTATGTAATTTGAAAACACCATCTGACCCTTACATTGTGTCGCAAGATTGTGACGAGCAGACCAAATGCAATAGGACTAACGGAAATAGGACCTGTAAGAAATGGTCCAAAATTACTTGGCAGAAATCTTTCTACATTATCCCACATTGTGGGTTAAGAAGGTACAGGGGGTCCTTCGAGTTACGACACAATTCCGTTCCTCCGACAGCGATGTAACCCCGAATTTTGGTGTAAGACGAACACACCCTAGCCTCAGTCACTTACACAGTAAAACCATAATCTAGAACATAAAAACACAACTAAGCTGCAGGAAAAGGAAAGGGACATAAATATACTTGTACTATACTTGTAGACTGTCAAAAATGACAAAAAATGAGTGTAAGAACACTTGCGCTTTTAACAGTCCAAAATGGCATAGATAAGCGTACTGGGGGGCGCCAACTCCCTCACTCATACGCCACGTTTCTGCGTATTCTGCGTAACGGCACTAACAGCATACGATAAAACACTCACGTCTCAATTTTTATAAGTATTTATGGGAGCGTGTTGCATGTCGAGACTGTTGTAACCCGAGGACCCCCTGTATTTTGCTTCTCTTGAAAAGCTGCCGTTTTGGAGATGCAAGGTTTTTATTGACAGTGATGATGCCTCTGTGAAGCACCATTTTATGTCATTAAACACTTGGTTGTCTGATTCCTCTAATTTTCTTATGACAACGTGTCTCACTCTGTAAGCTTCTATAGAACAGAGCATCTCACACCAAACCACTCTGAATGACATTTACCTCTTATAGACTGAAGCAGGCAGCAGTTTTGACAGTTGGTGGGATTCCCACCCACAAAGCCTGCTCATTAACAGAGGAGCTGATTCAGCTGTATAAAGAAATCGCCAAACTCTGCTGAGGCTCTCCAGCAGCCAGGATCTTTGCTAGACTCCACTAACATTCTGTAAACAAAATACAATATATACAATATATAACCATGACCATAAATACATTTCAAAGGATTAGATTTGAACTACAAGGCTGTCTTTGGTACTTATTATATTATTATCTATTCATACTCATCCACATGTGGCACAGTTTTTCACAGTGCTTGTTCATTTGTTGGCCAGAACTGTTCTCCTGCTGTATCTGACACTGAGCACAATGATCTACTTCATGCATTCTTCTGTTTCTCATCATCTGTTAGTTCATTGAGGATCTGTCATTTTCTATAAATGGGTTGATGACAGAACTGATGAGTGCAGGTTCGTTTACATTCTCACACTGCCTTTTCTTTTCTTTTCTTTTTTTCGCTCGAGGGAAATTCCATGTCGTGATTTGTATGTACCGGTCTGTAAAGCAAATAGATTTGTGGCACACATTAACCATTTACAATAGAGAAAATCTGCAGATCCAAGAGACCAACGAATTTAAAGAAAGCGGGTAAAGGAATAGATATGACGAGCACTGCCATACAAGTAATTTATTTAAATACAAAACAAAACACAAACATAGAGGAAAGGAGAACTATGCATCAGAGTTTAGGGAATGTCTTGTATGGCATTCTATGAAGTAACATTAGTCCACTTTACTGTACTAGAGATAAGGACCTGTTCTCAGTCTATGAAGATGTGCTGCATTTAGGCAATATGCCAATGAATGGAATACCTGAAGACACCATCATGCCCCAGCAAAACCGTACATGTAGCCAAATGCAGACTCCACTGTTTACTCACTCACTCATTTTCTGTAACCGCTTAATCCACACTAGGTACCTGAAGCCTATCCTGGGGTCAATGGGCTTGAGGCAAGGACTCACCCTGGGCAGGGCACCAGCCCACTTCAGGGTGCACAAACCATTCACTTCCAGTATTGACTGGGATGTGTTTGATTAATATTATCAAACAAAATATTTCTTCAGTAGCAGCTGGCTAACCACTCTCTATATGAATTGTTGAGGTTGTGTTGAGCTGCTAGCGAGCAATGAGAACGCCCTGGTGGAAAAATCTTTTCAAAAAGAAGACCATGGGAGGATAAAACAGACTGCAACTTCATCAGCATCACACAACCACAATAATAAAAGCATTTAAACCCAGTAAAACACTTCTATATGGGCTGCCCAGAGGCACAACTGGAGATGGCAAGTTCACACAGCCATCTATGGGCTAAAGCCCAAGAGAACACAATTGACTTGGCTCTCTCTGGGTGAGTAAGATTGCCCTCCATCTCCCACCCTCACCCAGCAGGATGTTAGCCAGCTTAGGAATCTGTTAAATATCATAAAAGAATTGTGGTTAGCATTTTGTCCTAAGTGCGCTGAGCTGAGCAATAACATTACATTAGCAGCAGTTCAAAAAGATGCAATGGCTTCCTTCATATTGTTAGGCCTGGCACGGGATCAGAAGTGGAGTCTCAGTCCGGGACTACCGGACAGCCCTCTCCAGATAAACTCTCCAGAGTTTCTTACAGGCCCACATGGCAGAAATCTGGATCAAATCTGCTAAAAATACAAAATTAAGGAGAAAATGTCATAATGTCCAATCAGCTCCTTGTTGCTATGCGGTTATTTAGTCAAGTTTAGGTGATTTTCCAGTATGACCTGATTGTTTACAGGCTTTCCGTATTTGGCCTAAATATCTATTTTTTATTAAGCATTCACTGGTTTAGAAATACAGGCGATACCTGCAATACATGTGCAGGAAAATGTATTCTGTTGTAATTTATCATAAAATGTCACTTCACCCGCCACTCTTAAGAGCTTCAATGAGAAACATTTGAAACCTCTAATCTGGCGTCTCTTACCTCTTAGGTGCTGCAGTGATTCAGCAATAGCAACCGAGAAATGATGGCAATTCATTTTTTTTCCCCAGACAAAGTTAAGACACGTACGTTGGGCCTTACTGTGATGAACATCCCCACCTGTGGTTGCTGTGCCAACTGAAATAAGCGCCTTCATTTATCTGCGTCTCCCACAGCCCCGAGGAAGAGAATCCCTGCTTCCCTTTTAGAGCTCATGCATTATGCATCATGTCAATTTGCAACGCTGGATGTCAGGTGACTGTAATTACTTAGGTACTACTGTGTATATAAATACAGGGATGTGATTGCCTCATTATCTCAAGTGATCACTACAAACTCCTGTCCTCAAAACTGAAAGTGTATACATAAAGCAGAGCCCCGCTAATTATTTATTTACCGTGACGCTTTGTGCCTCTGCTACCCGCAAAGTTCCATATAGGAACGTGCCTTGAGGATTTCAGTGTAATCAATACAACGAGAGGAAACCGACCCCCCCCCCCACACTAGCCGTCAAAGGGGGCTCAGTGTGACTGCCCCTAGGGCAGTGGTCGTCGGAGAGCTCTTTGAAGAGCTCAGACCTGAACTAACATCTCCATTGAGGGGATGAGCAGGAGTTGTGGGTGGAGACAGAGCTGCCGAACAGAAAGATTAAAGCAGCCTCAGATCAATAGACAGCCCCGCATCGCTACCTATATTAAGGCATGTCCAGCACCCATCAGTAGCTTTGTGTCTACACATCAAGGACCACAAGAATGGTAATGCCCAAGCCAAAAGCAATATGTGCATCACATGTATAATGATGTTTCAAAGCCTCCCCCACCTCAGCTAGACCCTAGATATTAAAAGAAATTTCAGAGGCCACACTGAAGGTATGATATGAGATGAGAGATATGTCTGTGAAGGTTTCGAATCGTCAAATGTTATTGACCTGTCTAGTATTAATAAGTCCAGGTGACTGAACAAGTATAATATTAAAGCCATTTCATCACTCCTATAAAGGAATTTATATCATTGTGAAGAAATGGAAACGGTTGATCTGAAGAGAGATTTTGTTTGAAAAAGAATTGAAAATGAATTCATTTGACTTGCATAAAATGGCCAATGCTTTCATTCCTCAATCATATGATTTAAAGTCAACCTGAAATCAAAATGAGCCATTTTTACCTTCACACATCTTTACCCACCTCTAAAACATCCTCTGAGTTTTGATTACATCAGTGAGCAGGGAAAAATAATACTGACGTGTAATATCCTATTTCACCTCCCCCACCCATCAACCAGCAAACGCTCAGCTAGCTCAGAGACGCTCCTTAATAATGTGTTTAACTCTGAAAAAAAAACATTACGATTTCTGATGTATGTGCATATGTATTCATGTTCACTTCCACTTGATTTCCATGTAGTTGCTGAATATCATGGCATGGTTTATTCCAGCCTTGCAGTGAGTTTACCTCTGAGGTGTCAATATCTCACCATGATGGCAGTCCGACTGAATCTCTTCTAGTGTCTTTTATCAGGGTTAGGGTTAGGGTTAGGCACCTGCCCCTTTGGCCATAGTTCGTTTTTTGACAAAGGTGGTGTCCCCATCCTCCACCCAACTCCACCCATCTACAAATTTGTTTTGTTTTGGATGGAATAATTCATGGATTTTAAGGGTTATCAGTTAACCTGCTCCTTAGCTCATGAAGTACATGAATAGCTTCATACTGTATCATACTGCATTCATATTATACCACCAGTCTATTCACCTTCACTTATTGCTATTAAATGACCGAATGACTGAAAACCACCACAGACAAATCCTGCCTCGTTATATGAGAAATATTTCCATTGTGACCTGGAAAATATTGTCTATAAAGTTTACTACCAAGTACTTACTATTGTTACACATTTTTATTTGTGTCATTAATACTTAATCACTGCTGGAGTAAAAACGTTTCACTCCATAACTTTTAATAAAAATATTTTCTTTAAGGCATTTGGACCATTTCCATTGGTAAAATTTTCATGACCCAGTGTGAAGTCAAAGATATCTAAAAATGACAAAAAGAGAGTTATGAGGTTTCATTCTGATAGTGACAATTTGACAATAGTGCGGAGAAGGAAGATAAAAATGTTCTATGTTATATAATGCCTGCATATAAAGATACATCTTAAGATTAAGCCTGATTAATTTCACACTCTGTTTTTCACCAGTGAACAGTCATGGCCAGATATTAATATTTCTTTTGTAACTGACATCCATTATGTTATACACACGTGTGCATTCGAACGCACACTCATGCACACACTGAGAGTTCCTTGTAGCAAGACCCTTGTGGATATCTGATTAGGCATACATTATGCATCAGGAGCGTCTGCTGGGATTAGAAAGGAAAGGAGTCATCATTGCATGGCACTGGTGTCACCCTGGCTTACACATACTGGCCTGTAATTTCCTCCCTAATCAAACTCCAAATGAAACACATGACCCTGGGAGCAAAGAAAAAAAAGAAATAGAGAATGGATAAAAAGACAGTTCACAAATCCTTTAAGAGGAGATCTTTTGTTACAATTTGATTCTGTCAACCATTTATTGTTGTGTCTACATTTTTTGACATTCATTTTCATTCTTAATTTTTGACAAGTGCAGATTTGAACCTGTCCATCAAAGAACATAAATCGAATGTAGCTGTACATCATTACCTACCTGACCGTGTACCAGACATGTGTTGGTACTGTGTCATTTGGTATCGCGAAATATACATATTGTTAATGCAAGCTACGTGGTGGCAAAGGGTGTCCAGTGCTTAAAGCTGGTTAAAGCTTGGTCCCCCTTCCCCGTTTGAAGAAAAATTAAATAAAATAGCGTAGACTTTTGCAGTCACTGGCCTAGTCTGGTAGCGCAGGAAAATGTGAGTTTTCGATTGGCTACTTTTAAGAAGAGACCGCCCACTGAGGTGGAGGGAGCGTAACAGCGGGAGAATTTGAAGAGGATAACTCTAGCTAGCCACAGTAAAATCAGGTGATCTGATGATTTGAAATTGCAAGTTAAGATTATTATTGCGTGAACGCATTATTTACTTAACATAGACACTAATTTTATTGTGAATTAACACAGTTTTTTTTATTACTATTATTTTGAAAGTTTGTTGCTTTTTTGTGCTTGAGCGCTTGAGCACTTCACCTCCCTCCAACAGGGACACTCACTACCGAACAGTAACTGTTTATGCTGCTCCCTGATTAAAAAAAAATTCTGCTGATACCTATTCAGAAAAGAAGAAAACAGATTCATAAATGTTAACTTGCTGTTGCTCGGAAGGTGGGTGTTATAATGTTATGATCGTGTAGGACTCTCAGGGTAACTTGTTTTTCTGTAACAAACTAGATAAAATGTGAATGCCCTGCAGTGGAAAATAGCTTTGGTTTTATATTTGATTTGATTACATTGATGTTTAAGTTGAGATTCACAGAAATATTGTAACTGCAGCTGTGTGACTGTGTTAAAGGGAACACTGCTGTTAAAAATTGTGATTAAAATTGTAATCCGTGCCCAGTATTATTTGAAATATAAATTTGATGTAATGTCATTTCCTCATGTAATTACAGGTATTGAATGTGTCATGACTCGTGGTGAGCTGCATAGGATTGTCGTGATCACGTACTTATGAGTCTGCATCACTTAACATGTTGATTATGGCTGAATTAGAGCTTTGTTATGTCATTCTATATAATGTTTTAAGGCTCTGTATTGAAATGTAGAATATAGGGCACCTTGTATCTTGCTTTATTCACTAATGTTTTGGTCAATTGACCATCAAAGAATGAAAAAGCACCTTCCTGTGCCGTACACAATGGTATAAATATGTATAAATAGCTTGCACTATTAGCAATGTGGCATTATTAAACAGGCTACTGTAACCTGCAAAATATTTTGAGTAGCTTTTGCAATAATCTGCCAAGTGCCACCCCAATAAAATGACTGGACCTAGCTGTTCAATAGAGGAATATTTACCACACGATTCTCTATTAATCTAGAACAGGGCTGGGCAATTAATTTCTACGGGGGGCCACATGAAAAATCTGAACTGTGTTGGAGGGCCGAACCAATGATAACTTGAACTTAATTCTACTCAATATTAATTTTCTCCCATTGTAAAAAGCAGTAAATTATATATTTTGATAAGCTGCTACTAGGCTTGTATCTTCGATACTACAGGGGGAGAAAAACCAAACACAGCAACTTTTTAATAAATAATTTAAAGAGTGCTCAGGGGCCATTGCGCTGGCTCTCTGCGGAGGAGAGTTTCGCGACCGGCCTCGTTCGAAAGGTCTTGGGGAGCTGAGGGTCCCTGTAAAATTTTGCCAAGCTACGCGGCAAAATGCTCTGTGACAGCAGTTTTTAAAAGTGTGTGCCACTTATTTTCCTCAGTAGAGACCCAGGGGGAGAGCACTGCTCTTTGATAAGAGAAAAAAGCAGCACACACCTTTAAATCCCTAACGGGCAGTCATGTAAACATTGGGTCCTCCAGGTAGTCGGGGGAGGGGCTGCCCGCTGTAATGCCTGTTGAAAATTCTTATAGTCTGCCGGCGATTTCCGTGAACCAGCAAATGCAAAACTGGCATTTAAGTATCGAGACCTGTGCTAATTGACATTGAACTTGATATTACATTTTAGTATCGATTAGTATCTGTGAATCAATTTTTTGACAACATTATTAATTTGTGTTTATGACTGATACCCAAAGGGCTGCAAAATGCCCAGGTCTGATCTAGAATATACAAAATAAAAAAAGTGCCCTGATTGTCTGTTATAAGCTTCATTTGTCCAAAGTCTGTGTGTACTTAAGCCATTAAATGCTTTACATTGATGCTAACATATAATGGCAAATCTCATATTCCCGCTAGCAGAAACTAGCATTATCAACATTTTTGCTAATTATTGACTATCATATAATGATATGTGCAGCATGTTCATGATAACTATATGATCATAACTCAGCTCTATGACAGTGGATTCAAATACCAGTCATAACTGGACTTAGTCTTGCATTATAGTGATCCACTGTGAGTATCAGTATCAGTAACTGTTTTTAATCATTATTTTATTGTACATAATACACATATTTAATGTAAAGATACATTATAGATATGTGTCTTAAACAGCAGTATATATGTTTTAATGCAGTACTTACTGTAATACAAGGTTTGGCAATTATTGTTTCTACCATACGGTTAATTGTGTATTTACATTAAGATAATAATGTGATATAAAAATTTGAGTGTAAAAGAAACTGATTGCATAACTTGACTGAGTAAATATGTTTAAAGCAAGTGTAGAATTGTTATACATAAGGTAGTCCTAGACTGAGATGGTTGGTGGAGGCTGTTAAAGTGTCACCAGGTCAACCATTGATGCTGTTGCTGCCCAAAGCTTTTTATGGGACTCTGCAGGTCTGAGGGCTGTGATTATGGTAAGACTTCATCAGAATCAGACAACATCAGTCTGAAGTGGCTGCAAATGCGCCGAATCCCTTAAAGGCAGTAGATTGGAGTGGAAAGTTTAGAGCCTCATTACATGAACAGACTCATGTAAAAGCAGGGGATGGGTTAGATGTTTCTTACGCAGACATATCAATTTGTAGAGAGAGAGTTAAATGCCCAGAATAATTCTCCTCATGCAATTCAGAGAGAAGCGAGGGGAGCACGGTCACCAATTACAATTTATCCCAGAGGCAAAATGGAGGATGATCAAATTGAAAATCGCTGCACAGCAGACCAGCCGGTCGTCAGTTGCATAGCAAGCAGAGGCAGCGAATGACCATGAGGAGAGTGGTGAACGGCTGCAAAGTTTCTGAAGGTCAGAGAGGCCAAACTGCCGCTGTTCTCAGTCTTCAGGGCATTAAGGCAGATGTACGCAGAAAACAAATGTATCCCCCTACGTTTAGCTTCCTAAAATGTAGGTTAGGCAACAAATGCAAATACACCTTCATGTGCCTAGGCCAGTTGGATCCAGTGGGACGTTTAAGGGTATTTCACCAATTGTTAGAATAATTCAGCTGTTGAGGATTAAAAGCATTGAAGAGAACTGGATTTCTTTACAGTGGAGTCAGGGGTTGCAAAATGTACAATGTAAATTATTTACTATCCTAAATGACCAGTGAACTTGCACATATATAATGTTTGGACTGCAGTGCTGGGGAAAAAATAACAGACCTGCAAAAAGAATCAGTTTATCTTTTATAGGTACAAGTATGAACAGCTTTGCCTTAGTTTTTAAGAACTGCTGACAATATTTCTCCTAATTTCTAAATAAAAATATTGTTCCTTAAAGCATCATTTGAAAGAAAATGACAGAACATCAAAATAAGAGAAATGATGCAGCGTTTACAGAACTTGAATAATTCAAAGAAAACAAATCTCTTGTTCACTCT
>JBBPCY010000019.1:2094940-2118653 GCA_037974405.1 Brachyalestes nurse | reverse complement strand
AAACTCTTAAATCAGCTCAAACACACTCTTAAGTCAACTCAAACACACTTTATTATTAATTGTTACAAACCTACGACAACTCACACAATGTTCTTGCCTTTAACCGAGATGAATTTAAAGTAACGGCTGTATTTCCAGTTACTGAAAGCAAACTTCTCACTCTCCATGCTCGCTTTGTTTTTGTCTGAGTTGCTGTGGCATGCAGGTCTCCCATAGATGACGTCACGCGTGCGCCTGTCAGACAGACATCTGCCTGCCGCTGACAGCTTACTGTGAACTTGATTTTATTAGTAACACAGCAGTAACGCAACGTTAATTGAAATTTTAACGGTGATCTAATTACCCATTTTAAACTTATAACGCGTTAGATTACTATGTTACTAAAAAAAGAATCAAACTACAGTAACGCGTTACTAAGTAACGCATTACTGCCCAGCACTGGTTCTGACACAGTACCTATATGTTCACCGATAAGTACAGATTCTCTTAGAGTGCTGTAAGATTTCTGTATCAGTTAAAGATTTTTACTTGAACTGCTTGACCATTTTGGGACTTTTATTTTTAAAAGTGTCAGAGTGAGAACAGCCAGCTTGGGAAAAGTTTCCTCCCATAGAAATCTGAATGGGGTGGTACTGAACAACACAGTGCCGCTCCGTCATTCCAAAACCGGACGTGTCCCGGGCCTTTTCTCTGCCCCCGCTCCATACATAATGGAGTTTGTTCTCAGTCAGACCTAACAAAACCAGCTGTCATCCATACAAAACCCTCAATGCCTCACTTATAGAGCCCCCTTGGTGGTGTCATTGGAGGCCTTTGTCTATTTTTTTTTCTGTTTGCTGTCCTTATTTCCTTGTCTGAATATGATATTTGCGACATTCTATGTGTGCATTTAGGGCAAGGAACTGGCTTGGGACATGGAACACTGGGGCAGCCCAGATCGAATGCTTTCTCGAAGGCTCGGCCAACGCTTAGCTACTGCCACCGTGGAAATGAAAGAAGCAGAGGCCCATCATACAATGAGACCCAGCAGTTTTATTCACTTCTAGCCTCATTTGGATTTTGAATGAGGACTGAGACATCAAAGTCAGGGCCGAATTAGAGAATGAGAACAAAGTTAGGGTTTTTTTTTTTTAGCCATTTCTGGAACTCAACCCAGAGTGGCCTTTAATAAGAGCCAATACAACTGTCACCGGGATGAATAATTCATACTGGACTTCACTTATGAAGTCAATTTGTTGTTGGGCTTTTGTTTGATTATTCATGAGAAACATTTGCATTTCAAATGCAAAGTTCCCAGTGCCTTCAAAATTGTATTTTAAGTGCTTTCAAAACCACCCTGTTGTTATTCTGGTGACTGGTTCAGCCTCAGCAACAACTTCTAACGAGCTCCGGCATCCGACCATGAGCTTGACGCTGGTCATTTGTGTCCATGCCTGGTGAGCTCAGAGCCTTTCTCTTTCTGTCGCTTCAGCATACACATACAAATTCTCGATCTTTCTCTTGGAATCCATTAAAAATAGCATCCAGTTTCCCAGAACATGAAGCCAGTTCCTTAAAGGCTGGTTTATTGTCTTTGTGAAAGTAGTGCTTTCAGTTTGTGATTGTTTTATAACAAGCAATTTAACAGTAATGAATAAACATGTGGTTACATAATGAAGCCTCAACCAAGAAAACAACGATGCGAGTGTGAGATTGGATTTGAAAACTCACGCTAGCGTGGGGTATGAGTTGCGCTACTGATAAGCCAATGGGTGCAATGCTACACTCATTGTATTCTTGTGCCTCGCGGTCATGATTCATCTCCAAGCCATCTATGTGGACAACCATTGTCAAGCCCCCTTTTTGCATAAGGGCACCGTTGTGCTGAGGCCAGTGGCCAGCCAAGGTACGTTTAATGAAATTTATCAAAATTGACATGACATTAATCCTCTCAGCAATGCAGCATCCTAACCCTCTGCTTTTTCTCTTTTTCTTCCCCCCGCCAAATGTGCGCCGACACACAGCTCGGATGATGGCAGACTCCTCGAAAACTCCCTCACGCACTGCCCCAGTTTGCTCTGCTTACTTTCTATCCATCGTCAAACATTTCATGGCTGACAAACATCGAGGCAGGCTTTGTTTCTGTCTCTTGCACACCCTGACAGTGCAGCATTAGAAAAAAACTACAATGAATGACATTCTTGCACAAAATCCAAACTGCGAATCTTCCCTGTGATCTGTAATTTGGTTAAAATGGCATATTTGAATGTTTGCAATGAATAAACAATATCACTAATAGCAGTAACATCTTCTGTTGGAATTCATAGAAGTGCAGAAGAGTACAGAAATGAGTATATATTTAGATACAATGCGTATTTAGATGAATGTTAGTAAATGACAAGCTGGGCATCTACAGTGGACCATCCAAATAGAGTGTCACCAGATTCCCTTCTGATTGCAGATCTTGACGGTGGGAGAAACTAACTAAACTAAAACTGCTTTGAAATGGATTTTTTTGGGGAGGGCGGTTGCACATGTTATGTTCGTTTGTATTTATTAGTCCACAGCCGAGGGGCTAGGCTGGCAGGCAGGCTGGGTTGAGCACCGCAGGGATTCCTGGTGATTTTATGATGTTTTTGGGTAATGCGAGCAGGGTATTGTTATGATAAGACACTACAGGAACAAAAACATGAAACCATGTGAAACGACAAATTTTGTCAAACCAATGAGGCTGAGGGATTCGACGCTGTGCGACAGAATATTGCACAGCACAAAGAAATAAAGTCACACATTATGCTGGAATGCCTCTTAAAATGAAATTCGATAATACAATGATGAAATGTCTTCTTTTTAAATGTTAGTCCCTTCGAATGCAGAAGTTTGTTTCAAAGGAACTTCACAGGCTAGATCATAAATGATGCATATTTTCAAATCCACAGTGTTGTGGTTCATAAATATATAACTTTGGTAAGCTCTGTTAACCCTCCTGACGTTCCTCTTGATTCATGCCATTAATTCAAGATCAAATGACAAATATGCATGGAATATCAGTTTTTAACAAATTTACTGGTTACCTGAATATAAATGAAGACAGCTTATCATTTTAAAAGTGAAAGGTTTTTTTGGGGGGCGGGACGGGGGTCCCCATGCTCCTTGTTTCAAACAGATAAGACTTTCCGTTCCAATTCGCATAGTAAACAGAATAAAAGCTTCTGCATTTCTGCATTTCTGCTGTGAGCCTTGCTGCCTGTAGAGCTGATTGGATCAAGGCTGCATAACAGATGTGCCTCACCTCACTGAATAATG
Source organism: Brachyalestes nurse (assembly GCA_037974405.1). Classification (NCBI taxonomy): domain Eukaryota; kingdom Metazoa; phylum Chordata; class Actinopteri; order Characiformes; family Alestidae; genus Brachyalestes; species Brachyalestes nurse. Next base: position 2,115,368 of record JBBPCY010000019.1, on the reverse strand, counting down.
TAATTACAGCTTCCTGCAACAGTCTCGCGAGATCAAATTTTCGCCAATCCAGTCGTGCCGGCCCTGGAGCGTTGTTAAGGTCTGGCTTGTTTGGGCAAATTACTGATAATTGCATTTCACTGATTATCACGTTTCGCTCGTCAACAGCCCCTCTACTTAACTCTTATTAGCAATACTCTGTCATTTAAAGACACTGGTTATTTAACCGATTCGGAGTGTTCTACTTTTCCACTTTCTAAACTTTCCATGGCATCCATGGCCTTCCACCATATAACACTTTGTATATGCTAATTTACCCTGAACCCTCAAAGGCCACAGAAAGCAGACGATAGCGCATCGTCTTGGCCAAAAGCGTTTGTCACTGGCGTTCATGACAGATTTAGCATGCCTCAAATGACATTCATCCACCGTGCCAAAGCTGACGCTTCATGCCAAAAGGGACATTTGCTGGCCCGTCGATTACGCCTGCAGCCGGGGCAGGAAATACTTTCACGTTATTATGCAGCGCCACGCCAGGGCGCAGTGGGAATGCGTGTGGTGGGTTAGCTTTAATTAAAGCTGAGGGCGAAACTGACAGCCAGCTGCGGCGGCGGAGGACAGCCAGTCACAGGTGCTGGAGGGGAAGAGCCATGACCCGACCAACTTGGGGACAGAAGCAGCCGTGGCCAAGGAATCAAACTGACAGGTGGACTGGACTGAACTGGGACCTGCTACTGGAGCCTCTGGGCCTCTGAGGAAAAATTAAAAACACAGCAACCCAGATGCTAGAACTGATCCAACAAGGGAGGCAGATAGGATATGTTATTATTATCAAGGGGTTTTCAGCACCCACAAGACACATTTTGACCAGTTAGACACTGTATAAAGTATGCATATATGCATAAAGGTTAAAAAATACAAATAAATCCAGCTCTGCTCTGCACATGAATACTGCAAAAACTAAAATAAAAAATGCTCTGGTGCAAATTGTACCTGGTGTGATTAAGGACTATTATCACTGGTAAAAGTCCACACCACAAGTAATAAACATGGTCATTGAGAATATGAAAAAATTGTGAGTCCTACTCGATGCAATGTTTCGGAAAAATGTTCGTAGAAAGCTCATGGCTCACTGCGTCACAGGGATGATATGGAGGATTTCTCTTTGTCTATAATTTGTCATGCTTGGAGAAAGAAGGCTGTTGCACATGATCCCAAGTGAAGTATGAAGGTGGGAGTATCATTAAATGGGGCTGCTTCTCTGCAAATAGTTCAGGAGCATTGCAGATCATTAGAGGAACTTCAGTGGAGGGATGTACCAGCAAACCTTAGAAAATCAAAAGAGAATTTAATCTCACTGGCAGAGAACGGCCAGAAGATGAATGTTTTGCACCAATTATACATCCAAAAACACTCAAGACTGGTTTCTTGAGTTTGTATGATCTACCCAGCCTCTTCCTGATTCTCAACAATATTTTATGAAGAAAGTATATTAAATAAGAAAAACAAAATTAACTATACCCATGTTTTCTAGTTTACACACGATAAAAACTAGAACAGAAGTGGATTTGAACTGGTGTCAAACATTTGTTCAGCCAAGCTCTAAATTTGCTTCACATTGTTTCATTTAAAGTATTTATTTGTAAGACCTGTTAAACTTCTGAATTAAGAGCAAATGTAGAGTGTGGTAACATGCAGATGATTGGATATTCGCCCATTGTGCCATTATCTTATTTTTAATACATTCTTCTGCTGGGCCTTCTTAGCTTTTAAACTGTTGATACCACTGGTGTGTTCTGCCCACTTCAACTTGTCTGCAAACCAAACTATTGTGGCTGTTTTTTTGTAAGCACCAGACTGCTTGTCATCGTTAAGACGTTTCTTTGCTGAAATGAGGAAAAAGTGTTTTCGTCTTCTGACAGACCTAATGCAAATATCAATTTTCTGAGAAAGCCCTTCGTGACATCTTGAAGCACAGTGTAATATATCACGAGGACGAGGGACGGTTTGCTGCATATATGACTCTTGCCAAGGCGAAAAGGTGAATGATTGCTCTTCTTATCATCGCATTTTGTATGAGAGCTTTTGGGATTTGCTCTGCACCTCGTCTGGCCGTACATCATTGCTTTAAGGATTTAGACAGAAAACATAACTTTATCTCTGTTGTTTTCCTCTCTATGAATACCTATATGTCTTAAAATTATATATATATATATATATATATATAAAGCAGAATGAGGAGGAATTTAACAGACACTGGCATGGAATGGTTGTCATACACATAGAGATGCTGATTTAAAACTAAATAGCTGTTGTCTCTTTTTTTTTTTTACAGAGCTGTATTTATATAGGTTTAAGAATGTGCCATATACACATTCAGATAAATATATAAAACCTTGTCTCTTCTCATTACAAGGATCTCTAACCTGCTCTTGTAGAAGTGATGGGGTTGTGGTTTCAACTCGTCCTGCTCTGACTTATTCTCCCCATCTGCCAGCTCTTGCCTGAAGTGTTGAAGTCGCAGAGCTGCAGGTATTTTATGTCTCAGCTTTGAGGTTTGCAGGAAGTTTGGGAGGATGGACACCCTCAGGTGCATACGTGTCAACACACACACATATACACATGCACGCACACACACACACACACACACACTCGAGAGGAGACAGAGGAACGGAACAAAAACAAGGCAGAGCTTAGCTGGTTTTGATGAGTGATAGATCTTTTAACAGCTAAGTTTGTTTCTCTCCCCTCTAACCGTAACGCCCAGCTCAGCTTCAAGCCTTCGGAAAAATCCATACACATACATACACAGTTCCTAACCAAAAACGAGAGGTGGACGAGGGGAAATACCCCAAGCAAGCAACAATCAGGTGAATGTGATCTCCAGTTGGACTCCAAGGTATGCTCAAGACCGAAATAGTTGTGCTTTGAAGCTCCCCATGAGCTTTGTCTGTGCTCCCAGACTGTGGGGCCTCACACTCTCTCACTCTTTCCCCTCCAGCTTATGCCCCTTTTGACACACCCCTACTGCAGCAGACGTGTCAGGGGGCACAGCTAGCTCACACCTGTGGGCTTTTCTTTGTTTTGGTGATTCCTCCACCAGTGGCCAAGGAACAGTTTACACCCCATTAAAGAGCAAAACATGTGTACTTTAAAACTGGTTTCAGAGCACGAGATGAACGAAGGAGCTTTTTAATGTAATAGCAATATATGGAAAAAAAAAGATTATATAACATATTCTCACTGGTTAGTGCTGTCTGATGTGGATAAAAAACACCAGTGTTTCACTCACACATGTAATACAACCTAAACTTGCCCCATATGGAATACAAAAGTGGTCCACATATGCAGATACTCAGCACATACCCACCTCTTGGGATGCAGTTTTAACGTATTCATGTATTCTAAACATGGCCAGGCATAGTTTGTGTCTGAAATGAACAAATCAAGGCACATTATTAATTCTAGAAAGGATATTAGATGGAAATGTATGGAAAATTATATGGAGAAATGGTGTGTTATTTGGAGAAATGGTATGTTGGTGGATGGCATGTGGGTTCCCATGAAGGCCCAGTATACCCACCTGTCCAGACGCCAGTACTCCACTGCATACATAGATATTTAGTCAGCTTGACTGACCATAGGCCTAATCAGTCAGGCAGTTAGCCTAGATTAGCCTCTTAGCCAAGATTTTTACAACAACTAGAGCAACCTTTACTGTGTAAATGACTGATAATAATCATTTAATGGAGTCCAGTCAAAATGCTAATTTCCTCACAAAGAATGAAAAGGATTTTGTAATTACCATTACACAAAATGGCGTCATGCTAATTGGTGGTTAGCTTTCATTCATGTCTCATTCAGCCTCCTATAACTGGTGTATTGGTCTATTTAACACTTCATAATGAAGAATTAAAGATAAAAATGAACGATGCACCTTTAAAGAACTTTTCTAAACTTGATATCTGTGCCATTCAATGCTTACCCTGTGCCGTCATACCCCCCAGCACCCAGTCCCTTATCGCTACCAGCATCGCCACCATGCTGTTGGTAGAGATATGTAACCTAAGAATCCATACCTGCCACAGTGTTACCGCTGCACACACAAAGAGAGGCCGGCGTGCCGAGGCTTGCTCTCCAAGCCTGCTATTCTGACACGTACAAAAGGCTGTGCTCATCTAGGCTTTGTGTTCAGGATTAGGAGAGCAGATATGCTAAAGCCACAAAGAGCAGCCAAAGCCAGATTAGGGTTTCCGTTTTTCCCAGGCAAAACCCCTGTTTCCAGGCACTACATAGGTGTTTATTGTGTTATAAAATTATGACTAACTGGAGATGTTTCTCAGTGAGTGCAGTCAGGCAAGATAGGAGCTAGGGCCACTAAGTCACCAAGATAAGATGATTTCACTGGGATAACACCTACTTATTACTCATTATTTGGAAGGGCGTGGGAGGATAAGAGACTTGTGCATAAGGCACAATCCATCCACAAACATGCCTCAGTGTTAGCAATCACATGTTTTCGCATTTAAACTGAATGGAGACCTCTGGATTTAAGCTTCCTACACGCAGTAACTGTATCACATACAACCACACAGTCAGGGCAAAAACACAGTACAAATCAGACAAGCTTATGAGTTCCAAATTTTTAATCATGTTGGTGTGTCGTTTGATCTGAGCTGTGAAACTTTTAATGTGTTTTTGACTCCCTGAGGAAAACTGACATAATTAAATTGCCGTGCTTTTGCGATTCCGATTTTGTGTCAGAGCAATCTAATTACAAACTGAACCTAATCTCAGCATCTCTGCAAATAATTCTCTAACAAAAGTGTATCAGTTCCTCCAAAGGACATACAAAATTTACTGTGCCTTCAAGCATACACATCTATCAGATACAACACTACAATGGCACCTGTTGGTGGGATACATTAGGGTGCATGTGATCAGTTCTTGAAAGTGACGTGTAAAAGTGTGCGAGTTTCAGTGGTGAGTACCTACCAAAAGTGGTCCAAGGAAGGACAATCAGTGAACCAGGACCAGGGTCATGGGCACCCAAAGGCTCACTGATGCACATGGGGAGCAAAGGTAAGCCAACAGTAGAGCTACTGTAGCACAAACTGCTGAAAAGGTTCATGCTGGCTGTGATAGAAATGTGAACATCAGAACTGGACCATGGAGCATCTGAGGCAGTATGATGCTCTGTGCAATGTAGTCCAGGGAAATCTCTGCATTCATGTGGATGTTAAATTGATACCACCTTCCTAAACCTTGCTGAAGATCAAGTACCCCCTTCAGCAGTATTCTTAATGGCAGTGACCTCGTTCAGCAGGATAACACACCCTGCCACACTGCAAAAGTTGCTCAGGAATGGTTTGAGTAACATGACAAAGAGTAGGGCCTCTAAATTCCATAGATCTTAATCCGATCAAGTATCTAGGGATGTGATGGACAAACGAGTCAGATCCAAGGAGGCCCCACCTTGCAACATACAGGACTTAGAGGGCCTGTTGCTATGGGAGTTAGGAACTTTAGGTTTGGGTCATTTAACTAAGTTTAATCCAACTGATTCATTTTCGAAATGCTGATGTAGAGATCCACTAAGAATTCTCTGCAGAAGAACTGAAAGAGCTGACAGAGGAGATGAGGCCCAGCTGCGAAAAACAAGCAGATGGGAGCTTCTAAGAAATCTGTGGATGAACCGAAGAAGGATGCCTGAGCTCTGCAGCAAATGCTTAGTAGGTAAACAACTAATGAAAGTACAATTTAATTGAATAAAAAAAATATTCCTTCAGTAAGAATTGCTTTGCAACTTATAAAACAAGTAAAACGCGATTTTCCGGAAAAAAAAATGCTTTGGGAAATTTGCTCTTCAATTATACTTTCTAGGGCTGCAGCTACTGAATGTACTATCATCTAAGATGATAGATAAAGCTGAAGATTAAAGTACTGATTACTGCAGCAATGACACCATCTTCCTATAATTTCTGAATTATTCAGCATTCATCACACACTTGTGTCAGCCCTATAATACCTTTACATGTGTTTTGTTAAAAAAATGTATTCCTCAGCTTTTAGTTTCTTTTCACTCTAAGGGAGAGGCCAGAAAACATCCCCCACTCTGCTCAGAGTGTGATGTGGGACCACGTGATCCTCGCGGAGCTTCAACGCCACAGTGGAAGGATTCCAGGTGTCACTCCCTTTTCCAGCACACCACGTGGACTGTCATTCCAAATCAGGCCTTTAACCCCATACATAATGCAGACTAGGTGTATCCCTAGCACTGATTCATCCTTAGCCCCCACCCAACACTCAAAGAGCAGGCTGTTGAGGTTCCCAGCTGAATGAAAAGGGTTAATACTTTTCTTTTTCTGTATGGAACTTCTTGCAGGTTGGTTCAGCCACAGGCCCCTCGTCAACAGAGGGAGGCCTGTCCATGTGAGTCAGTTCCCAGGTTTCTGACACAGCAGCCCCTGCCACTGCTTCGTGTTTCGAGAGAGGAGGGGATTGCAGGAGGTGCCTGCAGTAAAAACAGTGTGGCATAAAGAGGAGATGGCTGTCACATATAATTAGAGATTTGGCTGGCTGGCCTAGATGCTTATCAGTAGAAAGCGTAACCATAGCATGAAACGGTTGGTCGTTTTGAACATAACTCAGAAGCAGTGCTGTTATCAAAGGCTTTGTTAGGTCTTTTAGAGATTTAGTTATGAGGAAATGCTTTTTTAGCTCCATTTATGTTCAGACCAGCCATTACATTGATGTTTTCTCTGACAAACAGTTATTTATTTTGTATGACAGACTGGGGTTTTAATTGAGTGAAAGAGAGAGAGAGAGAGAGAGAACACCTTTTGCATATTTCATTCCTGACCTGTTCCTCACCCCATGCTCATTTCAACCACTTCACGTAGGTCTGGTGATGCCTGATTCAATCTATTGGGTTTAACTCTGGCATGAAACCACTGCCGAAGGTAACGAAGAGCAGTGTTGTCTTAACACAGCGAAGAACTGTCAATTAAACAAATGCAGGGCGGCTCAGGAGCCAAATGAACTTTCAGAAACAGGTGATTTCGTCAGCAGTCAAAGCTCTGCCTCTTCCCTCCCCCACAACTTCTTTTCATCCCGTCATCTCCCTCTTGAGTTGGTTGCCTCTGTGGTTCCACTGGATGCCTTTAAACAATCTTTGTGCGTTGTGAGCAGGCTCCAGCGCTGCCACCTGAATGACACTGAAGGCTTCAACTCTTTGTCAGTCTGTCACATTGTGTCTAAGGATTTGCAGGTGCAAAGGGATTCCTTTGAAAATAAATGGAAAAAAGAGGACTGGGGGGGAGGGTGGGGGAGGTGTGTGTGTGTGTGTGTATATGTATGTAAGTGCCTGGGTGTGCATAAGTATGCTTCTAAACAAGCGAACCAGCCGATCTTAAAACATACATGCAAGTCCTGGCATGTGCATTGTGGAAATATTTAGCGTCTGATGTGAGAATAAAAGGCTATCTGCATAACTTTCAGCAGTTCATAATTTCTCATTAAGTCAACATTTGGAGGGGGGGGGGAGTTGACATTCAGCATCTGTTGAAAACCTAAAAATGTGACAAGCTCCTGCATGAAGGAGTGCCTTCTTTCCACACAGCGCACAATAGCATGGAGAGAAAAGAGGAGTCATTCCTCATCAGCTAAGCATCTCCCCTACATTAATACTAAAAAAAACAGCCAACACCTTCACCCAATATTGATACAGATGCAGCCGAGGAGGCAAGTACGGGCAGCGCCTGCAGCCTGAGAGCTTTTGGCTGGCGAATCTGACAGGAATTGAGCTGCGCAAGTTTCTTATCTAAAACTGCTGGGCGATTTCAAATTTCCCCTGTGTGGGCCCGGACGGCCAAAAGCCTGGGATTTATTTTCAGAGCCGTCGCACTGACTGATATTGGCAGGAATGCCAATGTGTCACGAGCGCAGCTGCACACACACACACAAACAGTGATACACGCCCATGCCACAGCACTCCCCGGAGTACAAATGCACAAAATCAATAGCGCAGTAAGTAGCGAAGCACCTCAGAGTGCTCGGAATGTCCCACATTATTTAAACACACAAGTTTGCGAAGGCCTACACACACACTATGCAGACTCGTTAGCAGAGTTTCACTTTTTCCCTTCGCTTTGACTTCTCTCTGCCAGCCTCTAGGCATTTGTCAGAGCCTTCCTGCTTTTGTGGGTGGTGGTGCTTGTGTGTGTGTGTGTGTGAGAGAGAGAGAGAGAGAGTGTGTGTGAGAGTGTGTATATAATCCCTGCCAAATGGAATAAAGGTGGGAAGCCGTGGAACTTAGATTTAGGTGATGGGCTGCTGAAATAATATCACCCACCACATACAGCCGTACAACTGGGAGCAATGGTGCAGATTACCTTACAGTGAGAGACAAGAGGGGGGGAAAGAGAGAGAGGGAGAGAAAGAGGAAAAAAAGAGGCAGCGATAGCAGTCGAAAATCCACTAAACATGTGGCGGCCATCTGGATAACTCTGGGTAAAACAGTGCATCTCTCTCATGCGTGCACAAAAGCCTCATTTTGCTGTTCGAAAACGCTTTGGCCTCGTATTTTGCTGCTTGCGCCCTCCAAAAAAGCCGCCGTTGTCCTCCTCGTTTGATACGAACAGCCTGGAACGGCCTGGCGGTTACATAACGGCCTTTCCTCCTGCTCGGCTTTACAAGGGCTAAAGGCTACATGTGCAGAGAATATTACCACTCCGCCACTCTGTTTGAACTGGCATTCCGCTCTGGCCTCGGAAAAAGGCAGCTGATGGGCCGCCTTGGCACCACGATACCTAAACACTTGTTTTAAAACACGTGGAACGCGGCCCAAGCAAAAGAGGCCCGGTCATGGAGCTCCGGTGTTTTTTTTGGCCATGAGGTCGAGTCTCCCACACTTTAACTTTGAGCTCGAACCATATTCAAGGAATATACCGAGTATTGTCCACCTCCACACCTCCCCCACACCCTTTTTAATTTTGTGGAGGATTCCTGGATCTGAGTTTGCCATTCGCTTTCTGCACACAGCGCTTATAAAATAGCTCCCATCCCTCTAAGGGAGGAAAACAAAAGCACGCAGACATCTGTTGAAGCCATTCCAAGCCTGTTTTACCAGAGCCAGTCTGTTTTTGCACTTGTAGGTGATGTATGTTTTTACCATTGCACCTACAAAAGGGGAGAGGAGGGGAAAAAAAGCCTCTTGGACCCAAAAGCACAAAGTCATGTGTTTTCTGCTGTAGTGGCTCAAGGGACAAAAGAGGGAATCAATCCGTTTCATCAAAATTGCCCATTTTTCTGAGTGAAAGCTTAAGGGGTAGAAATTCTAGTGACTATATATAACGTGTTTAATTAAAGTCCATGGCAAACAGAGCTGGCTGCATGTGGAGACAAGGAAAGAGAATGCCTGAAGGCAACTATGAGTCATTGGTATGATTTTGGCAGTGGCAGTTGTGTTGGGCCCGAGCCGTCGTCTGCTTCAGCAACTTTTCACTCGTGCCTATTTCTGGTTCTCGGCGCCTTGTGTGCTTTAAATATAGAGATGGGATTAAAAGAGTGGAAAAAAAGGACTTTGAGGGTGGTTCTAGTGGCAGATAGTTCACTGATATACAGATTCTGAATTCTTTGAGTCATAAAATTATGGCAAAATCTGCCAACAATGTTTGTGTCACATGACCTTCTTGGAATCACAAAGACAGCTGTGTAGCTTCAGCCTAAATGAGCTCTATGCCATTAATCAAACTTCTCAAGATGGTCCCAATGTCAAAATATTGCACACACACTCATAAAAACAAGGCTGTTGGCCACAGCATGAAGAGAGTCATGAGCAAGCATTAAAAAAGTATTCTCAGCCACATTTCAAAATGCAGACAGTGGAAAAATTTTCATCCTGTAGCCTAAGGCTGCTATTAAAACTGAATTGCATAACAACTGTAATTCAAAACAGCATACTGAAGTTGCTGCATATCTAGATGAGCATGTCCTCCTTCTCAAATCTTTCTTGTTTAATTGATTAGTCCTTCTTTTGAGTTCACTGGTTAGGCAAATACTACAGTGGAGATATGGAGACTTCTGTGGAGCCTTAAATGTTCATGTTCAGGCTGAGAATTGCCTTTAACAGAGTGTCCATTTACTAACACTGACCACACAACACAGCTGTTTGCACCCAAAAAGAAAAAAAAATCTGTCTGCATGCAGGAAAAGACAAAGAGTGTGTCTCAATCACGCACTACACTCTAACACTACTAAGTACTTTGTACTGATCTTAATAATATGAGTTTGACATGTAAGTACAAAAAGAGGACTATCTTGTACTAACAGGATGGAGTGCTGCCATACCAAACTAAGGCACCGAAAGCTAATTTAGAGGAAGCCTTTTCGACATAAATTCATTGTAATGGTTTTTAACACTTACCACACTGCTTTAAAACTCTCTCACCCATCACTATCCACCTTTTTTTTCAAAAAGTCCATTGGTGCGTAGCTCATCCTCATCTTTGACAACTATAACAAAAATACATAGGCCTATTACATGACAATTTTTACAAGAGCTCTTTGCTAATGTTTGAACATAACTTGCCTTTGTTTTGATGTACAACAGCACTTTCGAATGACATTTATATAATGTTCAATTATGTTAGCATCTTTGTTAGTACTGGCACAGACAACCAGAGAATGTATTAGCATTAACTGCTAATAAATTCTCTGGTTGTCTGTGCCAGCGCCATCAAAGCCATTATTGCCCAATAAGCTTTGCTAGTGAGCTACACTAAATGCTGAAACTACATGCAGAAACGGTGGTGATAAGAAGACCTTTGTATTAAAAAAAAAAGATCTGTGGGACCAAGCTAACATGTCAATAATGTAAAGGTGATTTTAGCAAACTGCGCTAGATCTGTGGGACCAAGCTAACATGTCAATAACGTGCAAGTCATGTCTTTACAGTGACAAGCTAAGCAAAAGCTAGGTTCAAGCTATATTCCCACGAGAAATCTTCACATGTGCAATGTCAGTAGACTGACATTGCAGATTCCAGAGTTGCCTTTAACTGGGAAAAAAACAACAACATGCAATATCAGTACCCAAACAAACAGGCGGAGTGGAAGGGTAGTCAAACTGGTAGTCAACAGATAAAGCTTGGAGAACAATACTTTGAAAACTGGGCAAACTGAGAGCCTAAATGGGGAAAGTGATTACTGGGGACAGACTCAGGTATATGCAAGTCCAGGGTATCCAAGCACCAACAGGAGGTGACAGTGTTAGGGATTACATTCAAAGAATTATATTTGAATCTACAGGTTACACAAAGTAATCAATAAGTTAATAGAATAAGCAGTTTTATGACAAATACAAAGCCAGAAAGATACACATGCAAGGCTTCCCCGAAGAGAAGAGTTTATGAGAGTTTATTTGCAAAAACAGAAGGTCAAATAAATACATAAAGTGCAAATCTGAAATTAAAGTGCAAGTTTGTATTGGGATTTTTACAATGAAGGTCATCACAAAGCCTTAATTTGAGCCCCTAATAAGCATTCAAGGGTGACACTGCCTCAGTTCTATGAGGAAAAAACAGAAGAAAAAAGAGGTAGCGAGACTAAACCAAGGAAGCCATCCTCCTTGGATCAATACCCCATAGGAACAATGAGAGTTTGCAATAAAGAAATCAAGAAAACCTTATTATACAGCAAAGGGAAATCTAACATATTGACTCTTAGTCAATTCTGGTGGAGCAGCGGTTAAGATAAATAGTGATGGCCATTCAAAATCATTCAAACAAAACCAAATGAATCAATTGATGAAGTCTTTTTTCTTTTTGATTTAGAGATTTATTTCATTTTTCCTTGTATAACCCTTCTAGCTCTTAAGTCATGGGCAGCCCATTTAAGATCAGATTTTTCAGTCAAATCGAAGTCTGAGAATGATGAAGGCCCTCTTTTGTATCTTGAAGCAGTTTATGGTTGATTATGATGGAGGTTTTTAATCTTGTCCAACCTCTCTTTATCTGCACCTAGGGAATGGACTCAGAATGGGTGATTGCGCATGACCTAAACATTTGCAGTGATTGAGCAACTGGTCACTGTCACCTAGAGACTCCATTAGAACAGTGAACATGTAGCCACTGTAGCCAGACTCTTCTCTTTTGTGGTTCCCTGCTCGTGGAATGAAGTCAACAAGAGCAGCCGAATCTCTCTCTAGCTTCAGAAGACTCATCTGTTCAGAGATCATCTATCTTGCATTACTCTCACATAAAGGTTTAGTACTTTCCTCTAGTTCTCGGACTGTCTTGAAACTTGAATGTGTCCTCATATTGTTAGTCAATTTGAATAAAAGCGTCTGCCAAATGATTGTAATGTAATGTAATGGATTTGTTAATGCACAGACAAAATGTTTCATGTAATCCAAGCTGTTCGAACAAGGATTTGACACCAAAACAGTTTTAAACGTTTGAGAACAGCTCCTGCCTCAGGGGTCCAGATTACACAATCTTTCCTCCATGTGCGACAGCAGAAGTGGGCTGCGAGAGTTGGGTGTAATCAAAAATCCATGCAGTAATCTAACATACCCAAAGGGGTGATGACCTGTACCTTAGTAACTGACGTCAGCATAGATAAGATGGACGACACTCTGGACTAATGGAGCAATTTTGTTAAGAAATGATATGACCTGAGGTATGAGGTGTGATATGATGTGATGTGAGTTGCAACTTTTCTGACCATTTTTAATAAGAAAACGAAGAAAGGCCAACATGTCTGCTTTACATGCTTCCTGGGATTTGACCAGTAAGTCTTCCACATACTGTATGATGACACTACCGCCTGTGCCGAGGTGCCAGGGACCCAACGGACTGTTATGACTAAGCTCAACGGAAAACAGAGTCTTTGTATCCCTGTGGCATGGCGGTCCACACAAGCCAGGATCGGAAGTCAGAATAAATTGGTGTGCTTAAAAAGGCATTAGCCAAATCAGTTACAGAGGGGTTGAGGGGTTTGGGGCTATTGGAGCTGTTTAGTGTGATGCAGAACCATACACCAGTTCCCATTAATTTTCTTAAGCTAGAAGAGGAGAACTCAGTGGCCCCAAGTTCCATTAATGAAGTGATTGTCAGTCTACTCTGGATGGTTGAGGTCAGAAAGGTCGGAGGTTGGATTTTTCGGAACAATTCACTTCAAACATAATAAAAACGAGCAATCAAAGCAAGTAAAGTGTCCATTTGTCATATGTGTACACACGAAAACACAATACAGCAAATTCTTTCTCTGTATTTAACCCATTCATCAAGTGAAGTAGGAAGTTGCTTTGGATAAAAGCGTCTGTTAAATGCCGTAAATGTAAGTGCGTTATGCAATTTAATGACAGTTGTCTGTATGTTTATGTTACAGATGACATTGATCGCGACTGATTTCAGTCGTTATCATGCCTAGAAATGGTGAAAATCATCCTGACAGTTTCTGTTATGTGTGTGATACAAACTGTACTTTAGCTGCCCACTGGGTGACCAAGATCAATTTTGGGCTCCACATGTAATCCGTACCAGTTGTTCCAATGGACTGTGTGACAATTCAATCAAACCAAATACGAATTTTGTGAATCCCCCCAACTAACAGTCCAACATTACTAGACTTCTGACAGGCTATTTTCTCTAGGTTTCTTCTGTGCTGCACTATGCGTTTCTGTATTCCGTATTTGGTCTAGTTTTTAGTTTTATTGCTGAATTTGTTCAGCATATTTCTGTTTAAATAGCATTATCACTTACAAAGGTTTAACTTGGATAAAAAGAGGAACATAATAATTCACAATAATCATTAACAAACTACATGTTTGCGGTACTTACAAGTAGGCAAACAACCAAGCTTACCTGAAGCCAACCACATGAAAATTAAGAGGAAAAAACACCAAAAGACAAAAATGATAGCCAAATCTCCAAACATGACTAGGCTTTTCTGGGCTTAATTATACTTCTTTGATGCTCCAGAGGAGTGCAACTGTCTAATCATTAGCTCTATCATCATGAGATTGTGATAATCTACTTTAAATCTGCCCGCATTCTCCAAAACAGTGAACTTCTGAGGCAGGTTGTGGCCTTGTGGTTAGGGATCAGAAGGTTGTGTGTTCGAATCCCTGGACAGCTAGTGTCATCACTGAGGTACCCTTGAGTAAGGTACCGTCCCCAATTGGTGGCAGCCCCCTGCTTCACTTGGTAAATGGGTTAAATGCGGAGGGAAAATTTCACACTATTCCCCCTGACTACAAGGGGCCACTTTACTCTAAACATACTGCATATCTTCTGTCTCTATTTATTGCCATCTACCTGTATTTTTGCACAACTAACATCTGGACTGCCAGAATACAGTATTGTGTCAAATCCACAAATTGTTGTCTTGCCGTGTTGTATTGTTGTTTGTGTTTTTCCTGCACTCTCTCTCCTGCTCTCTTTGCACTCTGTATATTTTGTGCTGTCTACATTTAATGTATTCTAGTCGTGTTTCTGTTTTGTTCCCAGAGGAACGTTGTTTCATTTCACCGTACTATATATGCGGCTAAAATGACAATAAACCTGTTTGATTTGACTTGACTTGAAGATGCCACAGCCACCCATGCCTGGAAATCCAAGGCAGTTCTACACCGCCCTTCTCTCTGGGGGGATAAGATGGCCCCACCCAATCCTCCAGCACAATTTTAAATAGCAGGGACATCTGTTACCTGATGTAAGTAAATCAGAGAGGGGAGTGTGATTAGGGTAGGCCTAGTAAGTCATCCCTGTCTCACGATTTTTCTTGAAGCCATGCTGCATTCACGCTTTAGGCGTTTTTTCCTACTAGGACAACGCTTCAATACCCTATGTATTTTAATGCATAGTGCGTAACACCACCAGTATTTGGTTTAGGGTTAGGGTAATAGCCTACAGGACCATTCGTAGATTTTACAACACAACTTCGCATGAAGACGGCGAAAAATTATTTTAAGCCGACATGCGCAAAATTCACTCCTACTGTCCCTCAGTCACCAGTTAGCACTGATACTGGCGGTCTTACGCACTGTGCATTAAATTACACAGGGTAGTGAAGTCGTGAGGCCGGGCTCAGTAAGCAAGTGGAAGTGAACATGACTAGTTTTGGAAAAAAACGTTTTGAAAAATCGTTGCGGTACAGCATGAGATCATTAGCTGAATGTCCTTCCCTAATGTTGATCTTTTACTCTTTAGTCTAGTGTTGGGCAAAGGTGTTCTTTTTAGATCAAATCTGCCTTTTTGCTCCAACTGTATCAAGTATCTGATGACTAAAGCCCACAAGCTCACTGAAATTCATCTTTAAAGTCTTACATGGGAGAACTGTCAGACTAATGAGTCTTACATTTTTGCCAACCATTGCTAACCTTTTATCCAGTGATTAAGACAGTATGATTGTGCCAGCTAAGATGGAGCAATTACCCTCTCATTTCAGTGAGGCTGATCAATAGGAGTGTCATTTATCATGGTAGGCTAGGGGAATACCTGTAAGTCATTTCACCTGTAATCAGCTGTCTGTGGCCTCTTTAATTAATTCAGACCTCAGTGCTGACATTTCTCTGGCTCATTAACAGGCTAATGGCAACACAACACACCACTCACCTATTAATACACACACGTCTGGGTTCATTTAGTACACACAGTAAGGTAGAGTGGAACATCTAGGGACAGATGGAGGCTTGTGAAGTGGAAGTGTTTTTTCTAGGGAATAGAATCAGGTAAGAAGCCCCAGGGGTGTTCAGGGTTGCGTCATTTGTACACCTGGAAGACCTGCAGCATACTCCACAATTTATACTGCTGTCTCACAGCCTGGACATCTTACTATCATTGAGTGAACAACTTATTTAAAACCATATAAAGGCGTATAACAGAAGTTGGGTGATGCAACAAGACAGGAGCCTGAAACACATTGTCCTCAGGCCAATTGAGATGACCTGTAATGACCTCCGCAGAGGTGTCCACCCAAGAAATATTGGAAATATCATTACGTCGAACCAGTTTTGTAAACAAGAATGGACAAAATCTGATATATGTATATATATATATATATAAATGAAAGTCGCTTTGGATTAAAGTGTCTGCTAAATGACGTAAATGTGTAGAAAAATCAAGGTAATTCAGTTAGCTACTATGTAGTGTCTCCTTCCTGCATCCTTTATGGAGGACATACTGTTATAAACAAATAAAAGCTTTTATGTTTCTTTACATTTGTAAATTGAGTTGTTATGATATAAAACTGCCACAGTTCAGAATGTTTTATTTCCCTGGGTCAGAAGCTTCAATTAACTTAACATTTAAGTTGATATAAACAAGGTCAGGTGGGGCAGCTGGTGTCCCGGTGGTTAGGGAGTTGCCCCTGTGATTGGAAAGTTGTGGGTTCAAATCCTGGGAATGCCAGTGGCACCACTGAGGTTAAGCAAGGTACCATCCCCACACACTGCTCCCGGGTCCTGCGTCGCTGGCTGCCCGTTGCTCCACTTGGTGAATGGGTTAAATGCAGAGGACACTTTCATACTGTTCACACTCTGTGTTTGACTGTGATGTGTTCATGTGTAACAAATGGACACTTTGCACTTACACGTGTATTAGTTACAGTCTCATATCTGTAAAGCTAAGTTCACACTACGCTGATTTTCCAGTGGGCAACAGTTTTTGGAAATTGCAGGAAAAAAGCCTCAGATGCAAATTGGCATTCACTTGGGGTTCGATATGCTATGTGTGAGTTGTTCAAAGATTCCATCCGAGAGACTCGCCAAGGCCTCGCAAACGCCCAGCAGATTTCTAACATGCTGAATATCTGGACTTGTCGGCAAGTCTAAACTACATTGTGAAAAGTGTTATGACTGGAAGCGAGTGTGATGATGAGCTACAGCCAGCGTGAGCACAAAACAGAATGAGGGGAAACTTAATACTTAATCCTCTTTATTTTAGACTTAATACATAATACGTTATGCTTCATTTTATACTTAAACTTAAAACTCTTTATTTAACTTTTTCATATATTTTTCTTATTTTTCTTCCTTCTCTTTCACGGCAAATTAATCTGCACACACACAATTTGGACTTCTTGATGACATCCATTCAGAAGAAAACATCTCATGAGTATTTTATTCCTCCATGCGAAAGATCTTGAAATGCGGACCGCAGTGACTTACGTAGAGAAGTTGTGTAGTGTTAATAGGACGGGGATCTGGTGACTTTGAAAGTCATGAAGTGTGTCCAAAGCATTAGCGGTGCTTATTACGAACAGACTGCCTTACTTTAGGTTCACTTCTGTGACGGGTACGTTTCTGTCAATAGTGACTGAGTTTCATTTTAGATTTGATGCTGGTTCAAAAAGCCCACACTTTAAAAGCTTCTTGAAATCTGCTGACTTTGGAAATCGTCTGGAGGTTTGGGTTATCAAGAACAGGCAGGAGCTTTTACAGCCTTGCAGCTGTGTGTCAAAAATACGACATCACTTCCTGCACACCCCCCCAACAGCACAGGTCAGCAAACTGACTGACTGAGAGCAAAGACATCTGTTAATGTCACAGACAACAAAGAAATACTGAATTCTCAGCACTGGTGACACGCAGCAGATGAGTATTCAGTAGCCTTCTTTCAATTTGGTTAGAGGACACATGACCAGCCAGTGCAGACAAACAATGAATGTACAAAAGTATTGGGACACCCCTGTTTTTCAGGGTTTGGGCTAGACCCCTTACTTTCAGTGAAGGACAATCTTAATGTTTCAGTAAACCAAGACATTTTGGACGACACCATGCTTCCACTTTGTGGACACAGTTTGGGGAAGAACCTTTTCTATTCCAGCATGACTGTGTCCCAGTGCACAGCAGCTCCATAAAGACGTGGCTGCAGGAGTTCAGTGTGGAAGAACTTGACTGTCCCACACAGAGTCCTGACCTCAACCCCATCCAACACCTTGAACTGGAAGTCATTGTTGGTGTAATGGTCCGACATCCCAATACTTTCGTCCATATACTGTAGCCACGCCCCACCAACCTGAAGCAGTACTTCCTTTTTTTAGTCATCTCCTTGTATTCCTTATATTGTGCAAACTGTCAGTGTTTAAAACAGCTTATGGCAACACTTTACAACACGATCACGCTTATGAAGGGTTTATAAATGCTGATCAGTCATGTGGCGTTATTATCATATTGTTAATTAGCGTGTAGACTGTTTATAAATAATTAATAAGCAGTTATAAACAAGTTATAACTGTTACCATACATTGATACAGACTCACTATCTGGCAGATAGTGATATTGCTAATTGCTCTGCTTATCTTGTCCCTTTCTCAGGCAGAATGTTGAAATGTTAACTCAACATGTTGAAATGTTGAAATGTTAACACCAGATCTTTCCAAATAGTGAGTCTGCATCAGTGCATGACAGTTCATTTATAAACCCTTTATAAAGTGGTACCCAGCCTATTTTACCGCTCATATTTATTTTTACATATTTTGGAAGTATTTTCTGTTTTCTGATTTAAATAGTTGTACTGAGTGAAATGTGTTTGCACTCACTTACCAGACTTTTGAACAAATCCTACAATTAACCCCCCAGTCTGTTGCAATTAACCCCATCCTTTTGTACTTCAGCCACTTTTGGCTGAATTGCTCACGAGTGGCAGATGCTTGAAACAAAAGTTGTTGTCATTCACAGCAGAAATGAACAGTTTGCTTGTATAAAAAAAAAATATTTATCTTGCTCAAAAATGTTACAGTTATTTGGCATGTGCCTTACACTATAACAATAACTGCCTATAAAATCAGTTTGACTATATTCATGTTAAAGGCTTTAGTGCATTAGTGCATGTTTTGCTCAGTGGACAAGGACGTTTTAATTTATTATGAAATGATGAGCATTGCCGATTCAACACTAATGAATCTTAATGTCATGTTTATGTTATATATGTCCAAAGTTAAGATGCCTAAATGGAATGGTTAGTCTTAAAATGCTGAAACGTGACATTGCATAGTCAGCACAGTGATTTGTGCACTATTGGTGTGTGCATGTATATGCATGTGTGGGGGCTCTAGTGTGTGTGTTTATGTGCAACTGTGTATACTGAGCCTCCAAGGGCACGGATCCACCCTCATAATTAGTCCGGCATACCTTTCAAAGCGGCTGCCAGCTCCTATCTGCCCTTCAGAGGAGCCGCGGGGAGATGGTGAAGGGCCGATAATTGGCTCGCAGCTGCAGTAACTTTAGCTGGGTGGCTTTCGCCCCTTTTGTGGCTGGACGCTACAAAGGCGAGGAAGGACCTCACCTCCACAGCTGTGCACACAAGCCCGCTCTGCAGGACCTTCCTCAAGTCCAACAACGCGACCGTTAGACACTAGAAACAAAGAGAGACCAAAAAAAAAGCCCCTTGCATGAATCACTGCCTTGTTGTTTTTTTCTCTTTCTAATCTCTGTTCGCCAGATGTCAGGCCATCAGATTCATGATTTGCTCATTGCCTAAGAGATCTAGTTCCTTCAAATGATTCTGCTCCATTGTCTGTTTTATAGAGTGCAGTTTATATGTTTCCCAACAGGAAAAACACATAGAACAAAAAAATGGGTTGGATATGGGTATCACCAAAATACGCCACCTAATACTCCTCTTATTTATATACGCAATACACTAAGCATCCCAATAATGAAGTGCATGTTCAGCATGTACTGCACTGTTGCACATATGTCTTCATAAGGGATCCTCAATTTGAAGCTCCGCCAGATTCTCCAATACAAGAAAAAAAAATGGGGCTCTAGACACAGTCGCCTGTTACCATGACAACAAATGCCGACAGCGGTCACAGAGTCATCTGAGAGGACTTCACACCATGAGCTGAATCTCTGAGTGTCACTGACATCTCTGAGTTGTCACTCCATTACAGAGAAAGGCTTGTACTGACCTGTAAGAAACCAAGATAGGATTCCAAATTCAGAGACTAAGGAAAGATTAGAATTTCAATGCGACATGGCACAGATTCATAAAGGGAAATTCCACCTATACATCAACGTTTCTGCATATTTAATTGGTTAAGATGTAAAATCATTCAGAGTGGCTTGAATGTGAAATGCTCTATTCAGAGTGAGGGTGATAGAAACCAGACCTCTGAAGAGCTTAATGCCCCAGAAAAGGGACCTCACTGAAACTAATGGTTATGAATATGCTGCCTGATGTCTGAGACATTGATTTGCATTTTAAATTGTTCTGAGATGAGGCTTTTTATATTTAAATCCACTAAAGGTGGAGATGTACATGGTGAGGCAAAATACAGCTCTGGAAAAAAATGAGAGACACAGCAATTTATTTTTAATTCAGCATCTCTATGAATATGACAACCATTCCATGCCAGTGTCTGTAAAATTCCTACACAAGCACCTCATTCTGCTTTATGAGGGACTGATTAGTGATCACCTGAATCACATCTTATTTAAT
>JBBPCY010000019.1:2077115-2094840 GCA_037974405.1 Brachyalestes nurse | reverse complement strand
TAAACTCTGATTTCAGTAAATATAAACAGTGTAAAACAGTCTAGAACCGGTGTTGGTTCTCCTACACTCTCGCCGTTTGCTGCTCTTTCTCTCGGCCGCTCTCCGGAGCCCCTCCCTCAGCAGGTTTTCCCCGCCCACTTGTGGGCGGAGACTATCCTGAAAGTTTTCCTGGGTTCAAAGAATCTTGTACTTTCTGTTTGTTTCTAAAACCTAAAATAAAATAAATCTGTTCATTTTTGTTCTTTATGTTTATTTGCATCAAATTACAGTAACTTTGGTTCTAAGTGACACAGAAACACCAAACAAAGCTCAGCATGACGTCTGACCCCCTCGAGCACCAATAAACACTGGGGGAACTTCATATCTATATATAGGGAGCTGTTTTGCTGTATATGACAAGGATTCACCATTTGTTGGGCCGCCGTTCTGAGGGTTAATGAGCCATACACTGGAAGCTGAAGTGGTTCGTTCCGAAGAAGCCTTCCCGGCTCCGTTATTGGTGAAGAGTGCGGGCTGATCTGGGAGAGAACGAGCTTTTTGGAGATTGTTAAAGCTAAAAAGACAGAGAGGGGGAAAGAAACCGGGAGGACGGGAAAGAAAGAGAGGCCCTGAGGCGGGTTGGCGGGCCCTCCTCATCAGGACCTGTCTGTCTCGTTCTGGCCGTGTCCAGAGAGGACCCAGCGCTGAATGAACATGTTTGCACACAGACCTACAGGGAGAGCACTTTCCCCCCCTTCCTGTTTACAGCATGTCAGGCCAGCGATCCCCTCGCCCCTCAAGCCCCGCACTCCCAAATAACAAGCCCTAAAAATTTGATGCTACATAGGTTGAAAATAAAAGCGGAAGGATGCTCCGTGGCACCGGGTGCAGGTGGGGGATGCTGCTCGCCCTGTCAGGGAGGGAGAGCTTTCCATTGAAGCAGGAGCTGGTTAGCGCTCTCCCGGCAGCAGGAAATACAGTGAGTGGTGTCAAGTGTGTTAAACATGGCCAAACTACGAAAAAGAGTCCTGACACATTCCTACCGAACCCATCAATTATTCGGCCCTCGCAATTAATATTTTCTACCCGGACCTGGAAAAACATATTGAATAATATATTCACGTCAGATCGTTTTATCACTCTACATCAGAGAGACAAAAGACATTTCTTCCTACCGCCTGACAGCGTGTGGACGGCACCCTCTGAAGAAGCTGGAGTCTGTATCTACCAGGGCCTGAAGAACATTACACAAAATCCAAATGGTAACAATAATGCAGTTTTCTCTCTTTTCCAGCTTTTGCTGACACGGCGTGAGGGTCAAACAAAGATCCAGACGTAGGCAGGAGAGAATGAGAGTTTAATAAGACTATCGTACTGTGTTGTCGTGCTGCCCACCAACTGCTCGCTGAGTTTAAAAGATGTTGTGAGTCCTCAACAAGCTCACGAGCGCCGAACCGAAAATGAAAGTTCAGTGATGAAGAGGTAGGGGTGTTCTTGAATTGCTACAAGGGTTCTTCAGGGGTGTAATTCTTCTCCAGACTTGGTTTATGAAACAGAATACAGATATTGCGGGCGGACGACAGCATATTCTGTGCTGGAAACATTAACACACGTCCGCGGTTCGCACCTCTTTCTAACCGCTGTCTCTCTACAACACGTCTTCTGAGGTAACCTGCATAATTCTGCCTGGTTCAGAAAGGCAGGTGAAAAGCGATTCGTCCAAATATTTGTAAATCATGCAGAATATGTAATGGGTTGCATATGTAATACCTCCACCCACTACTGTGCACCATCAAATGCATATGAATGAGGACCACAAATTGGGCATTTAAGATCATACTCAGTTTTGTACATTACATGCAGGGCAGAAAGAGTCCAATTTGGAGCTTTAACTGGTGAAAAAGGCTCCAGGCCCACAGTGTCATTAATGAGAAGCATCACTCTAAAGAATCGCTGAGAGATAATCGAGAAGCTCTAATAGCCTAAATATGATCCCAGATCAGATTACAGGAGAGTTCCAAGTAGGCCAAAAATCAGATGGAGGGCTTTGAGGAATACTGTAATTTGAAACTTAAAATCACTTTGTTAGACTAACAAAGTAGCTTTATCACCAAAGATTAGTTAAATAGAAGAGTGATATTAGTTCTCTAAAGAATTATTTCAATAGTGTCGTATTTTGAGATGTGAGAAGAATATAACATCAAGGTTCTTTGCTAGTTTAGGGGTTCTTCCAAGACTCTTTACTGTTTGTGGTCCTTTCAACTTTAAAAAAGGCTCTTCATACTTACACAACTCATAAAAACTTATTTTTTTAATCTTCAATTAAAAACTTGTCAAAGGAAACAAAACTCTTTCTGACATCATTAGTTTTTTAGAGTGTAATTACAGGGGGTCCTCCAGTTATGACATAGATCCGTTCCTTCGACAGTGATGTATCCCGAATTTTGGTGTAAGTAGAAACACGCCACAGCCTCAGTCATTCAGCGATCCTAACAATTATAAAATCATAAAAACACAACTAAGCCACAGAAAAAGGAAAAGGGAAACTCCCTCACTCATACGCCACGTTACTACATATTCTTCCACCACGCTCAACCAAACTAGTTTTATAGTTTATAGTATCAAGTATTATGCATTTTCTTCAAGCAAACTGGTGTTTTCTACTGCAACGATGCCACAATGCCAGTCTACATCAACTGATACCTTAGTTGATGTAGTGATGTAAAAAACACAAATATATATAAAATAAATGAGCTTGTGAGAATTAGCTCCAGCATCGTGTACAAAACATTCCTGCAGAGAAACCCAAAACATCTCGCCTGGTACCAATCATGCAATTCAAAACTGAAAGTGCAGTCTGAAGCTAAACGTGAGAGGAAGTACAGCCTCTATCTCTGGATTTTGAAAAAGAAGCTACACAAGATATTGTTAGTTGCTTTGGACTAAGCGTCTACCAAATTATTGTAGCAGTAATAACCTGCTTTATCTGCAGTGCTACTGAATAGCACCCTCTTGTGGCACATCTTCAGTCTGCTAAACATGAGTGAGTGTGTGAATTAAATACCAGATCCATGAGGTGCTTCACGTGTGAAAAAAAAAATTCTAACTTGTATATGTGAATTGAATCAGGCCGTATTTCAGTGAGGGTAAGAGGTGCATGAGTACTAGATAAGTCCTACCTTAACGTGCTTCAGTAGGTGGTACAGGTCTTCTACCTCGTCCCCTTCTTTCTGGCTGTATTCTTTTCCTGTGTCCAGGCTGGAGCCCTCTATGGTCCTCCTGTACAGTGGCAGACCCATGGCCTCTGCATACAGGTCAATGGCCTGATGTCCCACGGTTTGGTACATGTAGCTGTCAATCTCATCTGAGAAACACAGAAGATAACGTGTTCTATCCTTTCTAGGACCAGGGAAGAAACATTCCTGGGTGAGAAACAGCAAGAACTTTTGGGCGATGCACTTACCAGCTTGAGCTGGCCGCAGGTTGGCCAGGGCGACTATCGTGTGTCCTGCAGCGACACACTGCATCATGTTGTAACAGCTGTCTTTACCACCACTGCAGGACAGGAGACACGAGAGGAGGACAGGGTAAGGCTTGTTATTTCAGTGAATGGAAATAAGGGGTACTTCTGTATAGACTTTAATAATTAAATTTTACAATTATTAGGCCTGCATGACATGGACAAAATATTAGAATTGTGATTTAACTGCTACAAATTGCGATTGTGATATCTTTCAATTTACTAAAGAGCTCATATCACCTATCTGGAATTTAAATCGCTGTATGTAAATATTGTTAAAGTTTCAAAATGTACATTCACTCCCCTCATTCATACAGTCCATATATGGAAACCAAGCTGCAAAAACAACCTAATTTCATATTATGGTTTTTGGGATGTCACAAAACCAACATATATATTACATAAATATCCTTATTCAGCCCACTGTTGTTTAGCCTCGTCCACTCATGCTGAACTTCTAAGGACTGTTTCACCCCCCTGCTGTCTTTTGAATTAGTTGTAACAGAACTGTGACTGGTTGGAGGCACAACTGCATACACTGTATGGACAAAAGTACTGGAAAGTACTTCCACTCTTCTTGGACAGCTTTCCACATGATTTTGGAGTTTCTGTGGAAATTTGTGTCCATTCATTCTGCAGAGCATTCATGAGGTCAGACACTGATGTTGAACGAGAAGGTCTGGATCACAATCTCCGTTCCAGTTTATCTCAAAGGTGCTGGATGGGGCTGAGGTCAGGACTCTGTGTGGCCAGTCAAGTTGTTCCACACTGAACTCCTCCAGCCATGTTTTTATGGAGCTGCTTTGTGCACTGGGACACAGTCATGCTGGAATAGAAAAAGTTCTTCCCCAAACTGTGTCCACAAAGTTGTAAGCATGCCGTTGTCCAAAATGTCTTCACTGGAAGTAAGGGGTTTAGCCCAAACCCTGAAAAACAGGTGTGTCCCAATCCTGCACAAGGCAAGCATCCTTTATTTCAGCTGTATTTAGAAATATATCAAATAAAAAAATTGAAATTTTGTGTATTTTTACATTCCTACTTTATATTCATCAGCCTCATGTTTGTGTGTGTTTCCTCATGCTCAGAAACACGGCAGTTATTTACTAAATTACAATGTCACGTGTGACTAAAAGGGTAGTGATAATTTGCCACTTCTACGTGAGATTTGTTGGAATGACTTGAAGCTGAAAACCTTGTTTTCCTAATGCGTTCACTGACTATTACTGATGCGGGGTCTCATTTGAATAACAAAATGTCTTCTTGGGTTTGTGTCCCGGATTACAACACAAAAACACTTTATAGGACATATTTGGAATGTTTTATTGTGTAAATGTAATCCAGAAATAAAACTATTTCGTCGGTTCCTGAATATATTATTTCCTGCCGCACAAATACTTTTGAGCAAATAATCACAGTGGGGCCTTGTTGATTAATTTACTTGCTTTGAAAGGTTTAGGCCTTTTTGTAGGAAAGATCTGCAGGAAAACTATTTCGTGTTTGGAGGTTTGCTTTGAAAACATGAATTGTATTCATGCAATTAAGAAACTGTGAAAGAGTTGGCACATCAATCAATGGGCTTAGAAAAACAACACTTCTTTCAGAGCCTATGACCAAATGAGGATGCAAATTCCTCTTTGTGAAGAACTAACTAGCGTTTCTCTTTTGAGAACACACACTTGCACACCTGTCTAAAATTAGCAGGGTATGGCATGTTAGGAGACTGCTGTCGCGCATTAGGTCCTGCTCGTCAGAATCCAGGCCACAGGTGATGGAGATTATCATGTTGCAACTGCTGTTAGCAAACAATGGAGACACATGAGCATGGCAACTGTTTAAGGCCATCAGTTGGAATGCTTTCTCTAGGAGTGTTTAACTGAATTACAAAGGTGATTGTCAAAAAAGATATTTTTGTCCAAAGAAATTGGTCCTAGTCTATGACCTTTATTTGTGTTCATTTTATTATAATTATTTGATTGATGTTTCTTGCTCTTTGTTGCATTTTTGGCATGGTGCACCAACACCAAGAATGGAGGGGGGCGCTATTCAATTAAGGTAGAACTACACTACATGCACAAAAGTATTGGGACATTATACCAACAGGGACTTTGATGACATTGCATTCAAATACATAGATTTTAATATGGAGTTGGTGCCCCATTTGCAGCTATAACAGCTTCCACTCTTCTTGGAAGGCTTTCCACAAGATTTTGGAGTTTCTGTGAGAATTTGTGCCCATTAATTCTGTAGAGAATTTATGGGGTCAGGAACTGATGTTGGACAGAAAGACCTCTCTCACAATCTCCGTTCCAGTTCATCTCAAAGGTGCTGGATGGGGTTGAGGTCAGGACTTGCAAAAGTGTGGGCCAGTCAAGTTCTTCCACACTGAACTCATCCAGCCATGTCTTTATGCAGCTTGCTTTAATAAATACATACATTTTAAAAAGTATGAGCCATTTATTGTCCTGGCCAGGAGAGACAGACATCAAAACTCACTCGTACATTAAAAAAAGAAAGAAACAGGTCGGTCCGATACGAAGTCGAGAATAAATATTGAGGAATATTGTGATACAGTCATGCTGGAATAGAAAAGGTTCTTCCCCAAACTGTGTCCACAAAGTTGGAAGCTTGGCGTTGTCCAAATGGTCTTGGTCTGCTGAAGCATTGAGATTGTCCTTCACTGGATGTAAAGGACCTACCTGAAACCCTGAGAAACAGGTTTGCCCCAAAACTTTTGTCCATATAGTGACCGTCATTAGCTTTAATTAGCTTTAGCTTTAATCTCCATTACTATCTATATTAACATTGCTTTAGGTTATTTTGGACTGTGGCCATGTCCTTCATCATGAAATTTCATGTTTCAGCATAAAGGGCTGCTCCTGTTGTCAAAAGGTGTAAAAAATACTACAACAATGACAAGATGCCACTTCACTGTAGATTTATGAATAAGACTAAGCCAGTGCTAGGGCGGTCTGGGAGCATGCGTCCCCAGGAGAAATAAAAAATGGCCCCAAAATGTCTGTTCGTCAGGAATTTTTAGTGTAGGAAGAGGCACAAAATCGATCAAGAAATATGGCTATTGGGTCAAGGTGACACACAGTAGATCTATCTCTTCATAGTTTGATTTAGACACAGATCTAACACAACTCAAATGCTTTCCGTCCGCTTACAACAGGCACCGGTCGAGCAAACCTACTAACATCAAGCAGTGTAGCCTCTTCCTTTATAGCTTAATTACACATCCCAAGTTTGTAATAAACTAAATAAACCCAGATTGCCAGTCAGAAATCATATACATGTATCAACCTTTATAGCACAGTCATCAACAGTAGCTTGTTTAATTCAAAGGGATGAAGAGAATGGTCATGCACAAATGAAAGATGGCTGGATAACTGCATGTTATACAAGTATGCATGTAAAAAATAAAGAATCCTGAAGTGTGCTTAAAATGGATGAACAAGGGTAAAATCATAAAACGTAAGAAAAATGTGATGCATGTGCCCTTTAAAGGACCCAGTCAGTCATTGTCACTTATTGCTACGGTTGATTCAAACACCTTGAAGAGGTGAAAATCTAGGGTTGACATGTTGTTTCTTTAAACTGCAAGTGAACCTCCCAGTCTTGCTCAATGACAACAACAAGGTATACCTTACAAGCCACTGAGTGTGTGTGTGTGTGTGTGTGTGTGTGTGTGTGTGTGTGCTAGTCTCAGCCTTTAGTGCGTCCATTCAGACATGTCTAATGTTTAAATGTACATGAGTGTACATATTTTCATAGGTAAAAGAATATATGGCTGATTAGGTGTGGAACGTTTGTGTGTGTGTGTTCGTATGTGTGTGTGTGTGTGTGTGTGTGTGTGTGTGTGCGTGTGTAGGTGTGAACAGGTGCATAGGTTCACTGCAGTGCAGGAATGAGAGCACCTCCAGGTGCACAGCTGCTGGGAGGAGTACTGGTGAGAACAAACACACACACACACACACACATCCTCGCTCATGCTGCTGACATGACAGGTCCTAGGGGAGGATGCCTCGTGTGAGTTTGTGTGTAAGGGAGGGTGTGGGAGGGTGCTTAAGGGTGCTTGGGAGTGTGTTTGTGTAGCAGAGTAATAGCAGATGAGGCTGGTGAAAGAGCAAAATGCCGAATGAAAGATTGAAATGACTGCGTGTGTGTGTGCAGCGCGTGTGCGCGCCTGAGTGTGAGACACAAAAGGACGAAGGCTGGAGCAGATTGACGCCCAACTTGTTTGTAGGCCGAGCGTCTGGCATTTCCTGAGCAAGTGATATTTCAGTCAATACTCAGATCCGTGATTAGAAGGTTTGCACAGCGTCTGTTTATCAGCTTTAATGGAATCCCAATGCAAATGCAACTTCCCATCAGGTTTCTCTCGGGGATAACCGGCTCCCTTCACGCTCCAACACAGCTTTAAACACGGTCGTACGTTTATACACGCACCTGAGTGTCTGGCTTCTTCCACATAGTACAAACTATAACTGGGCAGAATTGAAATTCAGTATCTTGGTGTATTATATGGTGCATTATCTTGGTGTATTATACATTTAAAAATATGAAATATAGTGCCCTATTAAAAGCATTGCACCTCCTTAGAAGTCATTGGATTTATGTTATGTCACATTTTAAAAGACTCAAAGAGACATAAATTGGTTTTATGTAAGAAAATATGTTGTTTTTCCATGAAAGATTGAAAAATGTAATGAGGACAAATCACTTGTCTGGTTAAAAGATCCCTTCAATTCAAACACCACTGGTCAGACTGTGATTCTGAAGGAAAGCTGGAAAATGAAGACCAGAAAGAACATTCTCAGGAAATTGCAGACACGCACAAGCAAAAGGCTACAAAATAATATCCAAATGTTTGGGATATCCCAGGGAGCACAGTTGGATCAACTATGAAGAAATGGAAGCTGCACCGTACCACCCAGGCGCTGCCTAGACAAGGCCAGTTCCTCACAACTCAGCATCAGAGCAAGAAGGGGATTTTTGAGGGAAGCCAGAGACAATGCAGCAATCACTTTGAAGGAGCTAAAGGGTTCAGGGGCTGGGACTGGAGTGAAGGTGCTCCAGTCAGCCATATCAAGAGCTCTGCATACAACTGGCCTGTTTAGGGATGGGGGTGGGATGGGGTGGGGTGGGGGGTTTTCGGGGGAGTCATTACTGATGAAACCACATCAAAGTGTGTCTGCCAGAGTTTACCAGAAATATCAGAGTGACCAGATGCTTTGCCAGAAAGTGAGTTCAAAAAGTGGCTCTACCAAGTGGTATTTATAAGAGAGGTGAATACTTATGTCAGCTTTAAGAGCACCTTAAGATAAGATAAGATACGATAAGATAAACCTTTTTTAGTCCCACAAGTGGGAAATTTGCATTGTCATGGCAGAAAGTGGACAGATCAAAGGTAAGAGCAGCAAAGATGAAAAATAATAGAATAGAATGAAATATTATATCAACAGGACAGTATACAATGTACACTACACTATTTACAATTATAAAATATGGACATGTGTATTGTTTATATATATATATATATAAAATTTCATTTGTAATTAAGACAAATCTGATGATTTTCAATTGTGTATACTTTTGCAAGACACTGTATTGTGATTAGTAATGCACAACAATTCCAGAAAATTGTTTTTTAAAAAATCATGTTCATACGGAGCTAAAATATTCGCTTTGTCTTCATTTTAGTGCATTTACAACCTAGCAGAGTAAGCATTTCAGTCCTTTATAATGCCTTTCCTATTGGATCTAGTACCATTTTCTATAGGCCTGGAATGACAATAGTCATTGAAAAATATCACCTATCAGCGGTGCATCTGTAATCATCATATTTGGTATTTCAAATTGGGTTAATAAAGTTAATGCACCTATACTACCTTAATAATGGAATTCTAGACTAAAAATCAGTATAGTTGTGTGACTCAGAAATAGACAATATATCAGCTAGAACTGCCTGAGAGGACAGCAAAGGTCAGAGTTACTCATTTCTCTCTTTCTCTCTCTCTCTCTCTCTCTCTCTCTCTCTCGCTCTGTCTCTCACACTCACTTACTCATACACATAAAATTGGTCAATATGGTAGAAACAGTTCAAAATGTGCCATTTCCACAATGCACCGTTAGTATATTTAGTTCTGTATTGTGGTTTGTTGGAACAGACTAAACACAGCAGCAAAACAGAAGGGCTGCATTTACAGAAGTTCAATAAAAGGTCAAAATAAATGGTGTAGTTCATGCAGTTACATTACACTGATTGTTCTTAAAGGCTCTGGTCTTCCTTCAGATCTATGTAGTCAATCAGTGTTCTAGAAACACATCATATACCCAGAAAGCATATGATGACACGGGACGTCAAGATAACAATAACATATTGTTATATCCCCCAGCCCACATTACACATTTTGACAGTGAATTCTTCAGAGGAGCAGAGGAGAGGCAGAGGGAGAGCTGGCTTCCACCATAGAGCTGGTGGTCTGAAGACAATTTAAGGACAGCCTTTGATGATAATGATCCAGTGACAACAAACTGAGAGAGAGAGTGTTTATCTGGATCAGTCTGTGGGCCACCTGCAATTCACACACACACACACACACACACACACGTTTTATATTATCCCAAATGCATTATAGAGGCACGACACTGAGCAAATGTTCTAGACGTCACGAGAAAATAATATAGTTTGGAAAGCTATTTATCTGGTCAGCCAGTATTTTTTTGTTTAAGAAAACACTAACATTCATATTCATTTAAATAAACAGTTTTATGTGTGTTAGATTAACCATTCAATTAGATTTCTCACTGAGGAAGCCCTGTATTTACCGCACACTTAAAAAGAAAGTGTTACAGTAATTACTTCGTCAATAACACTAATGCCACTACTAATGAATGAAAGCCAATAGTTGCCAGTTGGCATTATTCAAATGCTAACTGGTTACAACTAGCTTTCATTCATTATTAGCAACATTAGCATGCATGGTTGAACTCTTCCTTCAAGCTATTCTCATGGCTAAGACTTTCGCACAGTACTGTATACACATAAACCGCGTTAACCCAAAAGAAATATTTCCTCTCTTTTATTTAAAAAATGAAACAGGTTGTATAAAAAGTACAAAGTTAAGATGGTTTTGTTGCTTTTAATGATGTAGGATAGCCTCAGTTTTCTCAAATTGTCCTACAAAGTCAGGACATTTTCTGAAAATGATCACACACACACACACACACAGAATTTCAGTGACATTAAGCCCCAGACAGCTGAGCCAGACACACACCCGACCTCTGGGTGTCCTTGTACATCTCCAAATGTATTCGTCATTTGATGCCTTTTTCTCACGCAATGAATTTTAACAACATTCACCTCCCCCCATCCTTTCTTACCCCCCATTCCAGAGCTTTTTGCACCATTGTGTCCAAGCCCCGCTGGATATTATTCTTGTTATTATCTTTCAGAAACTCCAATTCCGACACGTCCTGTGGAGAGACAAAGCTTCGGCGTTGCGACTGAGGAATGGAGCGCCGCGCCGAATGACAATTTCCTCCGGCTCGGGGGCAAATTAGTTCGCTGACAAATGAACGTCAGGATAGCTGAGATTCGGGGCCGCCTGGAGGTCTGATTGATGGGACGCTCACTGTTGTGCAATGGATGCTGAAAGTTTTGAATTGCGTTAGCCATTTCTGACTAGCGTCTCCCGCAGGGATGATTATGGCATTTTGCGGAAAAAAAAGCAAACAATGGAAGAAACAACTAATCACAGATAACTCATTTAAACCAATTACCAGACGGATGCAGAAGACAGCAGAATAGATAGAAGGCAGGAAAAGGGCGGCAGAAATTAGCATACTAATTGAACGCGTGAAATGCAGGGGGCAAATCCTGCATTGCTTTGAAGAAACATACTTTCAATCAGAGCACGCCAAGCACAATATCACACCTGTCAATGACCCACATCAGCGGCTCATTAATCAGATGCCACGAGCGTAGACGGTGTTTATTAGCAGCAGGAGAATAGCACAATGCTAGTGCAATCCGCACCACAGGCCCAGTGCACCGATGAGAATGAGAAATCCCATTAGCCGTGGTCATAAGAGCATGGGGTTTGGAATGAAAGGTTACATGCAAATCAGTATCTGGGTAGAAGGCAGTAATGTCAGTCCGCATTGCGCAACACAGTAATGCCAGTCCGAATCTATTAGAGGAAGGCCGCTAATTACCAGCGACTCTGTGACTGATTAAAAGACGTCTCCAAGCAGCGGCGCGCAGCATTATGCTAATGACAGCTCATTTAGGGGATCGGGGTCTTGCGGCCTTCTGAGGATTTGAGGAAGTGAAGTGTGCTCCAGCCTGGCTGAGGCCACTGTTTTACCGACATATTAGACACAGTTTGAAGAAAATATATTCTAGAGCTGATGGATATGTTTGTCTTTTCTTCCAGAATGTAGCTGCTGGATTTATTTCCACTCCAGTTTCTCCTGGGTTCTTTGGAGTAAAGAACTAGAACAAAGTCAAGTCAAGTCAAGTAGGTTTTGTCATTTCTGCCATATACACACAGTACATAGTAAAAACGAAACAACATTCCTCCAGGACCATGGTACAACACAACACAACAGAACAGAACACAAGACCACAAGTGCAAACAGGACAAAAATCTCAAAAGAGAACAGAAGAGCAACAGAAGCACTTCTGATGAATATGAAACAGCCAAGAAGTTGCAAAATTACAAAGGTTTCTCCAAGAACATCCAAGCCAAGAACTGTTCAGTAACCTCTCAAAATGCTTTAAAACCAGGCTTGGTAACACCATGTGGCTTTTAATCTGATTAGTTTGCTCCATCTGTAAATAGTCAGGTGTCGTAAAGGCCTTTGTTAACACATTACTTGATGGCTCCTGTTTGAGGACCTTGAGATTCATATGACATGCTCATAAATCTCGCTTGCTCATAAATCCTTTGCAGACAAGCGCGACTGCTTATGCAAACAACCACAGGCACAACACTGTGTGTGGTGGTCTCCACTGCCTACAGCTGTCTGCATAAGCAGTTATAAAAACCTATATACAACTTACAAGTAGGGACTTAAATGAGGTATGTTGTGGATGTGGGTGCTTTATTTTCCATACATTTTTATGAGAGATCGTCTCTACATTTCCATGGTAAGCTGACATGCTTGTATTCCTAGCAATGTCATTTGACTGTGCCTTGCTAGAAATCTTTCTCTGAAAAGCCCCATTAGAACAGCCAATATCTCACCCACTTGTGTTTTGTGGCATAGACCGACCAACTGATACAGTGACCAGCGGTAATCCTTTCTATTTGGTAAGCTGGTCTTTTTTCTTTCTTCTTTTTTTAAAGCGAAGTTACTCATTCTTCTTACCAAACACAACTAACCCAGAATCTCTCACATGGTATATAATCAAAACTCTGCAGCACTGGGAAGGTCCGTGATCAGCATACTGGTGGTGCTGAATGCTGAGTGGTTGGAACACCTTTATCTAAGCACCTTGTACCGAAGTAAAACATTAATTCCAGTTTCTTTCATTTAATCTACTCAATAGTAGATTAGTATAAATAACATTTTTGCACCAACAAGACTCAAAGTAAAATAAAAAGAAATGAGTGTCATTAATGTTTATTTGGCTTGAGGTGGGTTTGGGTTTACTTACATACTTAAAACAAGTTTTGGATTAATCAGTTTTAACATGCCGGGTCACTAACACAATCTAAGTCTGAATTCTAGGTGCACTGTGTAGTGGTGCTTTTGCTAATGTGCTATACATTTTCATTAGATTATTATAAGGCTAATTGTGCTACATCCTGTTGTTTCTAGTTTTCTTTGTTGTTTTGGTCCCTCAGGTAAATATGGGAAAATTCAAACTGCTCCCCTTCCTTGCGAGAGACATGGATGATGGGCTGAGTCCTTAAGGCTTTGCTATCGTTAAGAAGCAAAATTAGTCTGGTGGTCTTGGCAATAGCAAAAGCATGGAAGACCACAGACGGTCCTCAGTAGCGAATGACTGAAGTATAATTTCAAACATGAAGCAAAACCCCATTTCTACCGTTAACACAGCGCAGCATGTGACATCAAATGTGTCACTACATAAAAGCATCTGGAGTTCTCATGGACTCATGGGATGCTGATGAAGAACCTGCAGACAGATTTAATGATACGGTGTGAAGAGAAAAACGACCCAAAGCATAACATGTTATCTATTAAATATAGTGGCATGG
This sequence comes from Brachyalestes nurse, assembly GCA_037974405.1. NCBI lineage: Eukaryota > Metazoa > Chordata > Actinopteri > Characiformes > Alestidae > Brachyalestes > Brachyalestes nurse. The sequence continues at coordinate 2,081,109 of JBBPCY010000019.1, read as the reverse complement.
AAATATCCTGACTTGTCTCTTTACCGATGATATGACTGTGACAGCAGCTACTAAAAAAAAAGTCTGTAGCATTGTGAGGACAGCAGTGATTTGTGGTTAACTGAACCAGTTCCTTATTATACAACGAGCAGCAGAAGAAAAAGACACAACCAAATGTCTCAAAAACCGAACAGCCCTCTACTGTGCGGCAGAGTAATGACCCTAAATAACTGCTATTGCACATGTTTTTTTTATATTGGCCCAATTATTCTTGATTCCCTGTGATTATGTATAAAATCTTTCAATATATGTAAATACTCTCGAATAAAACCTGACATTGTAATCATTGTTTATTTCAAGCCCAGACATGCTAGAATACAGATCAAAATAAGAAAAAGACAAGTGGTCGCATCAGGTCCAACCATCTGCTCCAACTCATCTCTGGTTACACTTAATTTACACTGTAGTCTCAGTGAATGACAGAAGAAACATCAGTTTCTCTGAAATGAGCAGGATGAACGTCACTAGCCCACTGTTTCCAGAACTTGACTGACAGTCAAGAACTTTAAGGGCTTTGTGTAAATGGGGAGGATGTTGGTTTTGACTGCAGTGTCCAAACTGTTCAGACAGCAGATCTACTCTTTTCTCTGATCTGCCTGTTTCTCAATATTGTGATGTTTTTAAAGTTCATGACTTCTCAGAAATGTAAATGAGGTCCACGCATTTTCTGTAACTTACTAGGGTTGCAGGTACCCAGAGCCTATCCCGGGATCAACGGGCGCGAGGCCGGGACTCATCCTGGGCAGGACACACACACACACACACACGTGGCTCACACACTCACACTCACACCTACAGTCAACGTAGAATCACCAATTCATTAGACCAGGACCCGGATTCAAACCCCCAACCCTGGAGGTGTGAGGCAACCTTGCCTCCCACTGTGCCTCCATGGCTCCATGCCTCCATGTACCAGATTATGACTTAACATCATCAACTCCAGATTTTGTTAACACGATTCTTCTTCAGCTTGTCTTGGACCTGTAATTATCAATAGAATTCAATCTAGTTGTGTAAATAGAAGCCCCCTCTCAAATCTGACACCCCCAGAATGGCCTAAACTGTATTTAGTACTTTCAAAATGACTAATTTAACTACTTCACGTGTTCCTTTTACGTTTTGTGCAACTGGAAAAAATCTAAATTGTAACAATAAAAATTAGAGATAAACATAGAAATAAGATTTACTGCCATATATGATTATAACTACAGTTACAACATAATTCAAACTGTCCAGTTTTTTAAAGTTACAGACTGTGCACATCCCTGACTTTGCACATTGAAAAGACACAATGAGAGAAACTGTGCCATTAGAGTTAAACCAGGCATGAAATATTGGATCAGAAATAAATACAGCAATTTGCAACTCTGACACTCATACAAAAAGATAGACAATAAGAAATCAGGCCTATTCACGCCTAGCCAAGAGGCATAACACCTCACACAAAAGACAAAGCAAATAATCAAACTACATTCCCTGTGCTTCGCCACTTCTGTCAGGACTGGACTGTAAGCATATCCATCTTTATGTACAAATTCCACTTCAGCATCTACCTGACAGGAGGCAAAATGGCCCGTTTGAAGGGCTTTATAATAACATATGGTGCTTAAAGACAACGTCCCGAACGCTTCATTCAAGTTCATGCTTGTTTGTGCACTTGTAAATAAAACAGGTCAGCTTTACAACAGGAGACAAAGAGCTGACTGGGCAACAATAGACAACAAAATAATACTAGATACTCAAAAGAAATCTGTTTGATTGCCATTTCATACAGGAGGAACTGTTCACAGTGAAGGAATACAATAAAAACAATTAGAAATAACCAAGTTTTCATGGGTTTTTGGTTTTTTTCCCCTTAGCTCAAGAATTTGAGCAAAGAATGAGCACATACTTGAACAGAATACTGTTTTGACTCATTATAATCAATTCTGACATTCCACAACTGATGCACCGCCTTGACAACAATGCATTGTTACAGTTTGGCAGTCCTTTCCAAACTGCTCAGTTTCTTTAAGCACCACAGTAATTCATTCAATATTTTGATTTAGCACATCGACTGTAAACAAGACCCATCAAAGACCACCATTACTAGCCTAGTTCCATTTTTTTCATCTGCATCTTATATCTCTAAAACTGCTTTATAAAAAGTTCATAGATGATAGCAAATGCTATAGATTCACAGAATATGTTTAAAGTGTTATTCCCTGACATCACTACGAGTGTAAAATGAACATTACCTCTTAGGTGGCATGGTTACACTTTCTGATACCTGTGTGGTTGCTTTTTTTCCAAAAATGTTTAAAAAATGTAACCGATGGCCATGAAGGACAGACAACAAACAGTGAAACACCTTCATCCGCCCCTTTTAATTTCGCCTTCACCTTTTTTTTTTTTGATCTGTCAAAGCAATCTAGCACAACATTTAATGCTCTGGGGCATATGCATGCAGCCGGATAAAGCTGAATGACTGTTGTTGAGATAAGAGGAGCTGTTACTACTGGCTCAACGGTGCGATTCCATCAGAGGCCAGAAGCAAATAAACAATGAGGAAATGAGAGAAAGCTTTAGCATGTGCAAGCCACCGCACACGGATACAATCAGTTAGCTATCAGCAGGCCGGAACACACACTGTATGGAGTTCACACCCATTCTGTTTACTCTGCTTAGGAAAGGCCGGCTGAAAAATGGTGACGCTTTTTCCTCTCTTTGGCAAAGTCAATAAATACTGTTTAATGGAGGAATTCCACCTCCACGCCTCCATGTCAGAAGGCAAACATGCATGCATGGACACATGCTTCAGACACACACACACACACACATATATACACACACACAAGCATCTGTCTGGTTGTACTAGTTCCTATGTATTGGTGCTCATGTTTCACTTCAGATTTTTTATCTCAACTGGAATCACCACCTGGGCATCGAACAACGCCTTTACATTCATTTCCATCAGAACAGAAGATTTTGTTTGTACGCTTATAGCCCTTTAATCCACTGCCTGAAAAGAATCTCTTACCACTCCGGCTCCTTTGGCCTTTCAGTGTAAACCCCTTTATGCGCATGTTTTTCATCGTGAATAACGGCCGGCGTGCCGGCTCAGTCAATGGTGAGAAGAGGAAAAGAAAAGACAGCTTTATATGATAGCCCCAGCCACAACGCAACAGGGCTGGCCACAACTCTCTGGACAGGAACGTTCTTCTTTCAGGGACATGGGCTACTCGGACTCATCAGATAACGAAGTGTGGCGAAAGGTTTGCAATGTGGGATGTTCCGAGGCACATCGCAAGGCAATATATTTAGAGACAAGGAGAGATATCCTGTGCATGACAATGGGCCACAATGACAAAGTATGACCCTCAGATAGAAGCAGAAGGCAGTGAATCACTATAAATTCAATTAGGAAAGCCATTATCGCGTTTTGTCCGTGTAATTTATCACGATTTTTGTAAGTACATCAAGGTAATGGAAAATCTGCCCACTTCATCAGCATCGCGGGCTTTTGTATTGATACCCAAATTCTCTAAAGGACATAATGTCGAATCTAAACTGAGGATGCACTGGCCTTGAGAGCAGCTCAAATGTAGTTTAATTGCTTTCCACAGACTTTGAAAGTTTCTTCAGGCCTACAGCTCTGGAAAAAAATAAGAGAGCACTGCAAAAAGGTTCAGTTTCTCAGGTTTTCTCTTTTCTAGGTGCAAGTATTGAGCTGAACAGTTTTGCCTTAGTTTTTAAGAACGGCTGACAATATTTCTCCAAATTTCCAAATAGAAAAAATTGTTCTTTAAAGCATCATTTTATCAAAATAAGAGAAATGATGCAGTGTTTACAGAACTTGAATAATTCAAAGAATTGTTGTTCGCTCTTAAACAAAATGGCAATAATTACCTTTGATGTACTTCTAGTAGTGTTTTACCATCCAACTGGTCTCATTGTGAGAGGAGAGTGTTGATTA
>JBBPCY010000019.1:2049221-2077015 GCA_037974405.1 Brachyalestes nurse | reverse complement strand
TACTGAGAGTAGTTATTGCTTATCAGTCATAATTTCAATTTCAATTCAATTCAAAGCGTGGACAGCGGTGGCCGCAATCTGAGACCACATTGAAAATCTGATTAAAAAAATTCGAAAAAAAACAAAGAAAGTGCATCTCGCCCAGGGTGAGTCCCTGCCTCGCACCCATTGACCCTGGGATAGGCTCCAGGTACCTGCGACCCTAGTGAGGATTAAGCAGTTACAGAAAGTGAGTGCGAGTGAGTAAAACAAAGAACAGTTATGAAAAAAATCGGAGCTATTTCTCGGTCACTTCTAAAATGAAAGCCACTATGACTCTGACCATGTTACACAGGCCTATAAACAGACATAAATGTTAAATAGTGAATTTTTGAGTCTCGTTTCTTTCTCTAGTGGTCTTTTGGAAACCCGTGTACATTTACATGCACACCAGTGGCTTGATATTAATCTTCCTAAGAATGCTAATGTAAGGTCACATAAACAGCATGGTTTGACTGATCTAACCCAGTTAAAATATGGTCTATGGTGATACTGGTTGATGCTATTTGTGATAGATTTGGCCATGCTTAGGTCAGTCCACTGACTGTTGGACAGTTTTCCGGTGTGCCATATATGTGATGACAACATCATGGCACTAGAGATCAGACTTAAAAGAAAAGAAAAAGAAAACACTGATATTTTTAAATGGTGGGGCTCTCGTGGGTGTGTCCGTTTAGGTGGGTTATTAAGTGGATGTTTTGCATTATGTCAACTTATGCTGGCATAGGTTGTGCACATGCAGATGTAACTAGAAATGGATTCACTTTTATACAGATCGTTTAAATTTCCCTGTCTCTGAGACAGTTTAAGACCTTCTGTGTTGGCCTTGTGTGTAAATTACCAGCATAAATGTGTTGTATTGGTATATTACGGTGTGTATATTACAGATTTTTTGTTTGTTTTAGTTCGTTATCCTAGGTTTTCACTATGCTTTACCAGATAGACTGTGGTCAAACATGCACAATGTTTGTGTGAAGAGGAATGTATGCATGTTGGATGGGGATTGCTTAAAATGCATAATGAAGAATTCTACATGGGCCTCACACCAGAGTGTAATATAAATGCATTTACTTATCTGCATAACCAGTAGGCAGTTTGAGTGATTGAGGTGCAACATATTGAATTTGCATAGGAGACCACCTCCCCTATGCCCCTTGCTTTCACACTGGGGGGTAGCTTTGAGAACCATGACTTCGTTTTTTTCTTCTTTGTGCACAAGAGCGTGGGTCAAGGACAATAGAAATGGTTGTAAACGTCCCTGCTTTTCCATCCCACAATTGCGCAATCTTCTGAATAATTTGCAAAAATTGATTTGACCGCATCTTTGACATCCGTTAACTGCATTACCCTGATTAAATGAGTTTTCATTGCGTTCATGCACCAAGTCTTCAGTCTTTATTAATACTCGCTTCATTAGCCCCCCAGAACACAGAGTAGCCACGAGGATTAATTGAACACATAACTTATGCCACAGCTCTCATTTTTCACTCACATTTGGCCTGCATCCTATCAATTTGTCTGCAGTGTGTGGTATGACACTCATATAAAATATTGATGGCCAAACCATCGCAGACTGCCAGGGCAGGGGAGAAAGGTTGAGGCTTTTCATCTGGCTAGCACAAAGGGAGCTATCTTTTAGTTAAGTCTTTGTTGCTCCCCACCAAATCAATATTCGCTGACATTTTTAGTAAGGGCTGGGCTAGTGGGAGGGGGCGAGCCATGCAGTGCTGGCACAAAAGCTGTGCTTTTGAAAGCAATGACAGGCATGGCGTGACCATTAGCTTTTCTCTGAACCCTGTGGCGATGTTTAAGGAGGAGGGGAGAACCACCCTGGAGGGGCTTATTTTCACTTGTCCCTTCTGGGAACAATAGTCAGCAGTCGGCTAGGCTGCCAATTTATTAGGTACCTAACACCTAATCTTGTCATTTTTATTACCATTTTAAAGTAAAGTGGCCCCTTATAGTCACACGTGAACACACCACAACACAGCACAGCACACAGTGTGAACAATCAACCCTATCTCACGACTTTCCATGCAGCCACCCCGTAATACAGTTTAATCAAAATACGTGCTGCGATCACGATTTAGGGTTTTTTTCATGCTAGGACAACGCTTCACTACCCTGTATTTTAATGTGCAGTGTGTAATACCATTGGTATCTGCGCTAACTGGTGACTGTTAGGGTTAGGGTTAGGATTAGGTTTAGGGTTAGGATTAGGATTAGGATTAGTGTTAGGGTTAGGGTTAAGGTTAGGATTAGGTTTAGTGTTAGGGTTAGGATTAGGTTAAGGGTTATGATTAGGATTAGGTTTAGTGTTAGGGTTAGGGTTAAGGTTAGGATTAGGTTTAGTGTTAGGGTTAGGGTTAGACATAGGGTTAGGTTTAAGGTTAGGGACTTTCCCCGTCTCACAGCATTTCAACCTGTTTTAACCACTTTGCAAACAAATATGATAAGGAATCAACTCATTATTTCTCACCTACTGTCACTCAGTCACCAGTTAGCGCTGATACTGGCGATGTTACGCAGTGCACATTAAAATACAGGGTAGTGAAGTGTTGTCCCAGCACAAAAAAAGCCCTAATGTGTGATCACAGCACGTGTTTTGATTAAATTGTATTTCGTGATGGCTGCACGAAAACTCGTGAGACCAGGCTGGAACAATGTAAAATTCTTTCTCTGCATTTAATCCATTCACCAAGTGAAGCAGTAGGCTGCCACTAATGAGGGGCACACAGGGATAAGTGTGTGGTGACCTCAGTGATGTCACTAGCTGTCTAGGGATTCAAACCTTCGAACCACAAGCCACCAGCCCTGTCATATTGCTGCTCTTTTAGGTTTACAGTTACTGACTGTGGACCATTTGTTGCTTTACAATTAACCCTCTTCAAATCAACCAATAGGAACCACAACAGGACCTCTGCTGACCAGATATAATTTGGTTGCTGGACTAGCAGTGAGACCGACATAGCATGGTATGATATTGTGTGTTGCACTGAGACGAGTGTGTTTTACTGGGCTGTGAATGAAAGATATCCAGGCAACAGAGGAAACTGACCGCTGATAAATTGAGCAAGGAAAAATATGGGCTCTCTAATTATACATCTACAGCGTATACCAGTAAAGTAAATGTGTCCAGCAACTGTAAATAAATAAAGGGGCATTTGGCAGACACTCTTATCCAGAGCACGTTATAATCATTAGGTGTCTTGCTCAAGGACACAATGGTAGAAAGTGGGGGTTTGAACCTACAATCATCAGTTTTACAGGCAAGTGTTTTACCCACTAGGCTTCTACCACTCCAGTGTGGTTTTATAAATTGTATGCAGTGTTTATAAACCCAAACAAAGCTGTTACAAGCGTGACGTGTTACAGTGTTGGTATTGCTGCTGTGCCTGAGAATGTCGCCCAAATAATACGTAGTCAGTCACGGTCTTATTGATGGACATAACAGAGGATCGATGACAAGCTGTGCAGCAACTACAGCAGGTCCATATGATTTGTTAGTTATGTTGGGTTTTGGTTCTTATTACCATTTGGAAGCTTATTGTTTGGTTATCCCATTAGACCATGTAATGTAATGTAATTTAAATGTAAATTCTATTGTTTTTGAGGCTAGTATGAATGTTTGAAGCCTGCACCATGTTGCTCATGCCAGCCCTAGAAGCAACAGATACACTCAGGAGTTAGAAACCTAAAAACCTTTCACCTATACAGTGAGTGTGCTTAATAAATGTAAGTGAATGTAGCAGCTGAGGAGGCTGCAGGGACTGACCTTTCACTTTTTGTTGTATTATTTAGACTGTTCCACTCAGACTATGAAGACGTGTATGGGGGTTAACTATCAAGTCAAGATTCTGGGCTTTTGTACATATAACTTTCAAATAAGTAGTGATAAAATTCCCCTTGTAATAAATAATGCACACTTTTAGAATGTCTGAGTGCAGGGCACTTACAAGATGAGCTGTTTGTTTGCCCTTGGACTCATTTTATGGTGCAGTCAGTGTTGGATTCAGGTTCAAAGGAATATTTCTTTAGAGGAATTTCTGGAGAAGCCAAGCAGGAAAACCATGTGCAAGTCAAACGATAACTATAGCTTTATTAGCCGGAGCCATTTCCGTGAATCTTTCAGTAAAACGATGCGACTCCTCCCTTCAGTTATCTCCCACTTTCAGAAGCCCCTGGATCTCAGCCAGGCTTTTCCACAACACGCTCTCATCATTATGTCTGCAATTAAAATGCACTGGGTCATGAAAGTTGCCCTAATGTAGGGCTGCTGAGACAACAAAAGACAATCCGGCACCTCTCTGTTGTCAAATTTCCATAATTATGAAGCATGAAAATCAAATTACAGCATCCAGTTAGGAGGAGAATAATTACCCCAAAACAAAAGTGACTCGCTTTCATTCTAGGCCTGATGTATGGAAGGTTATTAAGGGACGAAAAGCTTCAGACACCAGTGTAAGCTGCCGGCAGACAATGGCAATACTACAGGGTGCGATCCCACTCCTGTCTGCTGTTTTTCATCCCGATGAGACGGAGAGAGAAAGAGAGAGAGAGAGAGACGTTGCCCCGCTCAATGTGACTTGTGGATTGGAATATTGATCGTGTCTTAAGCGAGAAAATTATCTTTACCATGCAATGAGTGTTCCCTGGGCAAGCAGTGGGATCGAAGTCCAGACTGAAGAGTCTGCGAGCGAGCTCCCGCGGGAGCGGCCCTGCTTCGACAGGTACTATAAAATAATGAGGGGATTCTGAGTGGACTGAATTAATAATTGAAGAGCTCTTCCTGTCAAAGCCCTCGTGGGTCAGAGGAACTTTATTAACATGTTACACTGCCGGTGTCGGAGCCTGGTTGCTTCTTGGCAGACTGAAAGGCCAGGCCAGCCCAGAGGCACTCATGTGTGATGCTCCTCTCCGCACACTCGTTGACCCCTCCTTACAGAGATCTAGCTGACAAGCTACTCTAAGCAACGGCAAGAGAGTACTTTAGGCTCCCCTTTGCCCCTTTCATACACGCTCTGATCTTATCTTTATTGGATTTTGAAGTCTGTATTTTTGCTATTGTTAAATTGCATGTCTCTCCTGTAACTGCAGGCATCCCCATCGCAACCGACTTTCACCTTTAGCTTCGTGCTCTTCACTCTTAAAGCTCTAGCGAACCTTAATTCTAAGTATGCATGGGCGTTTGTTTGGACCTCCTCACATTTAACATAAAATATTAGTTCACCCAGCGCTGTTGAATCTTCAATCTTTCGCAAAAGAATCCATTCCATTTAATCGATAGGAGAATACACACACCACTGGAAATCTGCTCTGGGTTTGCCTCCAACTTACCGCATGCAAGTGAAGTGAGTCGTCAATGCAAATCCCGCACCATGCCCAAACCCCGCCCCACGCCCAAACCACGCCCCACGCCAAAACCCCACCCCACCCCAAACCCCACCCCATGCCCAAACCCCGCCCCCAGGCATAGACCGATGTGTCCCCCACATTAAAAATGCTTCTGACACCCCTGATATAGATACCAGAATGTGTAATGTTATATATCTTATCTCATCTTATAATGTTATATATACTATAATACCTTCATATTTAGATGAAAAGACAAACAGACAGCAGCATCAAAGCTGCAACAGTTTGAACTGCAAAGAATTAAGCAGTGGTCCAATAGGGCTTGGTATCATAGTGCACATGTGCTGAGCAGGAGCTCCTCCACCCTTTTGATCTTTGACAAATTGTAACAAATTGTAAGATTGGCCAGAGACTGCACTTCTGATGTTAACAATGTGTAGAGAAATTAAAGCTAGATTACTCTGTTTTAGTCTGTTCGGAAGGCGGTGGTGTTTATGACACTTATGTAATGTTCACGTTAGCTTCCTTTGTTCGACACGTTGCTCTGACAACTGTGGCAAACTCAGCACTTTATACAGCCTGAGACAAACAACAAGTCAGTGAACTGAGCAGAAGTTAGAGAGAGAGAAAGAAATGAGAGAGAAAGGAGAGAGAGAGAGGGGACAGAGAGAAAGGAGAGAGAGAGAGAGAGAGAGAGAGAGAGAGAGAGAGAGAGAGAGAGAGGAGAGAGAGAAAGGAGATAGAGACGGGGACAGAGAGAAAGGAGAGAGAGAGAGAGAGAGGGGGACAGTGAGAAAGAAAGGAGAGAGAAAGCCAGACTGCACTTGTACATTCAGGCCATGCAGTGCAGTTTTGCTGGAGAGGATCTGCAGATGGTTCACATTAAGCAGTATTTGTCTTCATCACGATGATGTTATGTGTGTGAGAGGTGCTGTCAGACACGAGCCCTGCCTGCGCACGCTTCATTACTGAGAGGATTCCAGCTACAGCATAGAAATCAAAATAAAGCCCAACAAGGTTCAATCTCATCCTGCGCTACACAGTTTAAAAGAGGGATTCAATGTCTTTGGAATTGGCTGAACTACCAGAACGTTCCATTGTGATTGCCTGCTCCAGCAGGATGGACATTGCAGTGATGTGCTGTTGCATGACCTAGTGTTCAGAGGAACATTGTAGGAAGTGAAAAGAAAAGGCATATGTAGCGTGTGAATGTCAGTTGTGTGAGTTTCACGCACAGTGTTTGAGAGTTGGCAGAAACTACACAAGCAAGTGTATTTGAGTCCACTTTAAAACCCACTTCAAAATCTATGCAGAAGGTAAGGCATGCACTTTGCACAGAGTTAATATTTGGGGTGTGAGCATTGATTAGTGGGTAGCTACATTAGCCTCATAGCCCCAGCGAAAAACAAAAGACACGTCATTCGCGATCTAGCTGATGGACCACATGTGGGTTAGAAAGGAAACTGTGTTTGATTTATTCACAGAACGTTAAAACTTTAATGGTTTGTCTTTGCTCTAATGTACCTTCATCAGCTCATTATCAAGGTCAGTTAAAATCATATGTGGCAGCGCAGGGAAAACACAACCGTGTTTTTTATGGCCTGTACTGAAGTTACACTGGAGAGTGGGAGTGAGCAAGGTGGTAAACAAAATGCCCAGCACTTGTTCACAGTACTATGGAGAAGCTAATGGACTTTCTCTGGTCAGAGCAAATCTTCACACATTTGATTCCCATTCTGGAAATGTCCATTAGAAACAGGAAAACAACTTCCAAAGCAGATTTAGGGCCAAATTCCAAAACACATGTCTTGTACACTTCAACACACACACTCTGACACTCCTAATCTGGTACACTCTCATCCAAATGCTCACCTAGTCACATCATACATGTTAAAAGTACAATAAAGTGGCCCCTTAGTCAAACGTGAACATACCACAGCACACAGAGAAATTCTTTCTCTGCATTTAACCCATTCGCCAAGTGAAGCAGGGGCCTGCCACCAATGAGGGGCTCCTAGGGAGCAGTGTGTGAGGCGGTACGTTGCTCAAGGGTACCTCAGTGATGACACTAGCAGTGCTGATTGCAGGGGCAACTCCTTAACCACTAGACCACTAGCTGCCCCAAACATGTGGGCTGCAATCAGTGTCTGATATTACAACTACAGTAAAACAAATAAAATGTGGACATTTCAGCATAGTGGCCTGGAATAACCTAAGTATCATGCTTTTCAGGAAATAAATATAATGTATTTCAGGAAATATCATTGGTACATACATACATCATCCTGCATCCCTAATGATAAGCCAACACAAATGTACATCTGTTTTTCCCAGTCATGTATGCAGGAAATAGTAATCTGCTACTAATCTTATGCTGCATTGAATTGATCTTAGTGTTGATCTTAATTGATATTTGCAGACTCAGGCTTAGTGCATTGGATAAAAATGTATATTTATTTTTCATACAGTTTAATTTGAATATTAAATTATATAACACATTGACCAATGTTAAGTCAGACAAATCATTTTTAATTACTTGAATTATTGAGTAATATGTAACACGACTTATAAAGAGGCAGCATGCAAAGTGTAAACTGGTTAAGTGTTATTTGTATTTTGTAGTGCTCCTTATGGACTAACTGGCGCAACTTAATATATGATGTAAACATGTTAAATTTCAGCAGAACTGGTGAAAATAATTACAAGCTGTTGACATGTTTTTTAAATAACTTCACCCAGAAAGCACTCGTTAGCACTGAGTTGCCATTAACATTTACAGATATGTTTTTTGATCCTTTTCACTCTTGCTCAGAGTGCTGATGCTCCTGACTGAGCTAGGATTTCAAACAGTTCCCCACCAGTAGGACAGGTGCGTTATCCACGGTGCTGTCTGCCCCACACTGTTCACCAGGGCATTCATAATTATAGCTGTTGAAATCAATCATTGCACAACCAAGAAGAATTAATTGTTCACACACACACACACACACACATAAATATAAACACACACACACACACACACACACAAACATGCGCAAACCAAAGCTCAAAATCTCGTCTTCTGTCTTGTCTTCTTCTGTACTCTATTCCATTTCATGTATTGACCCTTTCCAATCCTTCTCTCGCTTTTTCTTCCCCGCCTGCTTGGCCGTTCTCTCCCCTTCAGGGGGGCATTAAGCTCCCTGGACCAATTTCTATCAGTCCAGCTTCTAATCGCATTCAGAGCTGGAAAAGCTCCAAATTATGGAAAACTGGGAGATGGGCAGATAGCCTGAGGCTCACAGATAAGGCAGAAAACAGATAGAGATTTGTATAACGACGATGCCCCTTATCTTGCTTTCCTTTGCTCTCTGCTGTGTTCTGTGCATTCAGTGTGTTCATTAACGTTACAAAGCAGAAGCACTGCGCTGTGAAGAAGAGCTTGTTATGTAAAATCCCTTGGCAAAACTTCTTGACTCTTCTGGACAACATTAAAACAGCCATTACTTCAGACTGAACCGGAGACTGACCGGGTTCTGTATTTGACTTTTCCAGTGAAGAGCAATGAGCTAAGTTTCAGTCTTTTCTATATGATTATATTTCTGTTGATGCCTAAGGGGGGCTGCCTGTTACAGTTACCATAAAGTGGCTCATGTAATACTACTGTCCGTTATTATGTTTGACTTTTGCTATTTGTTTTTGTTTGTTTTGTTTTGTACTGGCATGCTATGTGAGTCACTCATACAAGTCCCCTGTAGCATTGTGTACCTTTTTGGGCCTTTAATGAAATATGCCTCATATCTTAAAGTGTAATATTTCTGACTAATTTACTGTCGCCGCTGTTGCAGGAGTTCAGTCAGAGGTTTGCCTGTGCGTGACAAAAGCAGGTGCATTTAGAGGCGATTGTGGTTGGTGAATAGGTGTGTCAATCATAATTTTGCTAGTCAATAGAAGTCATCATAATAGGGAAACAAAACAGGGGTGGTGCTTATGTAACTTCTCCACCAAAGATTTGGAGGAGATGCTTCGGCGCTGGATTGGCAAGTTTGAAGAAGGTAACAAGCAGCTTGGAGAAAATGTAAAAATGTGAAGCACATGACCAAATGACAATTATTTTAAGAAATGATTACTCTCAGCCCGATTGATCACACTGGATGACTTGTCTTATGATCATCAGTTTCATGTTCATGTAGATACATTTCAAAGAAAAGCTTTCTGAAAATGAAAACTGCACCACCAAACCAACATCTTTGGTGGAAAAAGTAGGATGTACAGTAAAAATACTGTAATATTATTTTCAATTGCTTCTACAGTAACTAAATATTACACTCAAAGAGCAAAACATCATCCCAGAGTTGCACAACTCAAAGCGCACTGTTAACCTCACACCTTTTTTTTTACAAAACTCTACACACACTGATCTGCAAAACACTGAACACACTTGGAAACATTAGACACAAAAATATATCATGATGTCGCTTATTTGTCATTTCAAGCCACTGGCTTCCATGTGACTACACCTGTGAACCAGCTGGTTAAACACAACCACCAGGTGTGCAGACACATAGGGGCTTCATTGTAGACAAACCAGTCAGGTTTAAGCTCTATCAAATGGCAACATGTGAGTTAACCTGTATTTAAGAAATATAGAAGGCGCGAGAGGAAGAGGGAGAGTAAGGATGAGAAGGGAGTCTGTGGTGGAGGTGAAGGAGGTGGAGTAAATGGCTGGGGCCGAGGTAGAGGAAGACCCAGAAGGGGGCTGGACATGAGCAAAGAAGAAGAGGACCAATGAAATAATCCAACTGAAATTCATGCTACACAACACTGAAGGAGACTGGACTGAGTTCAGCCAAATCTCAGCACTGTGTAATTCGGACACTTGTGAAAACCATGTCTTCTGTCTACAGTAAGTCAGTAGCTTACTGGCTGCACTACATCAGCACCTTTTGGTACCCAGTCCAGTGAGATTTTACATTAGGCTACATGTATTTTGTTTAGTATGCATAGGAGGAAACCTTTTTGATGTTAAAGGCCCATATCACAATTTTTCTGGAATTCAAAAGGCATAAAGTCTGTAAATATTGTTTTAAACTGTTTACTCCCCATTGCCTACTGTCCATTCAAGGAAAATAACCTGCAGAAACAGCATAGTTTTTGTGAACGAATAAATTTAAATATTTCATTATTCTGGTTACAGCAGTTTAGCCACGCTTATTTGACTTTTTATGATTAAAAAATTAGACCTCTGTTGGAACACAAAGACCTCGATTCATCAAACAAGGTCGCCCTGTCAGAAATACTGTGATTGCTTAGAGACTCACTTGCATATAGCTGACATTATTGATATCAGTATTACAGTGACTGTTATTCTGCTATAATGATTAGTAGATTTTATATTTTGCAGCCCAACTTTTGCCTGATCTATTCTGATCCAAAACTGGTTTCATCAACAGCCAGAATTTACAGTCTAATAACTTCCACCATACTCCCCCTTCGTTACACTCCTTGGCATGGGAGGTGGAATTCAAGCCATGGAGGAGGCCTGTGATCAAATTGATGCATCATTTGTACAAGGATGGATTTGACATTCAAGAAGGTTCTTCTTGCATTGTCTTGCCAATGAGAATATAGCCTGTGACGTCAACAAAATTCTATTGACAGATCAAGCTATGCGAAAAGGTGATGTCAGTTTTTTCTTATTTTTATTTTTTTAAAACGGGAAATCCTAGTTTATGCTTTTGTCCACATGTGTTGCTGAGCTTACAGTGCTATGTTCAGTAGTATTATGCAAACTGGAATATGTTTTATGATGTTCAGTATGGACTGTCAAAGATATGGAGGGAAAGGCAGTAAATAAATAGGACTGGTTTCTTGTAGTGTTTGATTAATTTGTTTAAGGATGAGCACTGTAGTGTGTAACTCAAATTCAAACTCAATTATATCATATGACTAGTGTGTGCAATATGATGAAAAAATTGCATTTTTATAAAAAATAGTATTGACTGAAGTGTTTAATTTTGCAGAGGATCTAGGGTGTTCTACTACTTGGGTGTTTAGTTGTGCTCACTGTATGCAGTGGTTTGACCAAATGGGCCCTGTTTCAAAATTGCAATGAAAAAATAAGCAGTAAAAAAAAACCTGCAAAAATGATGGCATCCACTGAATTGAATCAGGTGCTGTTAAGAGTGCGTTGTTTTAGAGATTTAACCCATGTGATATTGTAATGCAGTAATTGCTTTTCACTTTTATCTCATTAAAACAAACAGAACATTCAGTCAATCTATCTATCCATCCACCCTTTTGAATGCATTTGTACAGACAGTTAGGCTTGACTGAGAGTGCAGATCTACACTCATAAGCTGAGACTCTTGAGCCCCCTAGCTTTGGCCTGAAACATGAAACGCAGTAAAGATGGTGCAATAAAGAGGAGGATGAAGGTGCGGAATGAGGAGTGTGCTGTAATGTTTTATTACATGGCATAAATTCACACACACTGCTGCACGTCCCTCCAGCATCACAGAGGAGTGCTGATACTCCTATGGTTTCCTTTAATAGAAAGACTTGGACAGACAGCCTGTGGAGAGGAGGAGGCTGCCTGACCTAGATGCTGGTCCAGAAAGGGGTCAAGGAAGTGAGAGAGAAAGAGAGAAACACAAAGAGAACGAGAGAGAGAGAGAGAGAGAGAGAGAGAGAAAGAGAGAGAGAGAGAGAGAGAGAGAGAGAGAGCGAGCAGAACTAATGCACTTGTAATGCATTTGCACCTGATAGAACCGGAATGTTTAATAATGCTGTGTTCCAAAAATCCAGCGTAGGTGGATTAAAGGTTAGTGTGTTTTCCTACTCTAACACACATGACTGAACCCATGAAGAGCTTCATAATTAGATAATCAGATAATGAGATAATTACTGGGTAGGTGGGTGTGAGAAGAGAAACACGGATGTGTGCACTGAAGCGATCTGAGGAATCCTTTCCTAGTGGCAGAAACTATTAGCTAGTTGCCATTAATCCTTTAATGCCAAGGGAAACACAGCTATTTTGGCCTTCTAATCTACTCTTCCCCATCAAAAGTGCTGTTGCAGCATCAGATTTTAAATGTGAAGAACGTCATCTAACAAAGCTGAAAATTTGTTTGCAGGTGGTGTTCAAGTTTCTCCCAGAGGACATTGGGAAGTACCACAGCACAGCACACAGTGTGAACAGTGTGAAATTCTTCCTCTGCTTTTAACCCATTCACCAAGTGAAGCAGTGGGCTGCCAGCATCGGGGTGCTCTGGGAGCAGTGGGGGGGGACGCTGCCTCAAGGAAACCTCAGTGGTGCCACTAGCAGTCATGGGATTTGAACCCATGACCTTCGGATCGCAGGGACATCTCCAGAACCACCAGCTGACCAGAAATCTACTCGCACCATGGATTCGAACCGATGCCTGTTCTGATTCTCTTCATTCAGTGCCTGGTGTTTTACTGCTGAACCTCTGAGGGGGGGGTGGGCAGAGAAACACCCTGGACAGGTCGCCATTCCGTCACACGGCACATGTACAACTAGCGGCAATTTATCATCTCCAATTTGGCTGACGTGCATATCTTTGGACTGTGGATGACAGGGAACCCATACAGACACATGCAAACTCCACAGAAAGATCCCTGGCTGCCCCAAACCTTCCATAAACCCTCTTGCTTTGAGGTGAGAGTCTTACCCACTGTGCCACAGTGCCCCCCTTCATAGATCAATTGTCTTTAATTGTTTTTGTGATTAAACTAGTCAACAATAAGCATTTCCATGTGCTGAATCATGCGCTGAAACATATAGCAGCACAACAAATCACTGCACAACAAAAAAACCTGCTTTTGCCACTCACAGAAATGTAATATTAGATCTTTTTGATCAAGAATAATATTTTTGTCTCATTTGTTTCGTTAGGTTCTCTGTATCTACTTTTAGGACTTGTGTGAAAGTCTGTTGTTTAAGGTCATATTTATTCAGAAATATAGATCATTCTAAAAGGGTTCACAGTCTTTCAAGCATCACTGAATCATCTTTGGGACATCAGGTATGATAGTATTAATAATTGCAACCACAGTAGTATTGCTCAAAATAATTGCATCTATTATTTCTCAAAATATCCCACAGTCCTACGTCATCATTCTCTCTCCTTCTTTCTTTTGCCGTTTTTGGACAGCACGATGAAGAAAGGCTCCAAAACAATCAGCAACCTCAAACAGGGCTATTTTTGGGCCCTGCGAATTTGATGAGATCCTAGTTCTCTCAGCCCTGAGCCTGTTTTCTAACATCTCCTTTCACACTCAGCATTTTCACTTATTTATAGCAACCGTGGTAGTTTTGTCACAATTAAACCACACAGAGCTTTCTAAGAGTGTGGACTGCGGCCTCTGTTGAGACACACATGGAGACGTGTGCAGCTGGCCCTCTGTGGAGGCCGAAGGGGTTAAATCCTGGGCAGTCTGTGAAAGGGGAGACGGCTGGGGGAGAGGGGGAGATTACACTGTGGAAACACTCATCACATCTTTATGGATTTCTCAGCACTGCTATTTCAGTTTCAGATGTGCATTTTGCCTCCCATCAATCTCTCTCTCTTTCTCTCTCTCTCTTTCTCTCTCTCTCTTTACAACCTTCTGTACACAGTGTCCCCCTGATGCTCTCAACAAAAAATGTGTGTGTGTGTGCGCGCGTGTGTGTGTGTGTGTGTGTATGTGTTTGCCAAAAAACACCTCCAATCGGATTTCTAGTCCTCAATCAATGTCTTGGCGGTAAGTGAATGTCCTTAATGCTGATACAGGCTAGAAAAAGGACATTGGCTTAAAATGATAATATTTACCTCCTTAAGCCACTCTACACTGGATGAAGCAGCTGTTAGTATAGACACAATGCAAACTGCCAAACTGTTGCACAAGGCTGATTAAAACCCTTATGCACATTTCCATTTATGAAATAAAATGTATTAAAGGTATTTATGGTATTGAAATATAATGAATAACATTAACGTGTCGCATAAATAACATGAACCTGTACCTGAAAATCATGGGATTTCATGTGACTAAACAGTCTCCAATTCATCACTGACATCCAGAGAGAGCAACAGTGGCTGCCGTATTACGAGTGTGCATCACGTTTATCATTCATACAGTCAGTGATTCGAACCCATTTTTTAATCATTTTTCCAAAGATATCATAAATATTGGGGCAGCTGGTGGCCTAGTGGTTAGGGAGCTGGCCCTGAGACCTCACAACCAATAATAAATAATTAACTGCTGTCTCACTGTTAATGTTGATGAATGCTAGTTCAAAAAATAATGTCCTTGCTTTCAATAAGACGATTTAGTTCAGCATGGAAGGCATAAAGGAACTTAAAGGTCTGTTGTTTTAGCCAGTGTACATAATGTGTTATAAATAGCAGTTATCCTAGCGGTAACACTGATGACATTTTTAGCTTATCACCAGAGCTCATAAATATAACAAGAACAAACTAGTACGGCCCTAAAACAATTGTTTTATTGGTGTGTTATCACCATGACTTTGCAAACAGCTAGTTTATATACCACCACTAACTGTCTGGTATGGCACAGATTTCCCAAGGGAGGTTAACGGGTTCCTTTACTCATAACTTAGTGTTCTGAACGTAGTCTAGCTTACCACTGGTTCACTGCCGCCACCATCACCATCATCAGCTGATGAAGGCCCAGCAGCAAAAATGTCTGTAATATTGGCACATTTGGCAGCGTCTGCCTGAAGTGCCATTTTTTCTCTGGCAGTTTCTCTGCGACCCCCTCTCTCGCAATCTCATTCACCTACACTGCACCTGGCACAGAGCCAAAAGGGGGAGGTGTTAAAGATATGATTGGGCCAGCACCATGTCAGTACAGAAAAGAACCAATGGGCTGCAGAGAAGTGTTTCATGGGCCGGTGATCAGGAAATAAACTCCTTTGCTGACTTTTTTGGTGAATGTATTACACAGGCACATGGACCAAAGAGAGGAGAGAGGGGGTGGTGTTTGAAAAGTTCATTGGGCCAGCCTAGTGTCAATTGGGCCTCCGATCTACGAGTCTTATGAGCCTATCAGACCAGTAAATAAATGAATAATTAAATAAATAAACAGTGTCTGCCCAAATAGCACATCGACCCACCGGGAAAATGCCCGTTTTGCCAGATGATCAGTCCAGCCCTGCCTGTGACCAGAAGGTTGTGGGTTCAAATCCTAGTACTGCTTGTGGCATTACTGTGGTACCCTTGACCAAGGTACCGTTCCCACACACTGTGCCCCGGGCGCTGTGTTCCTGGCCCGCTGCTTCACTTGGTGAATGGGTTAAATATAGAGGAAGAATTTTGTGCTCTTCACATATGACAAAATGGTCACTTTACACTTCTTTACACTTTGAAAGTCAATTAAAAGCTGTATTTGAGCAGGAAAGATAGGCTCTTGAACTTTATCACAGCAATAAATAGTGCATGAGCAGCTGGGCTTCAGCCTGGAGTTCTGTGGATTGTTCAAAGGTCAATTAAGCAAAAGAGCTAACAATTTTTTAAAAAATGAGCAGAGTGAATAATTTATTGCTTTGCAACCCTAATAACTACACAACACAATATAACACAATACACTACGCAACATTAATTTAACTATAATTACTGCAGCATTGTTAAGAATTGTACATTATACCAGTACAACTTTGTTCTAATGAGACAGGGGAACCACACCAGAGCCAGCAGTGACACTGATGTGTTTAAAAAACCCAGCAGCCCCACTGTGCCTGACACCAGTGTCCCACTCACCACCACAACAGCATGTCATTGTCATTGTGTTGTGAATATTCTACTACCCAATTATATCTAGTCAATAATTGTCCTGGACACTGACTCATGATAAAGAGAGTGGCTGATAAATTGTGCAGCAAAAATAGGCTACAGTCTATAACTGTACACCTAGTGGACCTATGAGATAGGTAGTCAGCGTGTGGACAAGGTAGGGTGTCTCTAATAGAGGGATCGATCAGTGCAGTGTAGATGGAAATTGGTTTTGCCCTGTCAGTTATCATTCATAACATGCTGACATAACAAGCAATGTCAACATGACGCTAGTTCATGGATTATTCATTAAATGTTCACGAAGAGATCATTTTAACAGCCCAGAGACATTAGCTTCACTTGGTAAACAAAGCTGGTGAGTGTACATGGCAAAACAGCCTTCAGTCTTGATTCTGTGGGACAGTTCTGATTAACAGTAACATGTTTTCTCAGGCTGATGGGCTCTTCACTGAGCAACAACTTGACAAATACCAAAATTGCTACTCGACATGCTTCACAACTCGTTCAATAGCTGATCTTTCCGATCATCCGTGACCTGATTTAATCTCGTTCAGGTAATTACTGCTTGGGTAATGAATAGGGGTCTGTCAGGCTGTGCTGAAAATTAAATGAGGTGTTGAGGGAGCAGCTCAGCGATCAAAGGACATTCACTATTCCTCTTTAGCACACCTGGCCAAAAACAACCGGTTAACACGGAGAGACCCAGTGCAGCATTAGCTGTGAGGACACACTGGCGGTCAGATCAAGGAAAACTAAAACCTTTACTCGCAGGCTATTTGCGATATAACAAGGGTGGGTTAGGCAATGCCTGGGACCCCCAGAAGCCTAAGAATCCTATAAAATCTATTCCCACAACATGTCCAGTGTCACTGGCTGCCACACAAACTCAAAGCATAATAGAGCCACCTCCCAATCTAAGTGTTGTGCAGCACAGTAATGTTTGTGCAACAACACTGGGCTATTCCCACACCGGCCAGATCTTCCTACAGGTCCCTGGCAGTGATGTGGGAGTTATGCTTTAAATACATGACCAGTCTAGGAGCATTTTTACAGAGATTTTTATTTGTCTTCTTGACTTCAACAGTTCTGAAAGTCCATTTCTTAATTACCTTTTTGACACTGACAAAAGTCCCGTATTCAGTGTAAGCGGTCTTTAAAAATATCTGACTTAAGGACTAACGTGTTAAATAAGCTCTGAGATCTTAACCCTTAGAATTCAGAGCATATTACTAAAAATCTGATTTCAACTAATAAAAATGGTGTAAAACAGTCTAAAACCGGTGTTTGCTCTCCTACACGCTGCCACTCGGCTATTTCATTAACTGTGAATTTTATTTCTTGTCTCATAAGTTCTTGTCTTTGTCTAAGGCCCCAAATTCATTCAGCTTGCTCCTGTGTAAAAGTAGTAATGTTTCCATTGAGATACAGGTGCATAATAGAATGACTGATGCATCATAGCAAGAGAGACTGAAGATGTGATCTAATCCAATACGAAGGCGCAATCAGTGTGCAATCTACAATTAACTCAGATCAGAGAATGTCAATTCACTGAACTGTGCCCTACATTTTTTGCGCTTTCCCTGTTCTAGCATGCCTGATTAAATTCTCAAAGCGCTGGCAATTAGCTGAATCAGGAGTGAAAGAGGTGGTAATAACATATCTTTTGTGTTTGGGATTTAATACCTCTGATCTAAACTGAAAACACAAGGTACATAATCAATTCATGATGGGCCACAGAGAGTAGATAAAACATTTGTCTGAACTTGAGGGACTTCATATTATGTCTCAGATATTTCAGGTCAGTATAAATTTAATTTTCAGGTTGCTCATAACTTGTCATCCAGCCTTTACGAATTTTAGCCTGCTGTATTTTCCTCACCACTTTTATTGGTGGTGTGGTAGAGTGTCTTGTAACAGTGATGTTCGCAAAGACTCTTCATGATACATATTAGCCTAAAGTTAATGGCCTAAATATGGCCTTAAATGTACCCATCATTGCTAGCAGGAGTCTTTAGGAGTTTGGAGTTTTATCCAGGATGTTCTGTTTAAAGAAATTTTGGTTTGGGTTTGGAAACAGTTTTGTCCAGTTGTGGGTCAGGTCAAACCGAACTTAAAATGTTCTTGTGCTACATTCTGACTAAAATGTCTAGTTCTAACTTGCCCCCCTTTTTAGATGTGTGCCTTACTCTAAGTTTTTCAGATTTGTATTTGTAAATCTCTGTGTAAGCTGAAAATGGCTTTCTCAGTAGTGAGTGCATATCAGAGTGCATATCACCTCTATAGACATCATTTAGTGCAGAAGTGCATGCACTTTGTCTTTAGCATCACACCACTTTGAAGCTCTGTAGAATATAGTCACAGTTTCCTTGTGGCAATGAATCAAAGCCATTCCGATCTATTTTTAATAGATTGTCATTGACTGTTTGTGCCCTCAGCGGACTGACCTCCTCTCCTTTTATGTAAGTGAAGGAGACTGGAGCTAAATCGTTCTAGTTCATCAAGCCATGTCCAATAATGAATGACAAGAATTCCCAGCTTTTCATTTATTAACCTTCCTCTCCACATGCTGCAGAGGTCTTCCTCTGAGAATAGCAATCTTCCGCTCTTGGACACACACACAGACACGCACACAAAGCCCCGTTCTTCTAACTAGATACACTGCACAGCCCTCATCTGATCAACAGCTCATTACAGGGCCCATATCCTGCCTTGTTTTTGCATGTTACTTTGAACAAACATTCAGTAAGCTTTGTGTGTGTGTGTGTGTGTGTGTGTGTGTGTGTGTGTGTAAGGCATGTTATAAATGCATGTCTTTGTTTCGTCAGCATTACTGTTAAAATATTAGAATAGGCTATGTTGAGTAACAAAGTAACTTAAGGTAAGAAGCCATTGAGTTTAATGTCTTTACTTTTCATTAAGGGTTGGATTAATATAACCTGCTGCTGAATTTAGTCCATTAATCTGTTTAAAAAATAAATAGACTTTGCTTGGAGGACTTTTTACAGAGATAAACTTAGTTATTCAAGGCTGAGTTGCTCTCCTTGAATGTGGATATGAAACTTCAGATGCTTCATGTTCTGCAGGTCATGATTTGAAAATGTTAAAGACGATCATGGGTGGTAAGATTCAAAATAAGAACATTGTATCTCCCTCCCCATCGACAAATACGAAGCCAACCACCCCCAGACAAAACCGATGAGTAGTCCCCAACACTTTCCATATCAAACTGACGCCTGTGGGTAAGGGTATGAAAATCAGCAGCGTTGCCCATTCCTGGAGTGCAGCAGTGTGTGATGAGGCACCTGTGCTGTCGTGTATAGGGCAGTTTTCTCAGCTGTTAGAGATGCAGCACCGCAGTGATCTCTGACACTGAGCAGTAAATTACAGGGTTATCAGTGGAAGCCACGCGCCTTTTCTCCACCACCTCCCGGCAGTATGTCTCCGACTGCTCACAATCACCTCCAGCACATTGATCGAAAGGGGCTCGGGATGTCAGAGCACGATGCCCGTTTTCGTACCCCCAGCTTTTATAGGTCTCTTCTGAGGCGCGCGTTATTGAATTCCTAAACGAGTTTTACACAAGTGAACAGCGAGGCAGGTAAATGTTCGTCATTGTTCGCGCTTTAATGGTCTCGGGGGCCCTGTCGGGGACAAACTCATAAATCTGAGGTGTAATGCGAGATGCGTGAACATAATCACCCTGATTTCTTGGTTTTCTGTGAGAGGAGATAAATCACCGGCGGCGGACTGCCGCACGTCCGGCCAAGAAGAGTGCTGGGAAGGCCATCAAGATCCTGTCAGAGAACCACAGCACGCCAGGATAAAGAAAGAGCATTCAGGATCAGTGTGAGATATTTTACTTGTGATTAAACCTGTGTAATTGACTCTCTCTCAGTTCCTCCAAACCATTCTGTCCCACGTGAACTATCCAGAGAGGCAAGGGCCCCATCATTTTGTGTAGCATTCAGTAATCAAATTAAAACCCTGGATATTATATCAAAACTTCATTACCCTCTTTTATTAATAAGAAAATAATTCTTCTTATCTGCCAGCTGTCCTTGACTCCATTTCATGATGGGGTCAATAGAAATGGTCCAAAATTACTCTGAATCAAGTCTTGGTACATTTACATATATTAAATAATACAGTTATAAAGTACAAAAACATTTTCTTTCTCTTGTAAAGTTAACTATTAAAATATTATTATTACCACTAGGTATATGTGGATCAATGTGTAACAGGTGGAATCAGGACATTCAATGATTTCTTATCCTTTAACCAAGGTCCCAGGAGTGCTGGAGCCTGTTCCAGCAGAAGCTGGGCAAATAGCAAAGAAACAATCTGGACCAGTTTATAACAAGTCAGGGTTTCAAGTCAGCTTATTAGAGAACTTTGTGATCGTGGGTGGGGTGAGTCAAAAAGTGACAATGCAGCATTCCAACAAGATATAAATAACTTACAGAAACATTGTGGGTCGGGTCGGGTTCGGGTCATTGATTACAAATATTTTTGCGGGTCGGGAGGGGCGGGTTTGCTCTCATAACGGGTCGGGTGGGTGCAGGGCAGAAAAAATCCTGACCCTATTAAAAAACTGAAAGCCTTTTATACAGGTCTCTTTCTGTGCGTCAACATATCAACTTCTAAACTATACCCAAAACAAGCACAAAACCAACTAAAATAAAAATCGCTTCTCCGTCTGAACATGTAGAGAACTGTAACCTTGTGGTTCTAGTGCAAATGATACAATACCTCCCACCTGAAGACAGAGGTGAAAACAGTCTAAATGCAAGGCAAGTCTATCTGAAGTCTCTCATCATATTTTCTGTCCTACCAAGATGCCAAATGGTGGAAGGTGAGATACCACGTTAGAAGACAGCACTGATCAGGCAATGTGGCCTGTAGGGTTGCGCAACATGATGATATTTATGATTATTACAGCACATTGACCAATGTTTCATACATGTTCAGTTAAAGCATAATTAGGCCTGGTTAACTGGATTTAGTGCATCATAGTGTGTAAAATACTAAATACAAATAATGATAATTGTAGTTTTTTACCATATTCCTTTTTATCTCTTCATAGCAAAACTAAAATAAAATAAATATTGTGATGCATTTTATGTACCGAGAAAACACCCAGAAGAATGATAGTATATTTTTACCATTTTGCCCATGTTGCCATACTGTACAGTCAATGCACACTTCATTAGCCTAATCATGCTCAATAAGTAAACAGGACTTATCTACAACTAATCTGTTGGGGTTTATCTTCTACTAAGTGGTATTTACCTTCCTTGGTTCAAGACAAGCAGCATGAAAACAAAGAAACATTGTACTGAGCTCCGTTTAGTCCCAGGAGAATAGAGATGGCCTGATGATAAACTCACTTCCACGAATACAAGGAGAGCCAAAGGAAACTTACATATTTAAAGAGGGCAGATACAAATTGAGGTGGCAGAGGATGCTACCCACATGAATTCACTTCATCTGACTTCCTCAGGGCATGATTTTCCAATAACAGTTTTTTTGTGTGTGTGTGTGTGAATATAACATTGCCTCAAACCAGTCCAAAAGACAGCGGATGGATTTCATCATTTTGTTTAGTGTTCCAGAACAAGTACACGTCCAGTGACAGTTCTCTATTTATACTAATCTGGATCAAGTCTAAGTCCAAGTTTTGCATGACATAGACATAGGATTTACATTCAGAACTTTCCAAATGTACCTTCATTCAAGGAGGAGGATCAAAATTCAGTTGAGATTTGAACATGCAGAATGGTCTGATGTGAAATTGTAGAGAAACATATAAACATTCAACTGAAATTACTGCTTGTATCAATTTTATGAAGTACAGACTCAACAACCATGATATGTTTTATGTGTTATTTACATTAATATTTGTCCTATTCAAAATTATGTCATATTACATGTCCACATATTGCCAAATGCCCCCTAACAATATCATCACAGCCTATCAAGGGGCTGCAGCCTACAAGTTTCACATCAAACCACTTAATGATCTTAAAGATTGGATCCTAAACATTTGATTATGCAGACGTTCTGAAATATAAGTGGAAAGTTTTCTTAACTTGAGCCTAAGTAGAGAACAAAAATATGAATGTCTTAAAATCTGAATGCTCATCAATGTTTTGGTTTCCTAGTGAGAGCCTTTTTCAGAAACCTTTGTTACTTCACTTGCTGATTCCCAGCAGCAGGTTTGTGCCCGTCTCAGAGAGAATGAAAAAACAGCATAGGCCTACAGTCAAATCGCCCACGCCGGGCCTTTAATGCCGAAAACGAATGTATACAGTTTTTAGAGAACTACAAACAGTTGGAGGCAACATGGCTGATCACAGGGTTCTTTTAAGTGGATGATTGTTTTACACTTTCATTTGCAGCACTGGCTCCACAAGAAAGCAAAAACACACATTGAATTATAGCAGCAAAGCGGAGATCAAGAAACAGCCAGGAGGAAATGCATTTAAACGATTCCGCTTTTTCTCTCCGTGTTCATGTGTGTCTATGTGTTTGCTTGTGTGTATGTGTGTGTGTGTGTGTGTGTGTGTGTGCGCATGTCAGCGCCCACATGCCTGCGTTTTAGCTCCGCAGCTATGTTTGTGTGTAAAGGCGCTGTTAACATTCAATTAGCAAGCAATGCAGCACCACTCACCAAAGCAGGCCATGATGTGCCTGGATCTGGTGGGTCAAAGGTCACCTTTACTGGACTGAGAGATATATTTATCATCCTCCTTCTCTCGCCGTGCAGCCTTGGCAACCGAAGCACATATTGCTTGTTTTCCGCATAGAAACCATAGGTTAATGATTGCAAGGCATGTGCAGTACAAGCTGTAAATCTGTTCCGTGAGTTACCGATGACCTCGGACAGATGGTAAAGGGTAAAGGCGGATGACTCTGACCTGAAGAACTTTTTATCAAACTTGCATCATTATAGCCATTCTATAAGTCCATAAACCTTTAGGTTAAATTCATCCTGACAACTTCACGACAGTATTTCCTCACTGGGATAAAACATGGCACAGTAAAGCTCTGTATTTGCTCTGAACAAAAGCTACACACTATAGATCAGAGGACTGTGATATGCTAATACATATTTGACTCCTTGGCTGGGATATCAGAATGTATCTCTGCTTAGATAGAGCGCCTAAAAGGGAGCAGGAAGCTCCCCTATCTAATAAGATGAAAGTGATATGTACTAGTGATGTATATTACTGCAGGGATTGTGCGAGGCTTTACAGTAGGCCCGCGAGGCAGGCGATTATAAGGATGGGAGAAGGCGAAGCTTTCCGGTTTTCCATATTAATGTGACAGAAGAGGATTGTCTGGATCCCATCTTAACACAACGCAAAGAGGCCTAGACAGAAGTGTGAAAGTATTGCAAGAGAACTTCCATTAGACAAGTACTTCTTTGAAAGTGCTGCGAACTAACAGCTCTCCACTGCCTCTTACACGTCCTGAAGCGCCCAGCTGTGTTGAGCGACTTTGGGGCCGTCAGCAGAAAGTCTGTTGAAAGCTTGGAAAAGCAATGAAGCCCGCGTTTGACAACTGCATTTCAGCAGGGGTCAGGCATTCCTATAGGAGAAATCTATAAAATCAAACCTACTCAATATTATTGGCGTTAGAAAACGCTTGCACAATATTAACCTTAGAGGTGACATTGGTTTTCAAACTAAATTTTTGGTCCATTCATCAAGCTATTTTTTGATTAATGCAAGTAATTAAAAAAGAATCCTGGCCTAAACCTAACTTTTAATATGTTATGTGTGGTGTTATGTAATGCAATGTAGTGTGGCATTCCTCAGCCATGTGTTTCATCTATTCATCTATTCATTACTCAGCATGCATCACACAAATAGGCCATATGAGCATTGGGTATACCCCCACAATGGAAAAAAGCTCTGACTCTTAACATAGTCACTGATGTACACACTCATTAATACAACCTGAAATTCACTTTATACTGCATCAGCCAGCTAGAAATAAAATCAACATCAAGTAATGCATTTTATAAAGTTACAAATGCACACATTTCAGGGAGGACAGTAGTTGACACTTTATTTTGGCTGATTTCACAAACAGATGAGTGATTGAGAGCCAAATTGTAAGTCCCACACAAATGCTGATTTGCCCCTGAATTGAGGTTTTCTAAACAATCTCCAAAAACTGTTGGTGGCCTTGATCCAACAGTGGTATATGTTGGTAATGCAGCAGGCTATGCTGTGTTGAAGCCTTGTCTCTAATCACCACTCCAAAAATATGATGTTGTATACCAAATGTTGCCAATACCTGCATGCTTACTGCATACTGAGTTTGTATTCACTAGGCAAATTTCAACTGATTTACTACACTGCAACAAAAAATGTCTGAGTAGTAAAATAGATTGCTTTTGTTGTGCTATCATTAACGTCTTGGTCAGGCACACCCCACTACATTGGAACACATCAAATAGCTCCAGGAAGTTGGGTTTCTAAGAATGTTTGAGCAAGCTCAACTGCTCACGTTTTATTGCATAGGAAAGTATCATAAGTCTCGGGAATGGGCCTCTTAAATTCATTCAATGCTCGAGCGCTTCATCAAATTGAGGGCATAACTCAGCAGCCTCTCTGCCACAACATTACACCTGTTTTTTTTATTATTATGTTGCTCAGAACTGCAGTAGCTGTTACTTTGCAAGCAGAACTGTTTCTTGATCGTATAATGTTTACATTTCTACCATCAACCGTGACTTGATGTGCTTCAAATGACATATTTTGAGAAAAGAAAGGAATAAAGGCATAGCAGGCGATACGAAAGTCACTAAGTCAGTCCAGGCTTTCCCAGCTGCTTGACAGCAATGGTGGAAAAAGTTGTGCTCTTTTATGCTGACTTAAGTTTTCTATTTGTTTTTGCCTCCGCATTCTATTCATATCATTAGCAGTTTTCTAAAAATCGTTTTTTATACAAATCCCTGTAATGCAAATAAATGCTCTCCATGCTTCAGCACATCTGACTCCCTGTGCTCCCTATATCCAAAATGTTGTAGACACCAACTCATTCCAGATTTTTGTCTGAAATCAGGAGAATTTGAATTTTAGAAGATTGTTCTTCCTTTGCTGCAGTAACAGTCTCGACTGTTCTATAGGGACTTCACACTTGATGCTGAACTGATGTGAGGATTTGATTGCATTCAGCCACAAGAGCATTAGTGATCAGGTACTGATGTTGCATGGCTATTTCTGGTTCACAAACATCACTCTAACTCATGCTGAAAGTACGTGGACGAAGGTCTGTCACTCCAGAGAATGCAGTTCCACAACTCCACTTTATACCCCTCTAGCAGATGCAATGGCTTAGATTAATGTGGCTGCTCCAGAACATCCTATTTTTGTAACAATGCTGTTCTACGGAGATTATAAAGACTATATCTCATAATTAAATGCCGCTGTCACAATGGGTGTCGATGAATTACAAGGACTGTTTGGATACTCTTTGGATAAATATAAATTACAAATGTCGAGTGTCTGTCAAAGATTAAGTTTAAGCTTTGAATAAATAGAATGAATAATGGTGAAGTGGCATTGAAATTAAAGGGGAATCTAAACTTCTTTGTAACTCAGTTGTTGACTAAGTTACACAGAAGTATACCACCTACATTGTAATAGTAATGCATAGTAATAAAACAGTACAATAGTACCAAATCTAATAATATAGATTTCCGTTTTGTATTTTCCTGACAATTTCCTGCATGTACCTTGCCAACATGAATCTTTTCTGAAGACTATCAGGATGACATTCTATGACACAGAAGCATAATATAAATATCTGGTTCTCATCACCATCTCTATGAGCAATACTGACTGTATAAACTTCTCTGGAACAAACCGTTTCCAAACATATCACTCCCAAACACTTTGCTTACATGTCAAAAAATTAATTTCAAACAAAGATTTAAAAATCAATGGAATTAACCTTTAATATTTAGAGTTGTGTGGCATTACCTGGTGTTATAGGTGCATAAAACACATCTCTTACCCACAGCACAGATGACAGACAACAACATTCCCTGGTCAGGCCCTAATAATCACTCCAGTCATGCTGCTGAATCCACCTTGTTTAAGGCTAAATGATCTTTCTTTCATGGATTGCTAATCATAAATAATGTATGACATAATGCAGGGCATTCAGTCGTATTTGTGCAGCTTTTGCCTTGCCTTTTAGGGTACCCCGGCACAAGAGGAGAAAACAAAACCCAAGCCATAGGACAGAGGTTCGGCGAGGGCGCGGGGGGGGGGCTGCTTGGCTTCCATCCAAGTACGAATGACAACATCACTGTCAGACCACAGCAACAAGCTATTTACAACAAAGGTCAATTTACATATGTTAACAAAGAACATGGCATAGAGCAAGTGACAGGAGGCTAGCAGCTGATTTAATGTTTCAATTATGCTATCATGCGAGCTAGCAGTTTAGCCATCTGAAGGGTGCAGAGATGTTATCAAGGGTAGTGCTCTTCCAGCACAGCATCCCGGTGGGTGCCAAAGAGAATTCAATAGTGGTGTGCATTTATGAAGGTGTAGATGAACCAATAGGAAGTGGGCATAATGCACTACTTTGCAGAAGGCAAAGAAAAGGACAGAACAATTATGGCCAAGTGCAAGCAGGGTGAGACAATCCATCAATGCCATAAGTGCATCAGGGCCTATGAAGTTTAGAACTGCAAAAGCAGCAATCAGGCACTGGGCCCCACCCTCAGACTTCACCCTTGAGAGCACTGCGCAAAAAAGTTATTTTTTTACACATTTAGAGTCCCCTACAACTTGCCATGGAACTGTGAATAGAATTTCAAAGGTTTGTCCAGTTGCCATGTTTGACATCAACTGCAACATTTTCTTCTTCCTTTTGCCTTGAGATTTCTCCACAGGTCAATTCACATGGACCTGTCTGAAATGTTGTTAAACCTCCAAGTTCTGCCCTTAGATGTGCAGAGGTATCTTTTTGTTATACAGTTTAAATTTAATTCACATTTTTGTTTTAAGCAAATACTCATCAAGAAAGACTCGCAATTTAATCATTGCATGGATATGGGCAGACATTAGGAGTGTAGTTTTAGGAGTCTTGCTCAAGGACTTGCTCATTGGCCTTGTGAGGATTGAACCTACTATACTGCACTAACTAATATAATTACAGATAATTATCTAATGAAATTAAAAGAAAAGTGGTAAAACTTTATTTGAATGTCGATACACAACACTGACATAGCCACGCCGTGGACATGCCGTAGCAGATGTTATACGTTGTCAGAAATTGTTGTGATATCTGTCACAATGTGTTTAGGGGGTGGTTATGGCAGTACTATGTTGCAGTAAAGTGTTATCAAAGTAACACATTGTGTATATATAATGAATTGCAGTGTTGTGCCTGAATGTGTTCAATGAACGGCGTTCATTGAACACGTTCCTATTTTTCGTGAACGCTGAACTGAATGAGTCGGTTTACAAATTATGAACGTAACCGTGAGTGACGTGCACTCTCACGAGACTGAACGCAGTTCACGCTGTACGTTCGCAGGAAAGTGATGGGAAGTTCGGCTCTTTTCAGAGAGCCGGC
>JBBPCY010000019.1:2032639-2049121 GCA_037974405.1 Brachyalestes nurse | reverse complement strand
TGCTTGTAAACATAAACCATAGGCCTTTGGTAAACAATGATTCTCTCTCTGTCATATTTATATCTTTATTTGTCTGTGCCATAAGATTTATGAGACATATATATCATGAATCTCTTTAGGCCACAGACAAATAAAACTACATTTAAACCATTTTTCATTTCCATTTTCGTCAGAAATCTGCCTTCAGTAGAAGTCACACATCAGATTTCCTAGGATGATACCATCCAGATCTTAACAAAGATGACAGATAACACAAAGTGGTGCTTTTGTTCTCTCTCTGATTTCCGTCATGGGCCACCACACTGAGTTTCACCCTGGGTGCTTCTCAGTAAGCGGCAGCATTTTCGAGACGGCGCGGTGATTCAGAAAAATCAGGAAGCTTTCGAGAATTCTTCATTCATGAGTCATAAAAAGATCTTACGGTGTCGCACATGTGGTGAGTTCACTGAACCATCGGTATTGAGAACCCAGGATAAAACTACTCTGATCCTAAAATCTGTGTTTTTTTTTTTTTTACCTTCTCCAGATTTGAACCAATCTTATCTTCTCTCGGGTCCTTCATGTGCTTTTCTTTTTTCCTTCTGAGCAAGAAACCACTTTGCATGACCACACACTGGTGACATATCAGTGTGCTAAAAAAAAAAAACAACACTTCCTCCTTCCTTGAAGGGAATTCTAATCACAGATCTACGGTTTACGTGAACACTCGAGACGCATTGCCCTTATCTTGTTCTTACTCACTTTCTGAGTAATCCCCTGAATGCTGAAGCATTTTATTGGCAGGCGCCTGTGTGTACTTCGCAGGCTCCGCCCTCTCCCACTACACCCTCCGTTTCTTGTAAATGTGTGTCTGAGCCCTGGAGAGTTACGGTCACCATAGCTCCTCCCCTGCTGCTACCCAGATTAATCAGACTACAGCAGGTTCCAAATAGCCCAAGCATGTGTGTCATTTCAGGAATGCGAGTGGTACTTTAGGTCGAGGTCTGACTTATCAATGCAGAAGTGACGTAGCAGAGAACACACAACCATCCCCTTCTGTTTTTTGGCCAAGTGACAGAAGAACCAGGTCTTTAAAGAAGTTCTTCATTCACCTTTACGAGTGGAACCGTTAGGTCTACGATCTTAATCCTGATTTCTTTTGGTTCTGGAACAGGCAAACTGCCAAACCTCTCCCGTCTCACACACACAGCCAAGGCACCCAAGGAGACAAGTGACAAAAGAAACTCCAGAATCAGGACCGTTTTGAATGGTTTACAAATATATTTATTACTAATATAAAAATACTGGTATAAAAATATGCCTTTTTGCATAGCAAAAAAAATAGAGTGGCAGGAAACGGAGCTCCCTGCATAGTGTAAACATTCAGGGTCGACGTAAACTTTTAACACCAAGTGTTCAAGTCTGACTTTTGAAAATGTGCTACAAAGTGCCTGTTTTACACGACCACGACGACAACAACACCGGACCTGGAGGAGTCTGTCAAGTATTTGGGGCATGTGCATATCCCAGCCGTGCGTTAATGCGCTGCGTGGAGACTTCACAGCCGGTAAGGGAAGGAATGGAGGAAGTCTTTCAGGATGGGATTCACAGGGAGGCTGTCCACGGCCGCCTGTCCGCCACATGACTCCAAAATCCGCCTGCGGCACAGCTGCTGCAGGGACTGGACCGGCACCTTCCTGTAGGGCCGCACGAGGCTCTTCTTGGCCGAGCTGGTGTAGTATTCCAGCAGTTTGAACAGAGAGTCAAAGGATTCCTTGCTTCCGGGCAGGCTGAAGCGGGAATTCTGGAAGGTAATCCTGATGCTGGCGGGCCCGGAGGGAGCCCTGTAACTCAGAGTGAAGAACACATCCTTCTGTTGACTGTCCCGGATCAAGTAGGTCCCCAAGGGCTCCTTCTTCAGCTTGTGGTGGGCCTCCTCCACGGTCATGGGCCCCCAGTAGAAGCCGCTCTCCTCCAGCATGGACGTGGTCTCGTTGATGATCCTGAAGTCGTCCTTGTTCCGGAAGGAGCGGAAGTGGGTCTGGGCCTCTGGCCTGTTCCCTATGTGCTGGTGGGGCCTGGGCCTCCCGGCTGTGCGATCCGCTGTGCCTGAAGTATCTTCCACTGCACTGTGCGCTACCATCCTACAGGGAAGACCAGTCTGTGTGGTCTTCCATAGCGTACCTTATTAAGGTCATCTAGGTGAGGCACGCAGGGTCTGCTGAAGCAAAAAAGACAAAATGTACTCAGTGCAGGGTCCTGGGAGGTTAAAGCAGGACAACGGTGTTGCCCAAAGACACACAAGCAGGGGCAAAACAGGAATGTTTAAGAATTCACCGGCACCTTCCTTCCTTACTCCAATAATACAATCGTTTCCCTATGCAGTTACTGAAGAAACGCCTTGAGTCTGATTTATAACAGCCCTTTACTTTGATTGTGTCTGAGATTACAGGGTTGGGGAGCAGCTATCTGAAGTGGCGAGACGTTCAAACACAGATTGCAAACAGTGCGTTAGGACAGCTGTCTACTTAAAGTCAGTATAACGGTGCTTAAAAATGAGCGATTAAAGAGTGCAGGGCAAAGTCCAGGCGGTTTAACAGCACAGTTAAAAACTAACGTACAGCTCACTTAAAGACTGCTAAACCCACTAATGTCCACTTTTAAGACTTCTGAACCCACTCAGGTCCCCATCTTTTAACTAAACCGCTTAAAAACTGCTTTAGAACTGTTCTCTACTTAAAAACAGTTTAAATGATGCTTAAAACGAGCTACTGAACAGTGAAAAGACAAAGGCAATGCAGCTAACACACTACTATTAAATACTACAAGGCTCTCTTTTAACTAAATAGTAGAAAAAGCAAATTCAGAAGCCTGAAAATAACACTTAATACATAAAGCGGTTACAGGCTGTACAGAACTGTAAACCAGTCAGAACCAGTTCAGTGGTACTATTTCCACACTTTTTTCACAATTAGAAACGCGTTTGGTCTAGAGAGAATAGACTTTAACGACTTTAGGAGTGTGTACAGGACTTTAAAACAGTCTTAAAGCTTTAGACTAGTCCGAGGACCGGGAGGTAAATAAAGCAGCCCGTCTCCAGGGAGAGCGTCTTACCGTTGAGAGGGGCCGGGGGCAGGAGACAGCTCGGCTCACACTCCTCAGCGTGCCGGGGCTCCGGGGCCATCGACTCGAGAGGCTCCGCGGTGTGTGAGGAGAGTGTGTGAGGCGTGTGTGTGTGAGGAGTGTGTGTGCAGTCTGTATTAAACACTCCAGACTCCGCCCCCAGCCGTTTCCCGGAAGGTTCACTTTCGCTTTAGCCTCGCGCTTCTCTGAAATCAGAGCCCTCTACTACACTCTCCAGGACGAGCTCTCGTCTGTCTGTTTGTCTGTCTGTCTGTCCACTACACTCTCCAGCAGGAGCTCCTGTCTGTCTGTCTGTCTACTACACTCTCCAGCGCGCTCCTGTCTGTCTGTCTACTACGTTCTGCAGCACGAGCTCCTATCTGTCTGTCTATCTGTCTGTCTGTCTGTCTGTCTACTACACTCTGCAGCATGAGCTCCTGTCTGTCTGTCTGTCGGTCTGTGTACTACACTGCAGCGTGTCTGTCTGTCTGTCTGTCTATATATTAAAAATGCATGTATACATACTGACTACATACTTTCTCTCCCTGATTCATTTCCACTGTCTAAATTTAATATGCTTTTTAATCTTTTCTAACCTATAATGTTAGCCCTTAGTGATCTTGTAATTATTATTATGATTATTACTATTATTTTTATTTATTTTATTTTTTTTAATTATTGTTCTTTTATTCTTTTGCTGTGTACAGTTATTATTATTATTATTATTACATATATGCTGTACGTATATAGTTATAATGTGATGAAGTATATGCATATATATATATATATGCATATGTATATAGGACAATCTATATACATGTTTACTCATATTTTGATGCATATCGTGATGTATATGCATATATGCATCCTTATCTACGCTTTGAAACTGCCAGTGGTGCATACTATTTTGGTTTGCAATTACACATATATATATGTGTGTGTGTGTGTGTGTTTGTGAATGTGGCATCTGGATAATGACCTGTACCCCTTGGTTTAAATGAGTTGAACACATTAAAACCCCCATATTTTAAAAAATACTATCAGAGTAGCATTTTTACTCGACGTTTCTCACACTATTGGAACTCAGCATTTCCAAATATTGCCCCTATCACGCCCCGTGGTAAACAAAAATATTAGCAAGTAGTTTCATTTAGTCCCACAGTTTCGTTTTCCTGACTTCGCTGACTACAGAATGGTAAATATATCAGGCCTAATTATGGTAGAGGGCAGCAATATGACAATATAGTTGTGGCTGGTGGCCTGGTGGTTAGGAGTTTACCCCTATGATAAGTAGGTCGTGGGTTTGAATCCCAGGACTCCTAATGTCACCTCTGAGGTTCCCTTGAGTGAGGTACCGTCTCCACACTCTGCTCCCTGGGCGCTGTTCCCGGCTGCCCGCTGCTTCACTTGGTGAATGGGTTTAAATACACAGAAAGGATTTCACACTGTGTGCTGTGGTGTGTTCATGTATGACACAATGGTCACTTCATGTTAAATATTACCATTACTGTGATAAATTGTCACATTATCCTGCAAATTACATTTCCAGTGGGAGGCCTTGAAGGCGGACCATCATTTTACTGTGCTTTAGAATGGCTGCCGTACCATATTTTGAATATTATACGTAAAAACGAGCGACCAGCTGCATATTTAATCACATATTTAAGTTGCATATTTAATCTTGGTTTATCTCGGTGTAAGTTTATCTCGGTGTAAGTTTACACCGGCTCAGTGGGAAAGTGTGCAGTAATTATTTTTTAATTTGAAATGCTGCATAAAACACCTTATTATGTTGCTTTAAAATGTACATTCTGTAAGTCATTGTTGGATTGATGAACCTAAACTGTCAATAGGTGAAAGGACAGGGGATTTGTGGCGAGGTGAATGGGGATGGGCTCGTTTACTCCATCAGAATAGATGAAAAGGTCGCGGTGCAAACCCGAGGCCATCTGTAGGTTTCATTTCTTGACAGCAGAGGCCGTTAAGTTCCCCATGCAAAGCAAACACCCCGACATGACCAAGCAGTTTGTGAGTGTAATTAAATCTGTTTACTTTGAGTGTTGGCACAGGCAGCAGCCTGACATGCATCGTGTGTCTGTTTGCATTTTTAATTTTTTTTTTTTTTTTAACAAAGTTGCTCAGGCAGCTGTTCTAACAATGATTTCATTGTGAAACTGAAATCTCTGTGCTATCTCTGATCTGTGACGTGCCGGAGCCGGGCTGAGCTGCTCTTTTAGGCACTTTCATTTCTCTGGAGTTTCTCTGAAACACTCATGTTTACTGCACACGGGCCTGCATGCTCATTTCTCTCCGTATGGCGAAGGACACCCGGATCCCACACAGTCCTGAGCTCCACAAGCCACACCAGCGGAGGTGAATCATGGCTGAGTCCTCTTTTTGGAAATCTGCCTTTCCCTTATTGTGAATTTACACAGAAGAGAAAAAAAACTAAACAAAAAAAATACCTTGATACAAACCCACTGGGGTCACTGGGGTGGTTCCCTCAAGGGCACTTCCATACACCAGCGCTATTACATCTTCTTTAAGTGGCTTCGAGCCCATCTTGAAGGTAGTGTACCTCTGAAACTCACGCCTGCAGGCCAGTGGAGTGGAAAGTGATGTCTCCTATTATTTTATTAATATGGTCCAATCAAATATCAGTATTCAAATCGTCATTTAAAAAAAAAATCAAATATTTTTTTATTTGAAGAGTCTTAAAATGCAAGGCCGAACTGAGGGACGTCCTGAAAAGTGCAAATTTGTGTTTTATTTGAGTTGCGCCACCTAACTTTCAGAATCATTTCCAGTTATATTTATGAAGGGGGACTAAAAAGGATTAAGAAAGCACTTTCATTTTTAGCAGAAAGCAACGTAAGTG
This sequence comes from Brachyalestes nurse, assembly GCA_037974405.1. Lineage (NCBI taxonomy): Eukaryota > Metazoa > Chordata > Actinopteri > Characiformes > Alestidae > Brachyalestes > Brachyalestes nurse. Next base: position 2,043,141 of record JBBPCY010000019.1, on the reverse strand, counting down.
CAGCTCATATGGTCAGAGAGGTCCAGTAGAAGACACCCAGGCTTGTGACCGCACTGCAGGAGGAGGTGGGCTTGCAACTCTCATACATGGTTGACAGTGCAGGGCTTGTTTTCTGCACATGTAATGCACACATGCTGGTATACTGTTTTTTTTCCATAGACCCCGTCACTGCAGAGCCAGGCCCACTGCAGGGGAGGAGAGCGGGTCCAAAACATCGCCCACTCTCCTGCAGCGGTTAAAGGGCTCTCCTTTAATCTCAGGGGTGGCAGTTACCCAGTTACCCTCTATCTGACAGGATCTCTTATCACAAAGTTGATGGTATGTGTTCCACCCTCAGGCCTCTCTTCACTGCTGGCAGGTGTTTTACAGTAAAGTGAAAGTGAAAGAGGGGGACCCTGACCCATTTCAGGTTCGGCGATAGAGGGCGCTGTTTCCCCCGTTCACAGCCAAAAACACTTTTGAGGTTTATTTAATGTATTGTTATATAAAATAAAGCCACCATGTTTCACAGATGCAATTAATGGACCAATAGAAGTAGGGAGAAGCATTAAAATTATACATTAATAATGTTTTCTGTAAAGTTATCAAGTTTTGTCTGTAGTAATGTGTGTGTGTGATACATTATAGAGTACATCATTACATTGATACATCATTTTAAAATGATTGCTGCATTATTTTATGTTTGTCTGTCCATCTATACATATATACATGCATACATACATCTATATGTCTATATGTGTACACGCTACAGATATATACACTATATATACACTATATTTTTACATACACTACACATATACACTATACAATACAACACATCCACATTATACATATACATACTACATATACACATATATATGGTACATGCATGTATGCACACATGTGCATTCATGTATATTGCATTATTATGTAGATTTTTTTACAAAAAATGTAAAAAATGCGCTACATGTAAGGCTGATTTTTAAGTCCAGAATTGTTTGTTTTATTTTCATTTTCAGCTTTCTGGAAATGTGTTCAGATGCTCAGTTAACCCTGCCTTGTGGGTCTGGTCTGATCTCTAATCACTTTCACATTCTGAGGGATTCAAGCTGTGGCTTCCTCATGAAACCACAGGAGTGTGTAACTCACGCAGCTCTGTTTTCCTCTAACACGGCTCACTGCTTGGAAACGCTCCTATCGCTTTCAGAGCTTTCCTTCCAGCAACACAGACAGGCGTTCAGTGAAAACCTGGGCAGCGTTCCAGGCTCTTCAGGGCCAGGCTGGATTCGGGTTGTTGTTGTAACTTGATTAATGAGGAAAATCAGCCCTGACAGTTACTGAGCTCTATGAGAAAGACTGGTGTTTACTGTCAGGTGGGTAAATGTCAGGTCGAGTGGAGAATCTGATCTGACTTTTTAGAGTGATCTTCCAGATTTGGTCCATGAGGACGTTGGAGAATTTGAGTTTCCACCCCGCCACCCCCAACCATACACACACAAACACACACACAGATTTTCTGATGACATCTCTTGAGTAATATGCAGAGAAACTGGAAAAAAACAGTATATTATTCAGGGTCTTTTCAAAAATGAATGCACTGAATTCAATGGACATGTTTTCAGTCATTAATAAAATCCTATTTTGGGGACAAAGACTAGTATTTCAAATCATTTACTCAACATACAGATACTAAACAGCCCATTTTGCAAAAACATTTTTGATGAAACTCAAGCATAAACCATCCATTAAACTGCACAGTGTATATTGTTGCGCTTCAAAACCAGTCGATTACATTTGTTTTAAGTGTTAGTAATGTTTCTAACATTTTGGAAGAGAAGTGCATCGTTTGTTTAAATCCGAGGGTCTTGGCAGCAGTTGGCAGATTAGCCCCGCCCACTCACAATGAAGTTATAAGGAGTGTTTCTATCCAATCACTTTGCATAGATCAGTCTTAAAGGCACAGTAACAAAAAAACGGCCTGTTTATTTCTAAGCAATATAAGGTCATGTAGAACTGAGTAAGGACTGCTTTGCAAACATGAAAAAAATCATGAGAAGGCCTTGAGGGGAAATAAATAATGAAGCGCGAGAAAAATGTTGACAGCATGTCTGTTGCCAAGGCCAGCGTCTCTGAATATGTGTCATATGTGTGGTTACACAAATAAGACTATATAGCGTTGTGGTTTCACTGATTACACAGACACACACAGGTGTGTGGAAACATTTCCTTGATTCTGGTCAAATTGCACACTTTTGTTACAGCCTGTGCAAAACTTGCAGCACATTTTATATTTTATGTCCTTCCAATATGTTGAACATGGCAAATAAATACAAACTTTGCACTCTAATTTGCAGAAATATTCCTCTTTCAAGTTTGTTTCCCTTTAGAGGCTGTGGACTTATTTTCACTTAGAGAATCACTGAAACGTGCCGTCTGGCCAGAGGTGTTAAAACTTTTGCATGCACATGTATATACCATAAAAAATACGTACAACACTTAGTTTCATTAAATTAAGCGAAATTAAATCAGCTGCAGCTGAGGACACTAAACAAATCAATGCAATGGTCTTAGTGTATTTTTAATGTATTACATTTTTTTACTGGCAAAATTCACTCATGACCAAAGTATATCTTTTTTAAATAACTTGGCCGATTTCTTGACACAGTTTTGTACATAAAACTCACTTTAACAACACAGCACAACTTTTATTGTTTCGAACTCACAACAACAGGCCCAACTGTTCACAAATCCTGTTAAATGGCGCCTCCTGGTGGTCACCTGTTGGTAGTGTAAATGTTTGTACATGCACTATATGCACAAAAGTATTGGGACGCACCTGTTTTTCAGAGTTTGGGCCCTTTACCTCAAGTGAAGCACAATCTTAACACATCAGCAGACCAAGACATTTTGGAAGACGCCATGCTTCCACATTTGTGGACCCAGTTTGGAGAAGAAGCTTTTCTATTCCAGCAGGACTGTGTCCCAGAACACAAAGCAGCTCCATAAAGTTCAGTGTGGAAGAACTTGACTGGCCACACAGAGTCCTGACCTCAATCCCATCCAGCACCTTTGGGATGAACTGGAACGAAGATTGTGATCCAGACCTTCTCTGCCAACATCAGTGTCTGACCTCATAAATGCTCTACAGAATGAATGGACACAGATTCTCTAATCTCCACAGAAACTCTAAAATCTTGTGGAAAGCCTTCCAAGAAGAGTGGAAGCTGTTCTAGCTGCAAAGGGGGACCAACTCCATATTAAAGTCAATGTATTTAAATGCAGTCATTAAAGTCCTTGTTGATGTAATGGTCAGGTGTCTATATAGTGTACTAAATTGTCCTCAGGTGTGAAAGTATGCATGAGTGTGTTTATCTGTGTCCTGCAATGGACTGGTGCGCTGTCCAGGGTGTTTCTCGGTAAGGATAAGTGGCTCAGATAATGGCTGGATGGATATGATGTTTGGCACCATACTCTTACTCTTTGCTATTCAAACTTTTAAACTGTGAATAGGCTGAGCAAGTGTAAAATTGCTGTCATGACACGCCATCAAAATACGTATTGGATATTTTTTTTCACTCTGACAGATGTAGTCGTGTGAAGCCGTGCACTCCATCACATGCACACTGTACTCAGCTCTCCAAATTAGTTGTATATTGTTGAACATAAAGCATTTGCCCTACTTGCTCCATGAAAAATGGGGAGCTCATCCAAGTGCAAAATGACCATCAATCAAGCCGAAAATGTTCTAAGTAGCTATTCAGCCATGATTTAATGCTGCAATTTATATTCAGCAGACATAGAAGGAGAGAGATGGACAAGAGGTAAACGCCGCTTTAGGATATCAAAAGCCAAAGCTATCAACAAAGCCCGAGTTCACCCGATCGGCAACAAAAAAAGGAAATCCCGAATAATCTAGCCCATCTCTCAAATGGCCTCGCCCAGACAAAGCTTGGCTCCTTCTTCCTTGTTCTTTGCAAAGATAATAGTAAAAGAGCAGCAGTTGATTGATTGTTCCCTCCAGGCAGGCCTAAGCAGCTGAAGAGCTAAGCCGCGCCGCACTGAGTAAATCTTGAGTGTGGAATCACAGAGGACAGTTCAAATAGGCCAGGAGTCTGTGATGGTGTCTGGAGATACAGCCATCTCGCTGCTTGTCTCCAGAATTTAGTCACTCTAAGTCTAAGGCATTGGCAAAGGCAGTGAAAAGTTTACTGTAAATATATGTGCATTCTTAAGTCCCAAAGCAAACAAGCGGTATCCGGTGATCTTGCTTTTTCATTGTCTTAAAGTGGTAGTTCAGCAAAAATCTAATGGACACAAGTTTCCCTTACACCAAATGCAGTCAACCAACCAAGACTGTCTGAAGTTTCCTTTGTTTGGTATACACTAGGGCTTCAATGCTAACGTAGCTAATAATAAAGACACCTAGCGAACACTAATTAGCAGTGTGGCTCAATCATCATGCCTCAAACCGTGTCAAATGAAGCAAACTGATTAGGGAGTGGAGTGTGGCATTGAAATATTGTTATTTATTAAAATGAACTAAATTACGTCCCATACCTGAAACAAATGTTGATGTTGGAAATTTTGTCAGTAATTATCTCCGTTTATATAGGCAACCATATGTCACATAATTGCATAAGCAAGTCTATTTGTGACTTATACATGTAGATTGTATGATAAACGACATTACGTAGTGGCTACATTAGCCTTGTAGCACCAGCAAACTGGAGCCGGACTCAGTACAGAAAATCCACCCTCATGTACTCTTGCTTTATAACATGTTCTGAAGGTAAGTATAACTCAGGCCTCTCAACTCCATACATCTTTTTCTATATATTAAAAAAAATCCTTGTGTAGTAACCTCTAACTTTTCTTCTTTCTGACAGGGTTCGTTAAAGTCTGTAACTTAGCTAGCAGTAACTTGGTTAAAAGCAGATGTTGATTCGAGTCTAGCTTTACAGGTGTGAAGAACAGATGTGGACTATTTAAGCACTGATGTACGTTGCTCTGGATAAGAGTGTCTTCTAAATGTCGTAAACGTAAATGTACTTGTGACCAAATATACAGGCTTATGCCCATATTATATGGTATCTTAAAAAATTATAGGTGTGTTTATAATGTAACATGAATACAGAACTCATTGGAGGCTTCACTAAAAGACTTATTACGATGACATTCTTTCATTCCAGATGTTTAGGTATACACACTTGATGTGTCCATTGTTGTGTGTGATGAAATTTGAGCAGGCTGAGAGCGGCTGTCTGAGGGGCACCATTGCTTTAAGAAAACGCTACCTGAGAAAGCAGGTAAAGACAGTGAAACCTGGTCACTGCCCTGCTCTAAATAATACAGCTGGACTAGAAGACACGCACAGGGCTAGAATTCTAATACTGAAGCCAACTAGGACTACTCACCACCTGCAGGCTGACCAGTTCAGGTGATCGTTTCGGGCAGTTTTGGGATTTAAACCATTCCCTTTGTCCCCTCTCAGGCTTTGGCCTTATCAAATGGAAACAGCCTTCCCTTTACCCTCCCTATCTCCGACAACTGCTCTGACCTTGAGTTGCGGGCGGTGGTTGTGAATCAGCAATTATGGTTACTTACTGGTGTTTGCTGGAGTGGAGAGCGAGTACATATTTGCTCAGTCCAACAAAGTGGTTGAAAGGCGAAGGGGGAAAAAAAATAAAATAAATAAATGCCCCGGTGTTGCCGGGGGAGGAGAGAGATGATTGCAACCTGCAATTATGCACTGCGAACCCTAATTAAGCTTAGCTGTGGTTTGCTTTACAATGAGAATGATCAAATTGGCACAGCGGTGTCTTGACAAATTACATAGTTCCCCACTTGAGCCCGAGGAAACGTCCTTTTTTTGTTTACAAAATTTCAGAGTGGATTCTCAGCCCAAACAATGCTCATATTCACTTGTCTGGTGTGATTTTGCGACCAGCAGGGATGTGCTGCCGGGACGTGTCAACAGGGCTGAGAGCGAGCGCCTGACACCGGCCTCAGCTCGAGTGCTAATTCAAATGTCTAGTGCTTCGTGGAAACTCGTAAATGCAGACACCATTGCGTTGTTTTCTTTCACTGATCATTTTTTTCTATGGCCAATTCTAAATCTCTGGTCTCATTTTTAGAGGCTAAAATTTGTTTTGAAATCAACAGGCAAAGAAGGTATAATTATTTATTTAAAGGGCCCAAATCCTACTTTTTTGGTCTAATGTTCATTTATACTATTTGTGTGGGTTTAATAAGGACTGTATCAAGAACAGTCATTATTAATACGATAAGATAAGAGAAGAAAGAACTTTATTTGTTCCAAGGGAAATCCTTTTATCGCAAACATGCTCATTGCAAAAAGAGGAATAAAGAGAAGAGAAGGGGAAAGAAAAAAAAAGATTATTAATAAAATAAATAAAACAAAATAGTAGTAGTGCAAACGGAATAATAAGTAAACTAACAAGTAACTATAACATCATAAAATAACAGATTATTAATGCAAGTGCTTATAAAGTGACTTATTGTTTGTGCCATGAAAAAATTATTGCATTTATTTATTTATTTTGGCATTACCATTCTGGCTTCCCTGCATTGTGCCTCGTTCAGAAAGAAGTCCATGCTAAAACATTCCTTACAGCTTCAACGATGATACGGTGCGCCTGGACTGCGAGGGAGGACTGATATATGTTAGTGTTTTTGTGACATCACAAAACAGAAGAATTCAAAATGAATGTTTCGCTGATAAGATTTCGTACATGGAAAAAAAAACATGATTTTCCTTGATATGTGCCCTTTACCGGTTACTCCACAGAAACAGTCTTGTACATGCAACACATGCATGGTGCGGGTAGTTCACTGGCTCCTATTATTCACATCATAAAATGATTACACAAATCAGCCAACATAAAAATGAGGTGTCGGTTTTGGTCCTGGCCAGCCTGACACATTCATGCTAGACAATCGAGTGCATGTTTAAGCAGATCATATCACATCATACGCGGAACAAACGTAGTCATATATCAGTTATACTTTGTGTACAGAGCAACTAAGACAAAAGTATTTATTACTCTATGGGCACATGCTTTGAAACTGACTTGCTGTGAATCTGTCTGAAGCATTCAAAGAGCTTATGTTGTCTGGGTAAAGCACAGGCTTACTTTGTGACCATACATCAAACCATATCCCATTAATGTGCTGTGGTGCAATTAATTGCCAAGTTCTTGAGGGATGTTTGCACTGAAATTGATTAAGATCTAAGGTCTGACAAGACTAGCATGAAATTACCACATTTCCCCAAGAACGTATGTGCATGTTTGATGTCTCTCCAGTGGCTGCTGTGCATGACTGGTTGGTACTGGGCCTGCAAGATCTTTACTGAGAGGACACCCATTCCAGTTTTGGACCATTGGATTGGAGGAGGCATCAAGGCCAAGGGTCTGATGTATTATTATTAGGGGTTTTGAATTAACATGTCAATTTCGATCAATTAATCACAGAAAAATTAACGCTGATTAATCACATGCTGTGGTGACTTTTTATGTCAGGGGCGTCGGAAGCATTTTTAAGTGGGGGGACATGGGACATACTGTTGGAGTACATCAGGCGTAAAATATCACCCTAACACACAGCATTTAGGAGCGAATCTGGCATTCCAAGCCAGAACAACCTGGTCCTGGCCAGCCACACTGGACCAGGCATTCAGACCCAAAGTGAGCACGTCTACCTGTGACCCACTAACTAACTCCCTGACAAAATGCTCTCTACTGCTGAGTTTGTTTTGTCACTTATATTATTGGAGAAATAGTGTGAAGGGGTGTTATTCTATTGTTAACACCCAGAAAACGCTACGCTACATCTGTCACCCCCCACCCCCATTCCAGAATGTGTGCGATTAATTTAGATTAATTAGAGAGCTTGTAATTAATTAGAATCGCTTGACATCCCTAATTATTATTAATAAAAAAAAAGCCGATCATAAGAGAAATCCAGCTTCACTAAGAAAACAATTTTAAGTGAAAGTGAAAGCAAATCAGGTGCTGAGCAATTAGATTCAACTTTACTGTCACTGCATGTAGTACAAGTGCTAAGAAATGCAGTGGGTGTACAGCTCTGGTCCTTGGAGCTAGTGTTTAGCACAGTCGGGCGATTCCCAAACTCAAACGCCCACAAAGTCCAACAAATAATGAACCAAATGAATTGAATAATGTGTTTATGAAGAGAAATCAACAGGTCAGTGGCCCTCTGCGATACCCCTGGTTCTCACAGTGCACTTCTGCTTCAGAAGTGAGTAACACTTGGATTCCTGCTTGCAAAGGGACTTCTGCTGTTCTTACAAAGAATGAAAGAACATCTTTGTCTTTTTTGAAGAGTCCCTCCCTTGTTAATGTGAGATGGCTTGGCTGTTTAATGGAGTGTTGTTAGGTAATTAGCCAAGTATAAGAAAACAATTTGATAGCAGATTAATCAGGCTTAGTCAGAATGGAGTTACAGGGAAAGGAACAAAGTGAATGAAAGCCAATTACAGTTCCTCACACTTGCAATGCAGCTAGGCACCCTGAGAGATTAAGGGGGGGACACGATATTCAAGGCACACTTGTCTGTTTCAGATTAACTAATTGCATTTTGGTACTTTTAAAATGGACTCATTTATCTTGATAGGACAGGTGGAGGGATAAGGCAGCTACACCACTTAGTAGATCCTGTGAACTCCATTAGCCCCGGCACTGAGTGAGAAAACCAAACAAGGGTTGTTATGGAAAAATGCACCGTGAAGCACCAATCTGGAGATTCAACTGGATGATTAGATGATTTTTGGATGATTAGAAGCATTTACACCCATATTCCATTAAGTGTGAGTTCATTTTTTGATGCTTTTTAAATGTGAATTCTCAGTTGCACCAAAACTGTACTATATCAACTGAAGACATATATTATTGGGACACACCTGTTTTTCAGGGTTTTGGCTAAGACCCTTACTTTCAGTGAAGGACAGTCTAAATGCTTCAGCACACCAAAACATTTTGGACAACACCGTGTCTCCAGCTTTGTGGACCCAGTTTGGGGAAGAACCTTTTCTATTCCAGCATGACTGTGCCTCAGTGCACAGAGCAGCTCCATAAAGACGTGGCTGGAGGAGTTCAGTGTGGAAGAACTTGACTGGCCACACAGAGTCCTGACCTCAACCTCATCCAACACCTCTGGGATGAACTGGAATGGAGATTATGAGCCAGACCTTCTCATCCAACATCAGTGTCTGACCTCATAAATGCTCCACAGAATGAATGGACACAAATTCCTACAGAAACTCCAAAATCTTGTGGACCAACTCCATATTACAGTCTATGTATTTGAATGCAGTGCCATTAAAGTCCCTGTTGGTGTAAGGCCTATATAGTGTAGTAAAATCTGAGATATTATGATGCAGGGGATCATTTCAAACTATACTGGTGTGAAGTCAGAGAGCAGACAGATTTGATTGCTAAACAAGTATATATAGATGCATGTTTTCAAAGCTGTTGATGTTCCTTGCGATATGAAAAGGAGCGAGAGCTCTAAAACGATTGCTGTGATGTTGCATAAGCAGTTCAGGATGAATGACAGTTGAAAGTCTTTGCCCTGAATAAGTCACAAGTGAAAATATTCCAATGTTTTTAGTAGCTGATTACATTTCGATGTAGTAAAGTGCACCAGAGGCTGCCTGTATTCTTACAAGATGTTTTACGTTCAAGCCTTTGATATACACTTAAGGTAGCAAGCCTCTTAGTGGCAAGCTGAAAATTCAGTGCTCTGTGGGTATTAAACTGTGGGCTGGTGGAATCCATTCTCACAAAATATCACAGCCCTCGGAGTGTGAGTGGAATAATAACTGTGGAAATATAATAACCTGCACAGTCACACAGGACTGCCTGAGCTAGACCAGCTAGACCTCTGCTGAAAAGCAATATAAACTAATATGTTGTTTTCTTTTTTCAACAAGAAGACCTTCTACAAGATACAAGGGTCATAAAAACGGAAATGAAGATTCTTTTTGTAGTAAGTCTCTTAGTAAGTCTGGTTTATTAAAATGTTACTGTGTCTGACTGTGTCTAGTTTTGCTGCTTTGTAATATTGTTATATGTATTATGTTTATTTGACATAAACAGCTTGAACATTTCAGAATCTGAATCAGAATCAGAAACCCTGATTGATCCTGGAGGAAATTGGCTTAAATATTATCATAAATACAGTATAAAATATAAAGTCTAAATACAATATAAAATATAAAGTCTTAATAAGTGCAATAAAAATCTGCAGGAAAAAAAAAAACTAAAATTTTCTATATACACGAAACATTGATACAAAGACAAATTATTATTGGCAAGCTATCTGCACAGCCGATGAAACCATACATGGACAACAAAAGATAAAAGAATACACAATACCAAATTTTAAACCAGTAAAATAGTGCATTACTGTCACATGCACAGATCAGGTGACGCGTCAAGGTCACGGGAATTAGCGCGTCACCGTCTATATAAACCGGAAGC
>JBBPCY010000019.1:2003268-2023584 GCA_037974405.1 Brachyalestes nurse | reverse complement strand
GAACGAAACGAACTGTGATTGGTTGTTTGACATGTCGGTCAAACGGCCTTATGGGCGGGCCTTGGCCAAAGAAAGCTACTATGAATTCCAGACCTTCAGACTGACATCTTATCGTATCTTTACCCACAAGGCAAGTGTTTTACCCACTTGTGTTATATGTGTGTACCCAGCTTTGCAAATCTTGTTAGTGTGATTGAATTGCACTTGGCACATTTAAAACAGCCATTATAGCCAGACTTGAACATCCAGTCAGTTTAGATTCAGTAATGCCTCAGTGCCAAACCTCTGCAGCACCCACAACATTAATATTGTTCTTGTAAAACTCAAAACACTGTTTAGGTGAAAGCTTAATGCTATAGCTGAAATACTGACCCATGATAAATAGCTGCCTTGCTTTGCTTTAACTATGAACACTTATCAGACACGTTTATGCTTGTGTCAAAAGTACACTGAAAAATGGACTAAACAGTGCCGTTAGGAAGCGTTTAAGCTTAGACAGCCCCCCATCTTCCCTTGATAGGAGGCCATGCTGAAGAAAAAGTGAGAGGGAGAGTGTGTAGACACACAGGGTGTAGGAGGTTGTAAGGCTGTCAGTATTTCAGGCACATTACTGCAGTCTCCCTCTGGCTGGATCAGGTGACTGCAGCTCAGGATGTGGTGAGACAGTTCATCCTCAGATTGATTCACTTCCTATTGAATTGCTCGCTAAAACTGAGGTGTAATTTAAGCCGCCCTTGTGAGGCGAACGCCTCTGTTTCACTTGAGAAGAAGAGGTGATGTTTTCATGTCAACATTTCTATCATAGCAGCATAACTTCAACCAACACATTGTTTTCTGTGATACTACACTCTCAAACATAAAGGTTCATAGAAACTGTCCATTATTGTTCTTTAAACCACTACAGCCTTTCCATTGTTTTTCTTTAAACCTGGAGAAGGCTCTTCACACCAATTACATTTATGAAAAAATGGAGAACAATCTTTTGAAAGGTTCTTTAGGATACCAACAATATGGGGTGTGCCGAACCCATTTCCTGTCAGAAAGAAGATGCACTGGCCCCTTAGGGTACAAACAATGTAAATGTACCCCTAACCCCATAAATTCCACCAACCCACCTCCCCAGTTGGTGGTTTCAGCTGCTTTAAGATGCCCTCATTGCTGACAAAAGTGTTCAATTGCACACACAGCTTGTATATAATCTCCAAATACAAGATCTGGTAATAGAATGGGATGCTCTGAAGCAGCCAAACATGAGTCCCAAGGTCACCATTGGGTAGACGGGTGTAAAGTCCCCCAGTATTGGTCTATGAAGCAGTTATGGAGGACCATCTATTACCTTTGTGATTAGGCAGTTTGTGAGGCATTTGTGAACCAGAAGCATCATTAAACATCATTTACATTTATGGCATTTAGTAGGCGCCTTTATCCAAAGCGACTTCCATTCCCTAACTACAGGGGACAGTCTCCCTGGAGCATTTTGGGGTTAAGGGTCTTGCTCAGAGGCCCAGTGGTGGTCTGCTGGTAGGATTTGAACGCATGACCTCTTGGTCCAGAGGCAAGTATCCTACCCACTAGACCACCAGCACTTTATGTGCAACAGTGTAGAAAGGTAAAGTCTGGGGTCTCTTCTGATGCCTATATTACTTACCACTGTGTTTTTCCACTTATGTAGCATTGTGGTATGTCTCAGACTAGAATGCTGAGAACAGTTTACAGCTGCATTTGCTCCAGCACACAGCGCAGCTTTGACGAGAATTTCTCTGAACTGTGGAACAATACCTTTATTGGTCTTTTGTGAGGATGGCGTATTGGGAATTTTTAAAGCATCTCCACCACAGATACATTAAAGAGTCTCTTCAGGCTGTGACCACACTGAAATTGTGCACATGAAAAAAAAAATGCCATTCCCTCCACATTTCTCCCTTCAATGGAGATTCCTGTTGAGCTAGCTGGCAGCTGTTCAAAATAGTATCAATTTCAGTGAATGAGAGGGCTAAGCTCATAAAATGTAATCTCCTTAAGGCGAGGAAAAGCAGGCCAGAGCGTGCACAGTTCATTTGAATTGTAAGTGGTCCAACCCGGGGGAAAGTCAACCGCCGTGTCCTGAGTGACTCTGATCACCTTTCCATCGATAAAGTGTGCCCAAGGCTGCAGTTTTCACGTGGGGTGATTCTAGATTACCACTGGGAGGCATTCACGTAAACAGAGTCCACACCAAACCCTGCCTCAAAATCAATGCAGCCCTGCCAGCAAGAAAGCATGGAGTGACACATAACTGAAATGCATGCAGGCAAAATTGAGGTTATTACAGAACAAAAAACATAATTGGATATATTGTCAATACAAAATAATGGCAATGCTTGAAAGTAAACTAGAAATGCGGCTTCTAAAAATGTCTATACTTTTACACAGTTTCTCAATTAAATCGCAAGCTTAATCTAATCTCCATCGACTATACACAATAACAAAATTGCTGAAGTAATGGGGATCCCTAAAGTTTGGGCAATACAAAGGTCCTTCAGTATATATATTATATTGCAGGATCATCAGAAAGTAACCTTGATTGTGATCTCATCTAAAAGCTAAAAAGTCAACATCTGAAGTTTGCATCAAAACATACCAGTTTATTCCTCAGCTGTTAATCATTATGGTCTTGCTTTGGGGAGGCAAGTGGCACAGAAAATGTAGTGGAAATATTCTACTAAATATCAACAATTCCTTGATGCTAATTTCTCACAGACTTTGGGCGAAACTAAAGAAGAACTGAAGAGGTTGAATCCTACGAGAAGACAATGATCCAAAACATGCTTCCAAATCAATCTTGAACTACTTTAAAGAAATGGCCTTCACCATCCCTGCATCTGAATTTTATTCAAATCTGTGGATGCGTCCTCAACAAACTGTGCATGCAAGACAACCAATGATTGACCAGTTTTAGAACTAGAAGTGTTTTGCAAGAAAAGAAGGGGGAAAATTCAAAATCAAGAACACAAAGATTGTTAGCGCGCTACAAGAAACACTTTGAGGCAGTTTCAGACACAGAGGGGCTTTTACTAAGGGTACTGAGGGTTTTAATTATTACCTGTCGCAGCACATCTGACGCAGCTAATCAGGTAATTATCAAGTTCCTCACATGTTCTGGGATTCATCAGCAGGTCCTTGGCACTGGAGCTAAAAAGCACTGCTGTATATATTTGTGGAAACCGACATTACACAAGTATTCAAAAATCTTTACAGTTTTTAATATAATGTCTATTTGCTGTGTTTGCATTGTACTGCTTATAACCACAGACAATGATTTGCAGAATTCAGCTCCGGGAATCCACTGTACAAATTGTCATTAGGTTAAAAAACGCTGGTGTATTCCTTTAAGCATGTCTGTGAAGTAGGTCCCTAAACGGAAGGCTTAATGATATTTATATACATATATAATTTCCTCCCCTTTGGTGATGCTAGATTCATTCTTTACTAAACTGAGTTGGAATTCAGTTGATGTCAGTACATGCCAGAAAGGCTCACTTTTAACATGCACTGTTTACTCACTATGCTCCGGCTCCCTCACTGTGAATTACCATTCCTTCCCACAGGTGTACTTCTGTCTTCCTCAGCCAGGCTCCCTCATTCACATGCCAAACTTCATTCCAAAACATGATTCAGGGAAGAAAAGAGTAACCTAGTTAACAGACCCCTTCAAAGGCAATGGATATTTCATAAGTCCTACAGAAGCTATTCATCCTCGGTCAGAAAGGGCCAGGGGGAAACACGCCGCACTCTTTGATCTTTTGGGGTCTATTGTGTTGGATAAAGGGCTTGGTGGTGTATGGAGTCATGACACCTTCACCTTTTCTTCCTGCCATGTTCTGTAACCAGCTTATTTTAACAAAAGAAAATACCCTCCATCCCACCGTGCTTTAAATTCTACCATTTATTCACTGAAATGTGAAAAAAATGTGGGTTTTTTTGGTCTGATGTAAGATTGTATATTATAGGCAAGTTTACCTGGATTTCTTTATAGTGGTGGCAAACATGGTCAACTGTTTTGATTGTATATGCAATGTTGACATTTGTAAGTAAAGTGGTAAGGCTTTTTAAATAAGGAAACTTTTATAAAGGCTACATAGTCTTCAGACGTCCTATTACCACCACCGTGAACAATTCTGACCCTTGCAGTTTCTCTAGAAATGTGCATTTTACATCAAAACATACAGAATGACTTTAATGTACCATGACTGATTATGCAGAAAAATCAGTGGCTCCCCTTAAATGTACATCGTATTTTTTTTAAATAGCTTGAGAATGTATTGTTTTGCTGGATGGAAATGCAGTTACTTGCCAGTTACTGACTCCTCTGTAGCCGTTAACTCATGTGTGTGAACAGAAGTCTGTAAATACAAAAGCATTGGAATTACATCAATGAATTACAGAGATAAAACATTTTAATGACGGTTACACAAGAGAATTTGAGTGGCATCTTAAAGAGTGATATTTTTAAGTATGCCTAAAATGAATCCTCCCTCATGCATAAGTCATAATTCTTGCTTCACAATGAAAGGAGGGAACAATACCTGACATTCCTGTCCGACAAAACTGTGCAATGTTTTCTTGGACATGATTACCGGCGGCATTAGCATTTCTGGATAAAATATTCCTGTCATTTTATGGCCAGTTACAGGGAAAGAGTGGGAGAAGACATGGTGAAAAGCACGTTTCCCCTGTAATACTAAAGAAGCGCAGAGTATTGATTGCTGTCGAGCTGAGATGAGACGACGTTGCTTTGAGCCCTTGACGTGTGAAATACCGTATGGATTTTCTCCCTCTTGACTGTGATCTCTCTGCCTCTCCCAGTGCCAGCAGAAGGGGAGAGCAAGAGTTAGTGTAGTGCTATGTAGAGCCTTGCTCTAAGATCCGAATAGCCGGACTGTTCATACACTCTCTCCGTGCAGAAACGCCTGGAGAAGTGACAGGTGCTGGCACCAGAAAGGTCATCCAGGGATATTTGGGATCTATGTGATGTGACTCAAAATTTACTGAGACAGAACGTAAAAGGGGAGTCTGATCTTTTGCAATCTGGTACTGCTAGCTGTACAGGGAATATAAGTTAAGTTCAAATTCAAGTTTATTTACAGGGATCATCATCATACACAAAAGGTCATTCAATGTGTTTTACAGAAATACAATAGACAATCAAATAAAATGGAATACAATCATGGAAGAAAAAGAAGAAAAAAAAAGAATATATAGAAAATCGATTGAAGAAAACTCAAATACTGCAATAGAAGTGCAAAGGCGGAGGAGGAAAATGCAGTTATTAGCAGATTTGTAAAGCTACAGTTGGTGCAGATCTGATATTGATGGGCAGTTTGTTCCAGCAGCGATCTGCATAATGACTAAATACCATTTCACCAGGTTTAGTTTCAGGAATATGTACTTCAAACATATCAGTTATGTATTTAAGACCATTACATGACTTGTACACAACGAGTAATGCTTTAAAATCAATTCTGGTTCAGTTAGAACTCTAGCAGCAGAATTTTGAATGAGCTGGAGCTGTCTAATGGACTTTTCAGGAATCCCAGTGAGGAGAGTGTTGCAATAGTCAACCCTGCAGAAAATAAAGGCCTGGATAAGTTTCTCTATGTCTTGTTAGGACACAAAGTCTTCAACTTTAGTTATGTTTTAAGGTGCCAAAAGGCTGACTTTGTAACAGCTTTGATCTGAGCACCAAAACTAAGGTCTCCATCCATGATCACACTGAGATTTTTTACATGGGTGGATGTCTTAAGCGCTGTAGATTCCAGGTGGGCACTAAGAATTCATTAACTCATTCATGAATCCAATCCTATCGACAGAGCTCACTCAGCTTAAGGATAAATGTCTTAAACCAGTTATAAATCTTAGGTACAGGCTCTTTTATGTCAGTTGCAATGCTTTCTTCCACTTTGATGACACCACCATAGTCTTTTTCTTAACCAGTGTGGTAAACTTTACTGAACTGAATTGCTGGACTACACAAATTGTTAACTTACATTAGATATTTGCAGCTGTGACATGAACAATATAAGTCCATTTTCACTCAAATGTTTTATTATTTTCATCCCCAAAAACCCTTGAAACTCCTCATGAAGGTGGTTCAGACTTCTGGGAGCAGTTAAGGACACAGTATCCCTTTCTGTGAGCTTTAAAAATAAAAGAAAATATCTTGGTAATTGCCTGGGCCATCAATGGAAAGAGGCCAACATAGGACCACTGATAACTGGGTATCATTTGGATCACTGTTACTGTTTTTGCACGTCTTAATGTCACTTCTGTGTTCCAACCATGCGTTTCTGATCAGACTGGCCACTGATGAACACAAATGCACGAATAAATCTAACACAAATAGTGTGGAACAAGGTGAGCCATAGTTGTGCACCTACAAAGTGGACCAAGTAAGTAGCTGTCCCTGATAAGGCTTTTAATAGTATGTGTTACCACCTCAGTTACAATTATTACATAATTACATGATCACTATTACTTGAGATGATCGATGATTGATTATTTGATTATATGATATTATTTATTATTAACATGATCTCAGTTGAGCTTGTAACTGTGAAGCAACTCTTCTCCTAAAGCAGTGAGCGAATAAGGAGAGGGGTGGATGTTAATTGCAGCAAAAGCACTTTGTGATTATTATGACCCGAGTCAATCAGGGAAAAACCAACATGCCTCAAGGCCTGTTCTGGGAAAGAGAACTACAGGGGTTCGCTGGAGCTGTGTGGGGATCCAATTCTTCCGAGATGAGGCCTAATTAAACTGAATTTAGGGAGGGAGATGGGATGGTGTGGGGCTGGGGATAATGGGAAGGGGAATGATCCCCAGGCTCAAGGAGCAGCTGGCAGCTTTTCGAGGACGAAGAGGCTTCCTCCCGCAGCAGCCGAGAGGATTGCAGATCGTGCCGCTGTCAGTGTGTGTAATTTGCAGCAATTTCCTGCCGCTGTTTGTACAATGCTTCAGGCTGTGTTTGGACGACCATGTTGGAAAAGCAGTCCAAGCAGTTTGCCCACACACACTGAACTCAGCAGCCACTGGTCTATGAGCTATCATGGACCACTGAACATTTTTCAGTATCTTTTTTTTTTCATAGTTAAATGCTTCGTTTCACAGCCTTACAGTTATGTTTCAGCACAAAATACCATTTTCTGAAATGCATCTCTGAGTCATTTTATATAGTCTGTTTCTCATCCGCCCTCATTTTGTCTCTGTGTAATCACATCAACTGAAATGCACTGAAATATTCTTCTTTTTGTGCCAGAAAATGCCTTTTATGAGTTTTATCTAAAGCCATAACAACACTGAAACTTTATTTTAATGCCTTTTATTTCAGCACACTGTCTCCCTTGAATGCCAGAGCAGTGGAAGATTGGGATGAACGGCAAGTCTGTGTGCACATAACACACAGCCCACTCTGATCAATAATGAGCTTATGACAGTGATGGACTGCCGGAATCTCCAGAGAAACTGGAGACAAAAGTGTTTGCCGCCCACAACGCTAGGCCTGTCCTTGCTCCAAGGTCATGTGCCTTTTCACACTGACTGGAAACAAATGATGGGGTGAGGCCATTTTTTTTCCTCAGTATGCTCAAAAATTGGCTTTGTCCCAGGAGCTCCTGCCCTTTTCCTTTTATGTTACATTTCTTTCCATGGCTTTCTATTTATAACGTTAAACGTATTGTTTTGCAATGAGGTCTACACCATGTTAATATGTTGAAAGCTGGACAAATGGACAAATGTAATGATCCAATTCACGATGGCTAGATGACTGGATCAGAGTGCCTCCAAGATAGCAGGCTTTGTGGGGTATTCCTGGTGTGCAGTGGTGAGTACTTACCGAAAATGGTCTAAGAAAGGACAACTGGTAAACTGGGAGCAGGGTCCTGCGCACCCAAGGCTCGCTAAAGTGTGTGTGTCTGGTTCCATCCCACAGAAGAACTTGAAGAGCAGAAAAACTACAAAAAAGTTAATGTTGGCTACAATATGAAGGTGTCAGAGAAAACAATGCGCCACAGCTTGCGTGTGGCAACAGTATTGCCTAATGGCAGTGGCCTCTTTCAACAAGATAATGTGCCCTGTCACACTGCAAATATTATTCAGGAATATTATGTGGGTGTTGATGTTCACTTGGCCTGAGAAACCTCAGTCAGTCATATTCAGGTGCAACATCTCCAGCACCACCACGCTGAGCACAGGGGCCCCAGGGCTCTGCTGTTCACGCTGCTGTCACACGATTGTGCAGCACTGCACAGCTCAAACCACATCACATCACATTCACTGATGACATGACCATGGTTGGTTTGATCGGTGAGAACAACTACATGGCGAACAGAAAGAAGGTGCAACGGCTAATGGACTGGAACAGAGCCAACAAATTCACTGAATGTGGACAAAACAAAAGAGGAGGTTGTTGACTTCTGGAGAACACGCCATGATCAGTCCCTGCTGAAGATTGATGGCTCCTCAGTGGAGACTGTCCAGAACACCAAGTTTCTTGGTGTACACATCACAGAGAACCTCACATGGACTTTCAACACCAGCACCATTGCTAGGAAGGCCCAGCAGTATCTCTACTTCCTACGGAGCCTGAGGAGAACACACCTCCCCCTGTCCCCTAATTCTCACAACGTTCTATAGAAGGACTATAGACAGCATTCTCTGTAGCATGGTACAGAAACTGTGCTGCATCACACACTACAGAGGATAGTAAAGACTGCTGAGAATATCATCAAGGTCCACGTTCCCACCCCACGCTGCATCCGCAAAACCACCAGCACTGTGGATGACCCCAGACACCCCTCAGACACCCTCTTTTGCATCCTTTAGTCTGGCCGAATTACTGATGGCTGTCTACCTCAGTCTTTGCATTCCTTTACATTTTGGCACACTTAAAGACTCTGCTGCTAGATTACAGCATGTCATTATTCAGTATTCACTCACACTATTACTGTTACTACACTGTATGTTGTCCTGTCCTGTAAATTATAAGATAAGATAAGATAAGATAAGATAAGATAAGATAAAAAAGAACTTTATTTATCCCACGGGATATTCTTTTGTCCTAAACATGCTCAACGCAACAAGAGGAATAAAGATGGACAATAAAGAGTTTAAAAAAGAACAGAACAGTAGTAGTAGTGCAAATGTAATAACAAAATATCTCTAACAAAGTAACAAATAACTATAACAGATATAATAAAAATCTCAGATCTCAGTTCGATTGAACATTTGTGGGCTATGCGGGACAAACTAGCCTGATAACTAGACTCCCCCTCACATCAGTAACTAGCATTTTAGTCTCAGAGACCACAATACATCCATCCATCCATCCATCTTCTACCCCTTTGTCCCACACTCAGGGTCGTGGAGATACAGCATCACAGATATTGTAGAATCCATGCCTTGATGGGTAAGAGCTGTTGTGGTGGTACAAGGGATGTACACAATATTATGAGGATGGTTTTAATGTTATGGCTGATCAGTGGTTATACAATTATCAACTGCATATTTGTCTGTTTTTCTGTTATTCTAAAAAACACTTTTCAGGATGCACTCAAAACTAGTTTGGTCAAATCAGTGTGGAATATGTTGAAAATCTTTGTTATTGGAATAACACTAGAAAAAAACGATCCAGAGTTCCAAAATGTCCTCACTTTCCTGGTGTGAAGATGTCTAGTTTGCAGCTGAGTACTACATGCAGACCTGAAGCTATCATATTGTTTTTTTTTTATTAGTTTGGTTCTTGTTTCATTTCCAGACTGGTGAAACCCTTGTGGTTTCTCCCTGGCTTTTAAAAGCTCACCACATTACGGAATAAATATATTGCATGGGTTTGACATCTGACCCTCAATGAAAACAAAACAAGCAGAAAAGAAATTTAACTCACTGTGGGACCCTAGCGCAGACATTTATTGTCTTTTATTGGCCATAAAAATAAATTGGCTTCCTATCTGTTATTACAGCGAATGGAGGAGCATTAAGACCTCTCTCCAGTGCCTTCTCTGGGCAGTCCAGCCCAGGTGGTGAGCCGTAAAAAATCTACCACACAGTACTATAGCCCTGATAACAACCGGCAGGAGTTTATAGGATTGAAAGACATGCCGGGTTTATCATGTTGTCAAGGCGGCTGATTGTCTGATAGTCTATTGTTCAGATGGAGGCGAGAGGAAAAATAGTATAATAGGGAGACACCTTGGAACAGCATTAAAGGGCAGTTGAGAAAATTGGAAAGCAGAGAAATCAATGGCAAAAGTAAACACTGGTACTCAACTAGCATGTCAGCATGAGAGGGCTTATGCGAGTATGATGCGAATGATATAAAATGACTATGGTGGAAACAGATCACATGCTTGGGATTCACCACACACCCAGCTATACTATATCATATCCTTTTCAGGCCTTGAAAGCTTGAAATATGTTTCTCTGCCAGACCCTACAACATATTTTACCCTCTGGCATTGAATTGCTGGTGCCGCCACATGCACACTTACATGTGATTCACAAGACTGGGCAATTTAAGACAACAATTAACTTAATGGTCGCCCTGCATCTGTCCGGTTGAGGCATTAAAACACGAAGCTCATTTGTATTCAGGGGCATGGATGTTTTTATAGTGTTCTCTTCAAATTGGTTGCATATGTTGGAACTGCAGACATGATAGATTGTTCCGCCTAACATTTTAACATAGTTCTCATTCTGTGGGGAAAAGAATAGCTTACAAACCTCACTGGCTTTTGAGGAGCTATCCATTACCAGGGATTTTTTTTTGTTGCTATCTTGAGCATGATTGTCAAAGACAAGGTTGAGATTTATTGTAGTTAGTTCAGGAGTAAAACGCAATAAGTGATTTAATAAACAACTAAAGCTCTGAATTTAAGATTATTTTCAGCCTTAAAGGATTATTTAACTAGCCAGTCAGCTTTAGCCATGGGATTAACCCATCATGAAGGTTAGCGGTACATTCAACCCCTGCAAAGCCGCGGTTCAGAGTTTCTTAGAACCGAACTAATCATTGTTCGCAGAAACACCCGCAAATTTGCAGAAACTGCAAATATCCTCCGCATTTTTTTTTGTTGCTTTTTTCATGGCAATGCGTAATCTTTCATGCATTTTAGTTCTAAATTGTTAGGAAAATGTATATAATTGACTAATTTTGTAACATAAATATGAATCTAAATATTTCCAAATAAAATATAACTGTATAAATGTTTTGGTACTGTCAAGAGAACACAAAGAAAGCGTGTCTTGGGATGGTGAAATACACCAGTACTATGGTGGATTGAAAGTAGCCAATCTGAGAGTGTTACTCGTTTCTCCTTGCTGTTGATTGGCTGCTGCCCTGTGATGCATCTCTGGCAGATGCAGTCCAGAATTCTCGCATCAGAAAGGTTTCCCGAGTTTTTAAGGATAATGTATTAAGCTGAGTTTAAAATGAAAGTGTTTTGGGAGCATATTTAGGGGCATAATTAGGGTTTACACTATAACAAATAGGCATTTATAGGCATCACACATCACAAGTTTTCACAATTCGTGGGTGCTCTTGGAACGTAACCACCGTGAATTTTGTGGGTCGACTGTAATTTCAAATCGTGTAACTCAACATGGCTGGAGGCTCAACACGATTGGAGGAGAACACTAAATGCAAAGTCTATTGTATCAGCTAACGGACGGATGGTATCACACTGAGGGATGGATGGAGAGGGGGGGTCATTCTACCCACCCAGAGAAAGTGATGCTTTCTTGGCTGTCCGTGGCATCGCTGGGGTATGAACATCACCAACAAGAGAGCGATGTTATAACAGTTATACATCTTTGTCATTCATCCATCATTAAGAATTATTTTTTTATTATTTTACATACTGAAGCAAATTTAACCTATTCACCCGAGTGAAGCAGTGGGCAACTGACCAAGGCACCCGGGGAACCATGTGTAGGTATGGTATCTTACTCAAGTGTACCTCAGTGGTGCCCCTGGAAGTCGCACTTAAGTCGCACAAACAAAGACTTGTGACTTGACTTTAGACTTGCCCTCAACGCCTTGAGACATGACTCAGACTTGGGTGTTGTGACTCGTGAATCATAACTCGTAAACAAATTTCATTTCATGGAACTATTTATTTATATCTTGCACCCCTCGTTTGCCATAATCACCCCCAAAAACTGTTCACCTCGCCCCGGTGTCCCGTTACTTTTGTATGAGGTGAACGGTTTACAGCTAATAACGGTTTTTGGGGGTCGTTGGAAAAGTGTCACTGAGCCCTATCTAACTGTGAAGTTTCATATTTAGGAGTGCGAGATATATTTTTCATATTTAACATTTAGATTTAAGATTGTTTAAGGCAAATTTTCCATGTTGGTGAGGGCATATCACAGCACGCAGTCCAGCCCCCTGCTAAGCAACAGCTAATTGTAATTGCGGGTGTGGCCAATTAGCATATCTTGACTGCAGCACAAAGACTTGAGACTTGACTTGGACTTGGTAAAAATGACTTGTGAACATCTCTGCATAGCGCTAAAAGTTACTAAGAAAAAAAAGGAGAGTTCGGTCTTGCAGCCATCCTGCTGTTCTCAGCTGGATGAGACGATAAGCATGGCTAGTTCTGCTGACCTTTTGGAGGCGGAGTGGGCGGGAGTTCAGCTCCTCTCTCAGGCTTGCTCCCACCACATCACACACAGTTCGTCAAGTCGTGAATCCTCCCCCTTACGCAGTGCCTTGTCGGAGAGCGGCAGCCCGCCACACACTGAGATCCAGCCCAAAGCCCCTCTGCCATCAGGCATTTTATTAAAGCTATATTTCACACCGGGGCCATGGGGAAACATGCTCACTGCTCCAGTAAGCTGTAGCTGCAGTCTGGCAAGTCAGGCCATACTGGCAAACAGAAAGTGAGAGGGAAGAAAGAGAGAAAGTGGAACAAGCCTGCGTTAAACTTTGAAAACAAACTCCATCAGTCTTCTAAATAATGCACAGCAGATGGGGGGAAAAAAGCTCAAGACTGTCTAGCCTGAGAGGAGTCAGAAATGCAACACAAATGTTGCATAGCCTTGACAGTTAGTGTTCTGTCAGAGCAGCTGAATGCAAAGTTAATGACTTGTGTGGCAATTCATATTGGCTTGATCTATGTTCTGTCTTGCTGCAATATCCAAGTTTTCCTTCTCGCAGCGATCTTGTAGTCCAGAGCGGACTAGAACCATGAATAATTCCACTGGACTGTTCTTAATGTGGGCTGTTCTGTCAGGCCACAGACAGGGAAAGAAGAAAAAAAAAGAGTGAACAAGATACATGCAGAGCAAGCGGCTCACATACAGTGTATCCTGACATAAACATCCAGTCATATAACCCGACAGCTATAGCCCCCTAGTCCCTCTGCTGCAGAACACCACCTGAGACCGTGTATATTTGATTGTATTTTATCTTCTGTCTTGTATGTAAATTGCTTGTTTTGTACCAATTAAGCTTTGACTGAATGCTGCATTTTGGTTTTAGCAACTGGACAAAATAAAACAAAACAATGAAAATTATGGCAGTTTCTGGGTCATTACATTTTGAAGTAATCTCCTGCCTGTCCCACCTGCTCTTTGGCTCAAATCTTTATAGGCTAGAACAAGAGAGAAGGAGGAGATTTTTTTAAACAATAGCACAGATGCCTCTCTTGCCTGTGAAGTGTCACCTTGAAGATGCATGCATTCCTTAGTTATTACTTCCACTTTAGTCTTCTGGAGCTGGATCTCTCACTGAAACCACAAAGGCAACTGCAGACATAAAGAAGCTTTTAAAAGGTTTTTTTTGCTGTTTTTTTCTTGAGAATTTCCATTTTTCTTGTTAAAAGAGTACAATTTTCTAATGAGTTGGCTATTATCATCCAGTACAGTGCCTGTATCAAAAACCTTGTCGAAAAAGACTGTAGGAACTGGTTGTAATACATAGTATTTTCTGTCTAAGGTATGTTGGTTGGCATTACTTATTTTTCTAAAAGCATCCAGCATATTTTGTGGGTAGACTACAAGACTCCATTCCACACTGGGTTTTATATGCCAGGTCCTGGTCTATATAACTCTCATGCAAAGAATATTGCCGCAGCGTATTCATGTGTTCTCATGTCCTTATGACCTGTTTCATGGTTCAGGTAACCTTATTTGACAGAAACTTGCAGAAAGATTGCATGCTTGCTTTTTTAGATATACTCTCTAAATTACAAGTTCAATTTCTACCTTCTCTTCCTCTTTTTCTGTTTGTCTCTCTCTCTTGCTCAAACGCACACACACACACACACACACACACACACACACACACATGCATACACACACACATACTAGATCTGCATTACCAAACTATAAAGTAATCTAAATCTAACACACATCTCTCTGCACCCACACTATAATTTCTAATGCACTGGGACAGACCATAATTTATAATTATAGCTTATCAGCAGCTTTACCATGGATTTGCAATTGTGGTTTGGGTCAATGCATGTGTTTTAGAGCAGCGGTCACCAACCAGATTCGCTACTGGACTACACACAAAGAATGAATTTGTTATTATTATTTTTAATTGGTACAATGATTGTCTAATTATATGAAAATACTAATAAATAATTACAAACAATTACGTTCTACTCAGGTAGTAAGTACTTTGCTGCAATCCTTTACTCACCATATCTCAGTAAGAAGTTTAAAAATGTGAAAAACATGCGTAACATGCCCATCACAAGTTCATCCCTGATTACAGTCTGCGTGAGTTGTGTAGCCCACCCAGCTAGCTGACATGAATTTAATATGTCACTTTTCCAGAACGGGTAAAGGAGATAAAAGGCCCAACGACGTGTCACTTTGATACGTCAAAGACAGCAGAGCGTGAGGCTGCTGAAAAGGAAAGTCTCATTCAGTGTGAAATCTGTTGAGTCCTACCTAAGATATGGCTTTACTGTAACAGGTGACTCGCATGCTTTAAGGCTCCTGTGTGAAATACGTGGTGATATGCAATCTAACAAGACAAAGAAGACATCAGATCCAAGAAATTAGACAAGGATTAGGCAGGAAAATGGTATGATGAATAGGACAGATACTAACGCTGCTGAGAGATTTAGCCCGGCCTGGACTGACAAAAAACCCATTATGTAGCAGCACCTGATTGTGGGAGACTCCATTATCAGACACAACAATGGAAGGGCATTGATAACACATTGCTCCCACAGTACTACTGCTGCTACTGGACGTGAAACTTCGTAAAATATCATAAAATAATGTCAGAACACCAGATAATTAGTCAGATCACTAGCCTCGAAGGAAAGAATGATTTGAACAAAGGACAGTCTGAATTACTTAAAAAAAGGACTTCAATGAACTTTTTAAAACTCTCACCACATTACTGAGCTCAGTTTTTATTAGTGGACCACCTCTAGCCCAGGGATGTTAAAAGCATGGTGGCCTGGTGGTTAGGAAGTTGTCCCTGTAATCAGAAGGTCGTGGGTTCAAATCCCAGGACTGCTAGTGGCACCAAGGAGGTACCCTTGAGCAAGATACTGTCCCCACACACTGCTCCCTGGGTGCTGTCTTCCTGGCTGCTCGCTGCTTCACTTGGTGAATGGGTTAAATGCAGAGAATGAATATTGTGCTGTGCTGTGGTGTGTTCACATATGACAAATGGTCATATTACACACTTTACAGCATGCATTCAACATGTCTAAATTTCATTGCCAGCTCCAACATGTTATAGTGCCACAGAAATGTTCTTGGATCAGATGGTCTACACCCATATAGAGCTGGTGTTAAAATCCCTCTTGACAGTGTTCAATATTCCATCTGCCACTCTTCTTTTCAAGAGACTGAGGAACTGATGGAATAGCTGCAACTGATGGAAGCTGCAATATGCCATAAAACACTGTTTCCAGAACAGACTGAACACAGACACACTGTGTCCAAGGCTGGGCTTCAGGAATAATGTGGCACAAAAAGAAACCGCATTCTCAACCAAACGACACCATGCAGGCTAAGACTTAGTTCCTTCATCGCGATGACAGTTGTGATGACATATCCCAGTCACCACAATAGCCACAGCTACAGTCCACTGTCTCTTTCTTGCCTGCATCCCCTCACATGGAATTATCAGGAAAAAAAGGAAGAACTGGTACTTGGAGGAACCAAGCTCAGCCTCTCCATCACTGCCAGTCCACAGGTGTCACCCAAGAAGAAGAGGCGCCACAGCCCAGTGCTTCCTCCCCTCTCACTCAGCCTGGTCATGCTGCTGGGGGAGCTCTACTCCCACTTCCACAGCAGAAGCATCAGCACATCCACTGAACACCAGCAGCGATAACTGCTCCCAGTGCCACCTGCAAGCTTCCTGCTATAATAGTGTTGCTACTCACCAGTGCTCTCCAGATAAGCTGGGACCTATTCGGGTTCTGATAGAGAACAGAAAGAACAAGGTGCAGCTAATCAGTCCAGCTTACTTCAGATTTTACCCAAACTTACAGACTCTTTCCACAGACTTGAAGTCATTCGTTTTGCATTGCTCTTCTCATTGCCCTCCTGAAAAAGACCATTGTATGGCTACAGCGTATTCAAAATGCTGCTACTCTAACAAAAACCAGCTCCAGTCCACAGGTCCATACATACATACCTACATACATCCAGAATCTAATTGAAGGTGATACTCATTGTTTTTAGGTTACTCAATTGTTTGAGCACTAAAAATGCCTCTGAAAATGCCTATGATTGATGAATATGAGACTGGAAGGTCTCTTAGACTGGAGGGAGCTGGTCAGCTAGTAGTGCCCAGAGCTGCAAGCAAACAGGGTGAAATGGCTTTTAGTCGATATAAGGCTCACTGCTGGAAAATCAAAATAAGCTAAAATTGTCTTCTTTTCTGCTACCTTTAGTTAGTTAGCACTATTTTTTGTACTTGCACAAAATCCTGCTCTTTTATCTATAATATTTTTAAATGAAATTCTAGTATATTGATTGTATTGCTTACTTCTACTGCCCACTTTTCTGTTTCTGTTCATTTTAATTGAATACAATGTTGTGAGGAGAATAATCGACCAGCAAAGAAAACTGGCTGATACCAGTAATGTAAGCATGCCAACACAAAGGACCCGTTCAGTCACAAACTGTATTGCAAGACTGGATCAATTTCTGTACTGTGCAGCAGCCCCCCAAGATCTCTTCATTTTTCTTTATGATTTTGGCTGTGAGGCATCCTTTTCAGAGATAGTGATGGACTCCTTATGATGGAGACAACTGGACACCAGTACAAATGGACATAGACATCACAGCATCAGACAAAATGGACACGGCATTGCACAAAATGGACTGATTATAGAAGACGTTAGCATAGAGACTGTCACACAATTACTGGAAAAACAAACATTCACAATAACATCTGACACAGCTATCATGTAAATGTGGGAGTTAATGAGGGACATGAACTGATTAGTCTTATAAAATGCATGTCATTTTTTAAATGTAGACCATTTGTATGATGTGCTGTAGTCTGGCTGTTCAGTAGTTATATTTGTGAGCAAACGGCAATCTAATAGTGTTGCTGTATTATGTGACCTGTTCAAAAGACAACGAGCATGAAAGTTTACTGTTAACTGGTATAGTGTGTGCATAGTATCGTTTCACATAGGTCAGATTAGGCACATTATGTCTCATTAAGTGCATGAGTATCCCATCCTTCTGTTCAGAGGTAAATGTAAACCATATCTTTAAATGAGAAAAAAATGAAATAATGTTGATGTCAGTTTGAAAATATCCACCCAATTAGTATAAGCTAAAGATGAAATGGATTAAAACACTAAACATTAAAACCGCTGAAAGGTGAAGTGAATAACATTATCTCCTATAAATTGTACCTGTCAAGGGGTGGAATATATTAGGCAGTAAATGAAGAGTCAGTTTGTGAAGTTGCTGTGTTGGAAGTTGCAGTGTTGGAAAAATGGGCAAGTATGAGAATCTAAGCGACCTTTACAAGGTTGTGGCTACAATGGATACAGGTAGCGGCTGGTGGACTAGTGGTTAGGAAGTTGCCCCTGTGATCAGAGAGTTGTGGGTTTGAATCCCAACACTCCTAGTGACACCACTGAGGAACCCTTGAGCAAAGCACTGTCCCCACACCCTGCTCCCTGGGCGCCACGCTGGTGGCTACCCACTGCTTCACTTGGGTGACTGGGTTAAATGCAAAAAACAGTTTCACATTGTGTTCATGTATAATAAAAAATGGTCACTTTATACATTGATGAGCAAAAGAACTGGACCATGGATTGGCTGATGCTGTGTGCAGCCTTCTGCTGGAAAACCATTTTTCCTGACGTTCATGCAAATTCACCCAAAATTGTTGCAGACCAAGTACACCGCTTTATGGCAACAGTGTTCCCTAATGGCAGAGGGGCTCTTTCAGCAGGATGATATCTGCCATGCTGCCAAAATTATTCAGGAATGGTTTAAGAAACACAAGAAACTGACCATGGTATTACCTTGGCCTCCTCAGATCTCAATTTGATTAAGTATCTATAGCAGGGGTGTCAAGCTGCGGTCCTGGAGGGCCGGTGTCCAGCACAGTTTAATGGTTCTCCTCCTCAAACACATTCACTAAACCTGACAATTAACTGGTGAGGTGAACCAGGTGTTTCTGAGCAGGGAAATCACCAAAACGTGCCGGACCACGACCCTCCAGGACTGGTGTTCCACACCCCTGATCTATAGGATGTGCTGGACAAGCTCATCTAATCCATGGAGGAGCCACCTCACAATTTACAGGACTAGTGTCTTGCTAATGTCTTGGTTCCAGACATTTGTCAATTCTTCAGGCATTATCAGAATTCGTAAAGGTCACATCAAGAAGGCCGCACAACTGTTCAGACCGTGGTGCTACAGGCAAAAAAACACTTAAAAGAAGGTGGCTATGGACAGAGTGATGACACATTGAGCAGAATGTATTGGTGGACCTGCCTTCTCCATTTGGTTACTGAAATATATCGTCTTCATATAGACACTATACATGTATTGCAGCAAGCAATCCTTCATCTGTTCATTATTAATGAATTTAGAGACATCAGTGCCGGGGTGTTTATACATCAGTATGACTTAGTGCAAACTGTGTCATCTAATCTATTTGCATGTTTTGCTAGTAGGTTGCATCACGGTTTGGGTTAGTAACACAGATTGCCTAGCAGCTGGCATTGTTAAATAATTTTACACACAAACACTTATGTTTAGGCATAGTTATCTTAGCCTGATGACTTTGTTTGCCATAAAGTATTCTCTGAAAAAAAGTCTGAACCACGAAGGACAATGAGAGCAATTCAACCCATCCTGCGGCCTTTTGGTGCGACTGGGCGCTGAAAATGAAATTTTGTTCACACCTGGCTATTTTAGGCACTCATAACTGGTACCTTTCCTACAAAAAGCGCTTTATTGTATGCCTACCCTATACCTACCAAGCTCATTATATTAACATATCTTCTGTTAGGCTGCACTAACTACTGCCAAAGCAAATGCTTGCATGGAGATGTATTTCCCAGTGCAAGGTAATTGTACATGATCTCTCTACAAATCTGACATCATTTTGCTGTTTTCTTTTTTTTATTTGTTCATTTGTTTTGTTTAATGTCTGGTTTTACTATCCAGTAACAAGATATGTTTTCAGCTGAGCTGAAATGTTAAAACCATTGTCTGGGAAACGAGTGCATGTGAGTCTGACAGTGCGAATATTATCCTCCACCGTGATAGCACTTTACAGCTGAGTGTGGTCATTTGTACTCATTTGTCTGAGCTTTGGTACTGAGTTATTGCCACTTTTGCTTTGCCTTTGCTTCAGATAGGCTACTGCTTCTTTTATCTTCTTTTGCTTGGCTTATATTGCTTCACATACATCTCTGCCTTGGCTAGATTGCTTGTTTCTTTTCCTGTTTGGCCACAGTCATGCTGTGCCAGCCTCTTAAGAGTGTTTAATTTATAAATTCCACTGTTGCGATTTACTTTGTTTTGACCATCACTGTCAACCTGTTGAGCTTGTTTATCGTTTTGCTATTTCACACTTTCTGTTTCTGATGGGTTTATACATTTTATAACAGATCAGATTGTTACCTTCCTGTTTTGTCCAGACATTTACCAAAATGTTAAATTAAACTAATAAAATGAAATTATTGACAAAAATTTGTAGTACAAAAGCCATGTGTTCTTTTGAGAATATGTGTATTTTCCCCTTAGAAATTCAGCAAATGTTCAATAAAAAAGGATGATCTGGACAGACCTAAATAAAAGTTCTGCCATAGAACCATATAT
>JBBPCY010000019.1:1983767-2003168 GCA_037974405.1 Brachyalestes nurse | reverse complement strand
CCAAGCAAGAAAAAATGTTTAGTACAACAACAGATATATTTTGTCTAAATGCAAAAAGAGAACAAAATAACTCAGTGACGAGGTAATTTTCCAGAAGAGACCCATACAGTCATCCTTTGTGCTGGGGGAGGTCAAAGCTCTGCCAAGCAATAATTAACTGAACATAAATCACACTGATAAGGATGATGTAATTAAATACTAACACATTGTGTTCTGCTGCTTGTATGAAAAATGTCACTTTTGCAGCTGGAGGTGGAGATGGGAAAAAGGGAGGGGGATCAATTGTGTAACAAGAAAGCCATTTGCTTGCAAAGGCTGAATGTGATCAAAAATCTTTTGTGTGCCCGCTGAACTCGTGCTTTTTCTATCTACTTTTGAAGTTACATTAGACTGAACCAGCAGCAAGACCCACCAGGACCGCTCCTTTTGACCTTTCAGCAAACTGGGTTTGACAGGACAGTCTCAGTCGACTGGTTCCCCTATTGTACCTCTAGCTAACTCTTGAGGGGGCTGTGAATTCTTTCCATACCACATGCCATCATCATTACCTCCATGTACATAAAATATGGCAGGAATACCAGTCCTTCAGCCCAGCAGGGACCACAAATTGTCTTCTTGTCTCTACCAGCATCCCTTATACGTATCAGAATACCCATGATTCATGCTGGGAGGTATTTGATAGAATTCATAGTCCCGATGTTTGCTAATAATTTTATGGTGTTACTGTCTCAGAAAAAGTACACATTTGTGTTAATTACATCATCTTACTAACATGAAATGCAATCTTAAAGTTTGCAAACTTAGCTGTAGGCTTCATTAAGTGGTTCAGTTTTAGTTGGCGTAGATCAATTAGCAAACGCTCTTATCCAGAAGGATGTACATCAGTGCTCTAGAGTCCACATCTGTTCTTCATACCTGTAAAGCTAAACTTAAACCAATATCTGCTATGCAACCAAATACAAAACAATTCCTGTTGAAGAAAAGTCAGAGATTACGGCAAATATAAGGAATGCATGGATTAAGATTTTTTTTAAATATAGGAATATTTTGTACAAATATTTAGGAAATATAGGAATAAGCAAGAATAAGCAATAATAAGAGGCATAGTTAGTCACCAAGGTTCTCCTTGAGGATGTGGGTCTTCAAACGACGCTTGAAGACAGTGAGAGACTCCGCCGATCTGATCGGAAGAGGGAGTTCGTTCCACCATTTTGGGGGGCAAAGACTGAGAAGAGTCTCCTCTTCTTTTGAGCAATGGAGGTTCCAGATGAGCAAGGCTTGATTCTCTGAGAGGACGAGAAGTGACACGCTTTTTGATTGGTTTTAATCTGTTCTCCGTTTTTTAAAATGATGGAATGGTTAAACTCAAATAAGTATATTGACGTCGTTTTCCTGATGACACATCACCCTGCTCTAAGTATGAGTGCATGCACTGTCCTCTCAGAGTAACCTGTGAGTGATCTATCATGCATTCTCTGCTAATCCAATGGTCTTTGAAATTCCATTCTACAACAACATGCCACGTGAACAGAGGTCTGCATCTACTATCTGCCCATTGAAGGTTGAGCCTCGGCGTCTGTTTTTGGCTGATGATGAGTTATGGAGGAACTCATGATCATGGATGAAGAATAAATCCCTGGTTTTCCTGGACCCCTCTTACGGAGGCTGGGACCCTGCCGGCCCCATCCCAAGGCAGCATGTGTGCATTCTTCGCAGGGTTGAAATCCCTGTGGCATGTGGTTCTGGGGCCACATCCAGCACTCCACCCTGGAGGAGCAGATCTGAGCTGACAATTTGCCCCAGTCTGACTGCGATCCTCAACCTAGTGGGGGAGCTTGATCAAACCCATGTGGAGACACTGCGGATGGCTAAAAAAAATAACAGAAACTGGATAATGGACCCAAATATACTAACAGAGCCAAATATATCCTTTTTGTCTGCATATTTAACCAGTTTCACAAATTCATGGTTATTCCCCAAAGCCAGACATATTTGACACTTTTACTCATTATTTGCCTTTAAAAGTTGCAAGAAAAGAACAGGAATACAATATTTTCTGACTTTATTGTATACTTTATTTATGTCTCTTTGAATCAAGCAAGGGCATTCTTTTATTCTCTCAACAGTATGAATAATATACTTTCAATTTATGCTACGTTTGTCTTTGGATTTTATAATGATTTGAATGCTATAGTTTTGTCTTGCTAGACATCCCAACAAATGGGAAAAGACTCAAACTCATTCATACAGTGAGTACATCATATGTCATTACAGCTAGTTTTGTAACTTACAACATATTTAAATAAGTAATTACGTAATTATTTTGGACCAACCAACCAAAACAGTTGTGTTTGACATCAAAAGGTAAAATGTGACAGGTGAAACAAGTGTGTTGACTGACTACAGACTAGTTTGAAGAAACCTGTCATGCTGCCTGTTGCCTTTGTATATCCAGATAGAGGTCTGCAACGGGACAGGACGCCCGCGGGATGCGGCGCAAAAGCATGCGGCGCGGGTCTACATCTGAGAGTTTCCTGCAGGAGCGGGCGGGACTAGAGAGATGTGTTCGTGGGAGCGGGACAAAGACGTTGTTCTCTGGACTCCCGCAAAGTAGCCTATACATTTGCATTGAATACATTTTACAGTTGTTTTTATGTGAGGAACAACATATGTGGTATGGACCGACCTAACCTGCAGATGTTTGCGCTGCCGGGGTGACGGCGCACGTGGGTGCTTGGAGTCTGAAGCCATGGCAGAGGAAGTGTAGAAGCCGTTAGTGCTCTCGTAAAAAAGGGTACGTTTCTAACCAAAAGGCCTCGAAGGGTAGTCAGACATCTGGAAATCAGGTGCCCGATAAGATTTTTTGTCCCAGTCCAGCCCTGCCTTATATAACAGACGTCTTTAATTGGCAGCCAGAGTTGTGCCCACATAATATAGCCTAGTTTCATAAATTCCTGTATGTCAGTTAGGAAACAAATAAATTTGGTACCTTATTTAATTTTTCTAAGCCAAGATATTATAGCATTTAAAATGTGTCCGGTATTTTTGGCCTACCCTATACTCCACCAGCCTTGCGTGCGGGATTCAGCGGGTGGGAGCGGGACAAACCATAACAGATGCGGACGGGAGCGGGTCGAAATATTACACATTTCTGCGGGAGCGGGACAGAAACTTGCGGGAGCGGGATGAAAAATCAGTCCGTGCAGACCTCTATATCCAGCTGGGTTTATCTTTGCACACCAACATGCTCTTTAAGATTCCAGAGGAGTTGTACTGGACTTGTAAAGATCCAGGCCTTAGTCCACTTTACTGTAGGATTTGTTGGGGCATCCCCTTTTTATGTCAAATCGCAATGAACATTTTATACTACTAAGATAACCAAAACACTTGATGTTCAATATGGTCTTCAACTTAGTTTTTTCAGTTTATACCGGGTTTGTCTTGCATATGGTCGTATTCAGTCAGTCCGTTAAGCATTTCTCAGCCTATCTTGTTTGTCGATTTCTTTTCTTTTCACTTCTAGTCCCAAACTGTTTAACATTGTTCCACTGTCACAGTTACCCAGTAAAAAAGTTTACTTGGCTGCAATGGTAGGTCGGGAATTTGATGCCGACTTTCTGTCACAGTCCTTTTTGGAATCTGACCAAATGCTCTGCAGTATGAAATGTAATCAAAGGTATTCTGTTTTTTGTTCTTTACACACCAAAATAAAAAACAACGCTTCATTACAACAGCTAACTCCCATGTAAATGTATTGTTACTTAGCAATGGGTGCTCAGTGGAAAGAGATAGTTATGATGAAAAAATATGATTGGTAGAACATTTTACCAATTAAATATGGCTATCTTGCTACACAATGCACTGGTTCTGTAATGAACTACTTGCACAATTGTCTAGACCCCAGAGAAGCTGCAAACATTCATCTGAGGGGAGCAATAATTCCAATGTCATTATAATTGTCCTTGTAATTGAAGCTTAGCTGACTTTCTATTTTATTTAAGTTTAGTCAATAGTGGCATTTATGACCAAACATTTGCTTAATAGTGTTATTGTTTCATTCTGTGTAATCCATTGTCTTCTTATATATGATTTATGGATTAACATCATCTTTCATGTGATTTACATTGTGGGCGCTTTTTTTGTATTTAGGCAGTAAATTCATTTATTAATCACAACTAATGGACAGACAATAGCTCTGAATGTGCTTTTCTGTACACTCTCGCATGATTTACATGTCTATGCATTTTTAAATGGGGAATTTGTTCACTCTGACAGTGTGTTCCATTGCATTTAGAATTACTTTGATCACAACTGCAGGCAATTTATTATGGACCACTTTGCTGCTATATGTTGGATGCGTAGACAGTAAAATGCCATAGCCTGTGAGTGTATGCGTTTGTGGGCCTGTCCTTAACATGTCCTTAGAAACTGCTAAGTCTATTCCTTACCGATCTACAATTTTTATTGCATTAGACATACATAATGGAATGAACTGGTTTTAAATCCTGTTCTAACCAGGTTAGGAATGCTACTTTGGGAATGCATTTTTTAAAAGGAACATTAGAACAAGTTTTTCCATTTCTATGATTCTGTATTTGTATAAACTCTGTCTGACAAATTGTAATGCTCTGCATGAAGTGTTGGGGGCGATATGGCGTGGGGTCTTTTTGCACCATTGAAAATACACAGGCCTATATTTCAATGAAATCTGTACAAATGCCAAATTAACTGAATAAATAGTAAGAATACATAATAGGTAGATTAGTAAATGAATTGATAGTCAATAGGTTAATGAAATATTAAACTGGTTGCAGCCCAACAACTGAATAGTATGACATCTCTGATTAGATGTAGGATCCAGTGTAACCAAAAATGTTATGATGTTTCTGTAAAACCAATTAGCTGACTTTCCATTTGATCTAGTTTAGTGACATTTATGACCAAACATATGCTTAATAGTGTTACTGTTTCATTCTGTGTAAGCCATTGTCTTCTTATATATGATTTAATTTCCAAGCCCAACTACTGAAAAGTACAGAATAAAAGTACTGAAAATGTTATGATGTTGCTGTAATGAAAGACCAATTAAAGCTGAATAAATCAAACAATGCAGAAATGAAGTACCACCTGCTATTCAAGAGAAGAGTGTTTGCAAATGTTTTCATCCAGTCTAGTAAACTGACTCTTTAATAGGTCCCTGCAGTGTGTGTGCTTAGTAACTCCTTGTACCAATTTGAGGTCAATACAAAGAGAGGGAGAGACAAAGCACACACACAGGGACACACACACACACACACACACACACACACACAATCGATCTCTGACTGCCACAGTGATAATCCAAGTCTTTTGTTATTTAATACAGCCTGATCTATCACTTATCAAAGGCTGCTTCCTACAACTGCAGCATTGAACTGGAGCCCAAACGTCATTGATCTTCCTTTTCAAGGCCGCTGAAAAAAAAAGAGAGAGGACTATTGTTTGTTCACAACAGATGTGTTTGCAACAGTATCTCTGAAAAGGTGTGGGTGTACTCTATAGGCGAAAAACATGATTTTCTTTCCGATAAGCATGTTGAAAATGCTCAAGAGCTCACAGCACAAAAAAGCACTGTGCAACTCTATTAAAATACCTTCACGGCAGATCTGATGTCATGGTATTGTATAGCTTAGCCTACTATTCTTTATCTTTTAATTTCCTTCCTATGGCTTTGAGACCTACCTTTAGTTCATGCAGCACAAATGCGCAGTACCAGTGCACCAATCGTGAAACCAATCTAAAGCTCCAAAATAGCTTTGGAAGGCCATGAACCAAAGCCACAATATTAAGATGCAAGCCGGCAGCTTGAACTGAGGTGGCCTTTGGACCGCCTTCCAATCTCTACCATACCTTGTGGATGAAAATAAAGCATTTTTCAAATGTCACTTGTGCTACAGTTTTGCCATCAAGAGATGCCATTTCCCTCCAGTCTTAGAGGGAGATGGATCTGTCGCTGGATGAGTACTAACAGCAGCCAGGTGGAAAGCTCCCTGGGTTCTCACTGCCTCGGCTCCTGGCTGGCTCGCTTCCACCAAGCCATGAAAGTTGATGAAGCTGGGCAGTTTCAGGCTCTGACAGGGCTGCACTGCTAGTGGTGCCAGCTGAGAGGCAATCCATCTAAGAAAAGATGGCTCCCGCCACCTCAGCACACATTATAGACACATTTCTCAGGTAGCGGGGTGGGTTTCCATTTCCAAGGCAATTACTCCGTGCCATGAAATGCAGTCCCGACAAAAGCAGCACAAGACAGTTAGTGATTTGTTACGAAGAGTAGCTTGGCCGGATGCCTGGGTCTGATGCAGGTTTTCCGAGTGAATGTTAAAAATGTAGATATGTAAGCCAAGCCCTCCACCCCGTCCCATTTGTCCATTTTGATGAGGAGTTGGGCACGTCTGAAGCTCGCTCATTTTTCCAGCGTGTCATTGCCTGCATGGAATGTGCCCAGTGAAACAGATACGGGTGACATCAAACTTTTGTGAGAGCAGTCTTAACCTAAAAACTGCCTTTTGAAAGTGTTATTATCCATACCATAATGCTTTATCACTCTTTATTACTGTAAAAAAAACACTGATCTGGCCTCCCATCGGTGTTCGGACCAATGTTCTGATAATACGCATGATAGTGCTCAGCCATAAGATTAAAAGCAGTGATAGTACCTAAAGCTGTTGTGTTGGCAGCCAGGGAAAATGGGCAAAAATGGGCAAAAAACTGTGATAGCTAGATGACTAGGTCAGAGCATCCTTAAAAAAACAGGTATTGTGTGATGTTCCTGGTATGCAGTGGTTAGTACTTTTCAAAAGTGGTCAAAGTAAGGACAACTGATAGGAAGGTGTCTTCCTATCAGAGGCCACCTTCAGAGTCAGAACTGTTTTGGAAGAATGATGAGGACCTACGCCAGATATAGACCAATAGGGTCAGTCTTCACTGTAAGCTTAATGTACCTAAAATACAATTTTCTTACATTAACATAGCAAGTAATTATATTTTTACTTCTTATGTGAAGTATATATATATATGCATATATATTTTAAATAAAAGAAATATACCAGTGTAAGATATCAAGTCTTATCAAGTCTAGTGCAGATACTACTCTCAGCTGCATATTCGTATAATCAGTTTTAGAATTAGAATAAAACACCTCAGCTCTTAAAGGTATTCCATACTTCATCCTCTTCCATTAACCACAGAACGCTAATCCAATCAGACACAGCCTAGCATATGCTACATATCTACAGAACTATCTCTGGGCAGCCAGTTGAGCGTAAACCAATCTTGCACTTGGCCCTTGTGATTGAAATCTGTATTTTCTATTACCTCTCTGTAAACTGATGGCAGATAAGGAATGCCAAGAGCTTTGAAAGTGTGCATTTTTCTTCTCCTGGGACTTTTTTAGACTGTAAAGTAGGACAGCATTTCTCTCCAGTGGTAGCGAACTGAAAAATAACCTGCAGAGTTATTGATATATAACCAAGTTTCTCTGTTTTTTTGAAG
This sequence comes from Brachyalestes nurse, assembly GCA_037974405.1. NCBI lineage: Eukaryota > Metazoa > Chordata > Actinopteri > Characiformes > Alestidae > Brachyalestes > Brachyalestes nurse. The sequence goes on along the minus strand of JBBPCY010000019.1, from coordinate 1,995,638 downwards.
ATTTCATCTTTTCATTTGGGTTGTTTGTAATAGAAAAACATGCTCTCTGAGGTTGGTGCCGGTGAGAGTTTATTCCGCGAGACCCAGGCCATGTCAAACATGAGCTCGATGTTCTATAAATCATTAAATTAGGATTCCATTAGCGAATTAATCTGTTGGGTGCGTGCCACGATAGGACAGCTCAGTGGAGGGTATCCGAATAACAGCTCCTTTCCTTCCCCCTCAGTCCAGCCCACACTATATCCATCTGCATCTAAAAAGACTGTTCTGTCACAGCATGGGGTGTGGTGTCTGCCTCAAAATGGACTAAGCAACCCAGCCTAACAAATATGCACTTGACGTAATTCTGACACCAGACATATGGCTTCATTACGCTCTTCTGTGTTCCACTATTGCCGAGGACTCCGAAGGGATGGCCTCATTACATTGTCCATGATTCTGGAAACTGGAAATATCACTGCTTGCTCATTTTGTTGGCTTATTCAAGCCACCAGGGGACCTTTTGTAATCATACTATTACATGAGAGTATTGAGATCATAATGCAAATATGCTGTGACCTCCACAACTGAACTCTTTCAGCATAGATAATCTCATGGTCTAAAAATATTCTGTTCTGACTGGCTCTTCTGTGTTGTACTTAATTCAAAAGCAGTCCGGGCTGAAACTCTTCTTGTGTCCTGCTGGATGTTTTGGGTTTTTCTCTCTTTTCTTTTCCTCTTTTTAACGAAATGTATTTGTGAGGTGACTCAGTGGGTCCGAACTCTTAAGCTGACATTGAAAAGTGGGGTGGGAGGAGTGCACTATTTAAGAGCACCGCCTTCCTTAGTTTGAGGAGGAACTTGGGATGGATGGTGTGAAGATCTCTGTGGCAAACTGTTTCTTTGTTGTCGTTGAAGTAGGGGAATCTTTTGGACGGCTTGTGGTGTGGACCTGGTGCTGTATGGCTGATCGGCATGAGTGAGTGGGACTTGAGTCCACTGGTTGCCGAGCACCAAGATACATGGAGGCTGCTTGATCTTTTTCCCTTTGTTTTGAAGTTTCCTTGGCTAGCAGCTCGGCGAAAGGGGAGATGAGGACCCCCAAGAGCGAGATCTTTCTGGACGTGGCAGAGGAGGCCCAGTGAGAGAAAAATAATACGGCGGCAGTTGGCGGCATCATTGTGGAGACGGCTGCCCAATAAGGCTAATAATGTCCTGTAACATCATGTATCCGATTAAACCTGTGTGTACTGAAAAGCAATTAAAGAAAAGAATTGAAAAGTATGTTCGCTCATCTCTGTGGCTCCCAGGGGAGCCTAAAAAAGGAAAAAGGATTAGCAAGTTAATAGTTACAGCTATTAGTATTGGGTTCACTACAACAGAAGAGTGACTTCAGAACCGGCTATTGTTGCAATTTAGTAACCACATATAGAATACAGGAACTATGGAATGAACAGTACGTTTGATCAATCAAACTGATGGATGGGTCCTTTAATATAAACTACATTATTAAGTGATTTTGGTTCAACCTGAAACAACTGGTCCTTTACAAGTTGAGTTTATGTGCACATGGTACCATTCTGCATATATGATAAAGGCCAGAATTGTGATGATTTACAAAGCTTATGTCATGCAGCTTTAATATACTAGTTGATATGAGACGCTCCAGTTTAAAGTGAAGGGAAACAGACGTCCCTAACTGGCAACAAATACGGTGGTCATAAAATGTTAAGCTGATGTTCATCTAGTTCTTTATTAAATAGGCCTAAGATGCATTACTACTGTATGTTTGCACTGTCAACGTAAGTTCCTTCCAGATGAGTGCCAGTGGAGAACACAACCATCCACAAGCACCCACTGCTAACGGGCACTGTCCAGCCACCGCAGCCTGGAGCGCGTTTCTCACCGCGGAGATGTCGGCTTGGATTAAACAAATCCTATAATGTTAGAGGGAAAGCCAGTGTGGATGCAATATGTGGATTAGAGCCAAGCATCAAATAGAGGCCAGCAGAAGTCCTCTAAATTACTATGTCTCTAATTCTGTGTTGCTAGGTCTCCAGTTTCACTCATGGGATTTCTGAGAGGTGTCTAATTCAGGGATGTGCCATATGTGTGATTTAAGCCCATGTTGAAAATTCTCGCAATGACTCCGATCTCATACAGCATCTCTATCAGACCACAGAGGTTTATTAAGGCTTTTAATGATGACACTGTTAAGGATAGAAATGGCCACATCAAATACACGTGGCTTAACAATACCACGGAGATGAAGGACAAGACTAGCTTGGATCTTTACTGGGTTTTGTTTGTGTGTGTGATGTGGACAGTAATCACCCCAGCCTTTTTTAGCCCATCGTGAGCCACACCACTCTATAGGGGGATAGTGGAGCCAGAGGCAGCGCTGGCTACGAAGCCATAAACAGATAATAACTTAATGGCAGGCCAATTTGAAAGCAGCTGGAAGCTGGGCTGTAGAAGCAGCTGTTTTAACTCAGACACGCACAAATACACACACTGACATGGAGGCGCACACACACAGACACCAGAAACCACAGGACCTCTAAAATCTGATGCTGGGGGCGGGGCGGAGGGTTATTATATTTACATATTGAACCAGATTAGTGATCTTGTCATGTAGTGCGCTGGATATGACATACGAGTTTGCAAACACTCCTCTATACACACACACACACACACACACACACAGTTATACATACATGCACACACACTTAATCCTTTCAGGTCATTCAAGGGCATTGGGCCTTCACCACCACACTATGGAAATCATACCCATGCCTCCTGCCTTGAAATTCAAAGCATGAAGTGCTTACTCTCTTCTGTTCTTCTGTTCATCATTTTTGTTCACTTTTGTCAAGGTACCTCCCGGTGAGTTTAATTAAAAGACTGCGAGAACCAACTGGGCTCTGATGAACCATCTAATGTGAATTAACTGCGCATAAATTAGCTTGACAGAGTCCTGTTTGCATGACTAATGAAAACAGTACTTATACAATTTCAAGCAGTAGATTTTGGCTTACGTTACCGTACTTATTGTTACATTAAAGAGGCACTCTGTCCATAATAATAATTAAAAAAAAACCCTTACCACTACATCAGCTGCGACACCACCTACCACCTACTCCCTGTAAGAGTCACAATAGTCTATAGTAAGATTTTAAGGGTTTAAACACTAGGAAACCCCCCTTCAGATGATGTATCTTGAAAGTGGGAGGAACCTTTGAACAACTTAAATGATTTAGGGGCGGTTTCAAGAGTGTGGGTTTGTTTTGATTCCCCCCCCCGACCCCCCCACAACCTAGCTAATGCAGAAGAATGTGATGGCTAGGAAGCTACATCTGTATTCAGTACCCTCTATATTAGCAGTGCATCAGTGATTTTATTTTCTATATCTCCAGTCAAAGGAGCATGGTGGGGGTGGTTATTTGATATATTTGCATAATGCTTGCTTGGTATAGCGGTGAGAAAACATTAGTGGACAGAAAACGGACATAAAATTGATAATAACAGTACAATGCTGCTCAATGATACTTAGCATTACAAATAGCATATTAAACGCTAGCTGAAGTGCAGAATGTGCCTTTATCTTGCGTGTTGTTCTCTAATTTTACATTTTTAAGAATACCCACAGTTTGCAGACTGTGTAGCATGTTTTAATATAACAGCTGAGCATCCATGTGCAAGTCAGAGGTGGATTTATTATTGTGAAGATGGTTATATGGGTCTCCAAGGCTCATAATCACTTAAGAGATGGTCTCATTCCTGCTGAGTTCCCTGCTGAGTTGATTTGACAGATGATTTCATTACTATCTATGAGAAAACTAAGCAGCAGTTCTGCACGTTAAGCTAAATGTCACGCCAACTGAAACACAGGGGTCAATTTATATTCAGGGCTTTCCTCCAGGCTGCACTGTGGTTCCTACCATGTCCTCAGAAAAGACGTTGTGGTTCCACTCGGCTGGCCATCAGGACCCACAGTGCCCTCTACTGACGGCTGCTGTGACTGTCTGCGGTCTCTGGTTACATGTCTAAGGTCCTCATTAGAAAACCGTTGCTCGCATTCCCGCGGCCACAAGCTTAGATACTGTAATTTTGTGGCTTGGACTCGCCAGCTTTCTCGCAGGAGCCCTACTCTGAGCCGGGTGATTTAGTGCACTGATCTCATGAGCGCTGCCCCAGACTACTCATACAAGCAGTGTCCTCCCTCCGCACCATGCGTCAATCAAACTAACAGCAGTGATGGCACTGGAGAAGGATAAAAGGAGAATTTATCGCTTCTTCTTCAATGAGACATGGAGGGTGTTATCATGGTAACAAGCAAATAAATAGAGGAGTGGAGCGTTAGTAATGCTGAAAAGCTCTTTACATGAATCAAAGGGTATGGCAACAATGCTTGCGGCAAAACAAGTGAATAGCATTGCGTTGTTTGAGCCGACCGTTTCTGTAGCACCTTTCTTTTACGACTAGCAAGCCTACCAATGATCCAAAAAGGGGGAGAGGGGTAACAATCCCGAGCCAAAACAGCATTAGACGACTAACGGCTGTTTGTGGACTAATTACGCGAGGTTGCTTTGCAAATCCTCGTTAAACAGTCGCTCAGCATGGGAAGGAAAAGAGAAGGCTGGACGGAAGCCTTCCCCAGGCCTGTTTAGACGACACGTCTGTAGTAACTCCCACTCCGCTGACTCATAATGAAGTCTCACTATAAAGAGGAATGATTAAGCTCAACATGGAAAGCAAATTTTGTGGTTTGTGTAAGTGGATTGCGTTGTCAGAGGGAACCAATTTATTGCAATGCTACACCTTTTGGAAAGCTCTGTGTGATCCCTGAGAGAGAGAGAGAGAGAGAGAGAGAGAGAGAGAGAGAGAGAGAGAGAGCTCTTCTGTATCAGGCGTTTTGGTCCACGTGACGGGAAACTCTGCGTACAATAGCAACTTCATAACTCAGCAGAAAACAGCCTCAGGCTACATACCTGACTGCCCCTTTTTCACAGCTTTCCCTTTTCTACCTTCTGAATGGAAGAAAAAGGAAGGTTCTCTCCAGCTGTGCTGATCAGCTATAAAGCTGTAAAAGAGTGGCAGTGATTTTCTCTTTTTTCTTCTCAATTCATGGATCATAATTAGGTGGCACTTCATTTAATCAATATTTATTCATGCCAGTGTTTATTTAGTATTGCTGATACAGAGGTTATCATGGATTATAGTAAAAGGGTTAGCTAGGTAGGACATTCTTTACACGCACACACACACACACACACACACACACACGCACGCATACTTTACATGTCTTCCTTTATGACCAGACATGTAAAGCAAAAGTAAAGTGACCATCTTTGTCATATGTGAACAGCACACAGTGTGAACTGCACGAAATTCTTCTCTGTATTTAATCCATTCACCACGTGAAGTAGTGGGCAGTCAGGAACCCAGCGCCCAGGGAGCAGTGTGTGGGGACGGTACCTTAGGGTACCTCAGTGGTGCCACTAGAGGGGTTGGGATTCGAACCCACAACCTTCTGATTGCAGGTTACCACTAGGCTACCAGCTGGCCCATGAGTGGCTGAGTGGTTTCTGGAACATAAAGGTATCCAGACTCACCTTAAAAAAGCTTTTGTGTTTGAGGAAGTGTGATGTCTGCAGTGATACAAAAAGGTTAAAAAAAAAAGCCTTGCTGAAATAGCGATGGTAAGCTAATGACTGTTTGCTGTGGACTAGTCTGGCATCAGATGCTCTGCCCACACACAGATGGTCTGTTTGATATTTTTTACACCTAAAGCTGATCACAACTATCTTGATTTTAACAGTCACATTTAGATCAGACCCCCCGCCCCCAGCCTATCTATCCAAAAAATGCATGATCCGAGACGGATGTGGTCTCTCTGGGGATCTGTTATTAAGTCTGGAGGTCCCAATCAAAGATGTTTGATTTTAAATACAATACAAAAACATTTCTTGATAAACTTTGGATCATAGGAAGGAGAGCCCAGTCTCACGAATTTTTGTGCAGCCATCACAGTATACAGTGTAATCAAAATACATGCTGTGATCACGCTTTAGGGTTTTTCTTTGTGCTAGGACAACGCTTCACTTTTTCGTGCTAGGACAAGGCTTCACTACCCTGTATTTTAATGCGCACTTTGTCACATCGCCAGTATCAGCGGTAACTGGTGACTGAGGAACAGTAGGAGAGAAATAATGAGTAGGAGAGAAATAATAATGTGAAAAGTGGTTGAAACAGGTTGAAATGCTGTGAGACGGGGAAAGTCCCTAACTCTAAACCTAACAGTCACCAGTTAGCACAGATACTGGCGGTAAATACACTGCGCATTAAAATACAGGGTAGTGAAACGTTGTCCTAGCACGAAAAAAGCCCTAAATCGTGATCGCAGCACATATTTTGATTAAATTGTATGTCGTAATGGCTGCATGAAAAGTCATGAGATCAGGTTGGGAAGGAATAATAATATTAGTTTTGATTATCATCTCTGGATTGAAATGCCATGTGTGTGAAGTTTTGGGGCAAACAAGAGTGCAAATTATGGAGCTAGATATTACAGATCTCTTTTGTGCCAAGAAATAAAAGAAATAATGTGTTTCTCTGATTCATTTGTTTATTCAGACCAGCAGGACATCCCCCAACATGCCCATGGCTTTTGTGTTATTTGTGGGGTGATAAAGACCACCACTGCTTGGAACTGAAAGCAGTTGTCTGTGACTGAGCCATTCATAGTGAGATAGTAACAGCCTTTTTTGTTAATTTGGAGCATTTTGTAACTTTTAAGAAAGACACACTGTTCATTTGCACAGGTTTGTTTTTGTTGCAGTCCTGTTTTGAAAATCCTCTGGTCAAATTTGACATATGACTTTTTGTTTTTTAGATTTTATAGTACGAGTTTGTAATGTCATACTGTTTTAATATCTTATGAAGCACATTTCTTTTGCTTTGCTGTAGAAAAAAATTCTTTACAGTTTTCCCTTGAAGCAAAATTACAATGTGTTTCTCTGATTTATTTGTTTATTCAGACCAGCAGGATATCACCCAACCTGTGCATTTGTGTTATTTGTGGGGTGATAAAGACCACCACTACTTGTGATTGAAAGCAGTTGTCTGTGACTGAGCCATTCATAGTGAGATAGTAGCAGCCTTTTTTTTTTTATTAACTTTAAAGAGAAACATCCTCACGAGTTTCCTAATACATTTGCATAGGTTTGTTTTTGTGGCAGTCCTAGTTTGAAAATCCACTGTCACATGAACAGTGGTCTGTGGTTGGTCATTTTGCTTCAAACTGCCCTTTTCTAATAAAGTAGTTGGTTCTTGGCCATGCTAAGTGAGAAAATGCATTAGATCAGATGATAGAAGTCTGGCTTGTGAGACTGGCTGTAAACTAATTGCATGCAAAATACCACAATTGTAGAAGAAACTGTGCCTGCACTGCCAAATTCACTCCACTATCATGTTATAGTGTGATTTGCAGTGCAAACCTGTTTTTGCACGACTATGGGTGCCTTGACAACGGCACCGAGTGCTAATAACTCAGGTACCACCAGAATAGAAGCATTCATGAGTTGCGTTCCTTTACTCTGACTGATGAGGTGTTTGTAATGGTCACCTCTCACCTACTTTGGCGCACCTTCCAGTCAAGGCCGGCACACTCTGCCCTAACCTGCAAATGTGACTAATAGGAAATGGCTCTTTTCCCTGCAGCCGTGAGCCATTATGAGCAGGAGATGGAATGCCAGGGCTTTGCTGCTTGTGGGAGTTTCGGATCAAACCGTCATTGTTGAAATGCTTCGGCAAAGGGTGCCAGAGGCTAAAAAAGAAGGGAGTGGGGGTTGGAAGACGAGGATTCGTATAGATTCCTGGTATCCATGTGCAGTGCAACTGTTTGTTTTGGAAACAAGCGAAAACCTAAAGCTGCAAAGTTGCAATAAAATTGCAACAAAGTTTGGCACAGTTTAGTAGTTGTTGCTTCTCACTTATCTCCATCAAATAAGCAGAGAGAAAGTGTGGATTCCAAGCTTTCAGTCGATTTGTACTCGCAAGTTGAAGAGGACACATTTTGTCGTTTGAATTAAACGAATTATAAACAATGTAAACCCAAAAAGACATTTACATCAAATTCAATATGGGAATAATACAATGAAATGTATTTTCTAGCATGTATTTTGCATGTTTAGTCTTTTTTAGGATTTCTCATGGTCTATTTTATGCCAAAACCTGTTTATTGTCAAATCTGACATATGACATTTTTAGGTTATATATTACTAGTTTGTAATGTATTACTGTTTTGCTATATTTACTATGTTATGAAGCACTTTGAGACACATTTCATATATTTTGCTTTGCTGTACAAACAATCCTCTACGTTTTTGCCAAATGACAGTGATAACTGACATCTTCTTAATCCCATACAGCTTCGTAATTGCTAACACTGCCATGTATTCCTCCTCTGGGTTTAGGTGCACCGCTGCCTATTTTAAGCTTAAACCCCAGTCAGTTCGTTTCTGGAGTGTGTAATTGACATGTCGAGTGCCGAAATGGGTTTTTCTGGAGGCAGCGAGGCTCTGGAAGCCTTGCCTCGTCTCGCCTGCGACGCAGCCTCAGCAGAGGGTTCGGGTAATGAAATTAGCATGCTATTAATAATGATTTGCTCTGGTATCATTTTCTCTGACTCCAGCCATAAATCATTGAAGTTGTTTACAGCAGAAAGCCAACTTAAAACGTTGCTGTGAAAGGGCTCCTTCCTGCAACCCGCTTTCTGACAGCCAGAGGAGACGGCGACAAGCATAAACAAACAAGAGTCCCAAATTCTGCAGCAGGGCCCATGGCACACCATGATAGCACTCTGAATTATTGAAAGCTCTCTGGCGGTTTGGCTGCAGGGAGCTACAGGGTCTGCATGCTATTTTCACCCAGAGCTCAGGTCAAACCCACACCAGCTCTGATTTCACTTGCTCACTTTGTATCACACACACACAGACACACACACACACACACACACACATACACATGGTGTGAGACTACTGCGTGGGGATCACTTGCACTTGCCTCAGGATGCAACTCTTCTGAAATCTCCATTCCAAACTGACAAGTTTAAACAAAGCAATTTCAGGCCCAGCTGCACCTGCTGTGTCCACAGCCCTCCTCTGCACTGTCTGGCAGGAAGACAATCATTTGTCTCGTTACACGGCTGAAATGAGCTCAGGGTCTGAGCTTTGTGTGTGTGTGTGTGTGTGTGTGTGTGTGTGTGTGTGTGTGTGTGTGTGTGTGTGTGATCGTGTGGAGGGTAGACAGAGATGAAGAAAACAGACACCACAAGTAAAGAGGGAAGGTCCATACCGCAGATGCACAAGGTATTAAGAAATATCCTTGTGTTGAACGTTTCTTTTGCCAGTTCAGCAAATTCCTAATGTACATTTCCTCTCCAGCAAACATCAGTGACCTCTGCATGCGCCTCCTCAGATACCCGGGAAATATTACACAGGGTTTCTCCAAAATGGAGAAAGAGAAACACATTCTTAACTTTGAAGCTTTCAAGGGCCCATATCATGGAAAAGTACATTTCCATCACTTTTTTAAAATCTATCAAGTCCATAAATGGAAATAAAGCTGCAAAATCTGTTTTTTGCGATGTCACAGAAGCCCACACTAGATCTGCCTATTTAGCCCAAAGCAGTTAAGCCCTGCACATTCGCTTTGAAGTTATCAGCCTAAACTACTTTTTGAATGAGCCACAATGCAGGACAGATAATGTGGGGTCATTTTCGTTCATCAGTCTTAAAAACACAGCAATATAAACAACCTGTTTAATTCCAAGAGATCGGGTGAGAAATTGAATATAGTTGTACACAAAACTACAGAAACCTCAGGGGAAGAAATAAAACAAAAAAAAAGATAGAATAGGGGCGCTTTTCATTCCAAGAATATTCTATTCCAAGGCTTTTTCTTCAATAATTATTTGAAATACAACACAAACTGCGTTATTCTTACGTTATAGGAATGAGGAAAGGGAACCAGGCCACCGGTGAAGTTCTACAGCAACCAGAGGGGTAGCTCTTGACATTATTATTACTCATTATTACTTTTGAATGTCCTTGATATTGGAAAACATTAATATTGAATAAATGAAGGAAGTATTTGGATGAGAAAACATGCTGATAAGATTCAAATAGTGTTCATTCTGGTATCATTTTGTCTAAGGCAGTGTATTCATAACTATTTCATGTAATGCCTTTCTGTGAGGGACCTTTTTGAGACATTTTAATGCTTTTGGATCTCTGTGAACTACTGTGATTCAGGATCATTTCTCTAGAATAGCGTAATCCATGTCAAACCACTGTGTTAGATCCTCAATGACAGAACACAGTCTTTTTGTTAGGTGTGGGTCATGATGGAGCTTATCACTGAGAGTTTAGATATGCCCCATTGTACCAGTCACTGGGCGACTCCAAATCAATTTTTTGGAAAATTGAGCCTGTTATAGACCATCTGGCTGAGTCCCGAGTTGCTGACAGTGGTATCTACACACAGCGCTGTTCGTACAGTTGAAGCTGGCGTTTGAGTAATGCCCTGGTGGTTTGGAGACTGATGACTGGGACAAGAGGGAGGTTAACTTCTCACACATGCACTTACTCTCCTCCATTTGCTCAGTGCCAACCAAACCCAAACCATTTGAGTGCGAAAAAAACGGGGAGGGGGTTTCTGAAAAATTCTTCTGTGTTTTTCATTCATCTTCACAGTGCATAAAACTTTACTTTTGGGTGGATTGATAGTGACAGACTTTTCAAAACACACAGAGAAAGCGCCGTGTAAGTCAAATGGGAGGACGTTGACGGATTGCAAACGAAAATCTCTTGGCAGTGGGATGGGGACACGCTAGCCGGCATGAATTCGATCCAGAAACAGAGCCGGAATTGAGTTTTATTTGTTTGTTTTTTTATTGTTTTAAATGATACGGTTAATCTCTGTGCTCAGTTTACCTTTCATGCGCCAATTAAAACACAGCTTATTGGGCCTCAGCATCATTGGGGTTAATCCGTTTTGTCTCCACGGTTGAAAAGTGGCATTATTATGATTTTTAAAAAGAGGATCGTCTTTCCCGTCTCACTTCCTCCTCTGGCCCCGGGGGTGAGGTTGCTAGGCGATGTGTCCGATCTCCACGGTGACGTGATCTCCCCTGGGCCTGATTCTCACTCATCACCTACCGCACAAAAGAGACAAACACACTGAGATATGTGTGCACACAAACACACACACACACACACACACATACACACACACACACATACACACACACACACAACTGCGCAATGTGCAATGACACATATATAGAGCAAGAGAAAGAGTGTGAGTTAGAGAGAAAGAACACTATCCAATTGCCTCCTCACTCCCTGCACCCTTATCTCTGTCAGCCTGTTCTCACTCACTCGTTGCCTTGCTGATAGGGGCTTCCTCAGAAAGATTGGGCCCTGTAGGATCCACCTTATATACTTTATACTCTATATGGACAAATGTATTGCGAAACCTGGCCATTACACCAACTGGGACTTTAACGACTTCATTCAAATACATAGACTTTAATATGGAGTTGGTCCCCTTTGCAGCTATAACAGCTTCCACTCTTCTTGGACGGATCTCCACGAGATTAAGGAGTTCCTGATGCAATTTGTGCCCATTTATTCTGTAGAGCATTTATGAGGTCAGGCACTGATGTTGGACGAGAAGGTCTGGATCACAATCTCTGTTCCAGTTCATCCCAAAGGTGCTAGATGGGGTTGAGATCAGGGTTCTGTGTGGACCAGTCAAGTTCTTCCACACTGAACTCCTCCAGCCATGTCTTTATGGAGCTGCTTTGTGTACTGGGGCACAGTCATG
>JBBPCY010000019.1:1953127-1963483 GCA_037974405.1 Brachyalestes nurse | reverse complement strand
CTTCCCCAAACTGTGTCCACAAAGTTGGAAGCATGGCGTTGTTCAAAATGTCTTGGTCTGCTGAAGCATTAAGATTAACCTTCACTGGAAGTAAGGGGCCACTAGAATTCAATAATTAAGATGTATGTCCCAATACATTTGCTCATATGGTGTAGCCATAAAGTGATCTTAATCTGCTGAAACAGAAAGATGAGATGGCTGCAGATTTAGTGGTTCATTTAGCCTATTAGTTTTAATCTTGTTTTATTTTTAAATAATTTTATTATCAAGAAATGCAGAACAAACGACGCAGAACCATTTAAATTGTGAAGTCTAGAAAATAGGCCCTAACAAAAGGGGAAAGTATAAAAGCCCATTCTTGACATGTAGAAGACTGATAAGGTGTTCCCTCTGTTTATGTATGTATGCATGTATTGATTGATTGATTGCAGTAGCATGTCAAAATGTTGACTTGTGTTCAACTGCCAGAAACGAAGGAAGATTTTTTCCCTCCTCGACCTGCTTAGACTTTCATAAAATAACAGTCTGGCTCCCGTTAGTTTTTTATTACTATTTTTTTTAGTTTTTATATACTGTTCAATATAAGACATATAGCCTTTCCCTAACCACAACTTCAGGAAGTGCTAATCTGTTCTGAAGTTTATTCACTGATTTTAATGGTCACGATGAGTCGAGACAGATAAAGTAACACCGCGTACTATGAGCTGAAATATAACAGGAATGTGGACTGTACATACACACACACACACACACACACACACACATATATATGTGTGTGTATAAGCCTCATTAAGTCTGGTGACTGTATGTTGTTTCAGGTGCCAGACTGTTGTTTTAGGTGAAAACTAGGTTAAAACACCTGTCATTGTAATCTCGGGTCTAACCTCTAGGTGGAGCCATTTATCTTCAGTAAATTGAAATACCTGATTCACGGTGATGATCTGAATCACTCATCTGACTGAGGTTACTCACGGTCAGAGCACTTCTTTCTCCTGCTTTGACAGTTTTGTTTCTGTGGATCTTTTTGATCATTCCAGAAGGTTCTAAGTGGGCGCCCTCGCGAGGCCTGTGTGGAAGCCGGGGCGAGGGCTCCTGTAGTCTGAAGCGTATGGTTCATTACAGAGACAGATGAGTCAACAGTGGGGCCACGCTTCTCGAGAGAGATCAGGTTGTCTCAGTCACTCGTGTTAAAGCACAGGTGAGTGAGCAGGCCTCTTGGTGTATGGAGGAGGAAGCGAGCCTGCCTTGGTCAATCCAGGCCTGGACACTGATGGACAGAGCCCTGGGACACTTGTCAGACCTCTCTACGCTTGGCCTCTGTCTTGCGTGCTTTGTTTGGGCAGACACGTACACTCTGCTGTACGAGACGAGGCCAGAGGTATGGCACTGAGTCAGGCTTAGGTTAGAGCATCTGACCGAAATAAACATGTGGGGCCCAGCAGTCTTGTTCTTCTTCTCTGAGGACGTGAATACATTACCATCTTAACCTCATGAACTTGATTAACCTGAGCATGTCTCAAGCCCAGACCATACAGATGTACATTCCATGGGCAAAAGTATTTGGACACACCTGTTTTTTAGGGTTTTGGGCTTTTTTAGGGTTTTGGGTAATTCTTAATGCTTCAGTATACCAAGACATTTTGGACGACACCATGCTTCCAACTTTGTGGACACAGTTTGAAGAAGAACCTTTTCTACTCCAGCATGACTGTGTCCCAGTGAACAAAGCAAGGTCCATATTGAGATCCAGACCTTCTCGACCAACATCAGTGTCCGACCTCATAAATGCTCTACAGAATGAATGGGCACAAATTCACATAGAAATTCCAAAACCTTGTGGAAAGCCTTCTAAGAAGAGTGGAAGCTGTTACAGCTGCAAAGGGGGACCAAGTCCATATTAACGTCTATGTATCTGAATGCAGTGTCATTAAAGACCCTGTTGGTGTAATGCTCAGGCTTCCCAATACTTTTGTCCATAAAGTGTATGTTCATTGTCCACCGTCAGCCATAACCCTGATGGCTGCTTCATTTGCTATGCATGAGACTTCCTATATTCTGTATAAAACGGGCCAGCGGGATCCTCTAATGGTAAATATTGATAATGGCCTTTCTTTTTTCTTTTCGCTTGCAGGAGCCATGATTTTTCACTTTCCCTAAACTTCTCTCAGACCCCTCAACCCTCATCCAGCTCGGCATTAAGGTATTGCAAACTTGTCCTGTGGTTTAGGGCACAGTATGACTTCATGAGCAAAACTTCATTGGCAGCCATTTCAGCGCTCGTAAAGAGTCGGGATCAGACTCCTCTGTATTTCTGATGATTGTTGACGGTCACAAATTGATTCTTGATCCGCACTCCTACTTGGAGTTGAGTTGGTTTGTAAAAAAAACAGACCCTTTTTAAAGAAGAGTCCACATGAACACCTTAATAGAGAGCTGGATAGAGTTTGAGCTGGAGAGAACTAATGGGGATGTGTTTACCGAAATTTGGACTAAGTGGAGAGTTTTCCTTCTTGATTTTCCTTTAAGTGTATTCGAATGTCATGACTGAGCTTTGGTGCCCCCTCTGGCACAAACAGAACATTGTCCTACTAAATACTGAGCTGTGCAATAAAAATAAGCTTTAAAAACTACAATTAACAATATTTGCCAAATCTGTATTATTATTGTTATTATTATTATTATTATTATTATTATTATTATTATTATTATTATTATTATTGTTATTATTCAAAGGTACTTATGGTCCCAGCTGTAGTTCTGGAACAAGGTAAACCCAATGTTAAGTCAGTGTTTATGCTGCTAAAACGCCTCAAACATAACATTTCAAAAGAAAGACAAAATCTCTATATTACTGTCTTACATGGAAAAGTTACACATTTGACATGGCGGGCGTATTAACAGTATTTAACACTTTAACAGGGTGCTGGCGAAAACGAGGAAGGCAGTGGCTGGGTCACGTTTAGATTGGTTGCAGAGGACCTATCCTGCACAGAAACAGGTTCATCTGTGTCTCCATGTGTGTGGAGGCAGCAAGGCGTAATTAAGTGGGCCACCGAAGAGAAAGAACGTTTAAGAGCTCTGAATTAGAGCTCGTTTCAGGTCTAAAAAGTAATTCATCTCATCCACATTGCCTAACATGTTGTTTTGTGTGCATTCAGCATTTTGGAGCATTTGTGATATGCATGTATGCACTCGTGTTGTCTAATGCCTCAAAATGTCTTTGGAGATTATTTTGTTGACATTCATTTTTCATTGGGCCTGTTATTTCTCTGGCAATCATTTTACGTCCAATATTTGGAGAGCTTATGAATCAATGCCTTTTTAAACAGTATTATTTTTCTGATATTTTACAACAAGAGTGCCCTCCAAAGAGGGTTTTTTTTGTGGATGCTACTGAACAAAGCGACTCCCAGTCTTTAGATAGGAAGGAAATGAAACAGTGACCGTCCAGCTAATGCTTGGAAAGCCCAGCAGTGAAGCGCAGTATGAACTGAATATGCCACGCAGTCACCAGAGTTAACCTCTGCAACGCAATCCTTCCAGGAACTGGGCATATGTGCATTCTCACTGGCAGATTACACAGATGGCATGATCTGATGAGCGTACAAGCTGTCATCTGGGTCAGTGCTAGTCTCTGATTTCACGCCCCGAAAGATCCATCATTATCTGTATTGTTCCCGTCCATGGAGCTTATTGACCTCGGCTTCTTTACAAATAAAGCCCGCCGTCACCAGCTCTGCCTTGACTTTTTGACACCGCCGTATCTTCCCATGTATATTTAACACGCTCTCTACAGTGCATGCGTGTTTAATGGTGATCTAGCTCTGGCAGAAGCTGAGCTAATTGATGTCATGCATATTTTACTGTTTTTTTTTTTTTCCCTTTTCCCTCTGCACTTAGAACTCATGTCCTCCCAACTGGAAAATACCACTGACCTTTAGTTGACCATCTGTGTCAGAGCTGCAAATCAGGTCTATGAAAAAAAAAAAGAAAGGAAAAAAATAACTATGCCTGCTTTTGCCAGTGTGGCCAAAATCCCGGCTTTTTCCGAATACACTCTTACGTTTTGTTTCACATATAATGAAAACGCTTCCAGTACTAGAGCTGTGTTTTTGACCTACCTATTTCTGTTTGAGTTTTATCTTGAGCTGTAGAGGATGGATGGTGGTCTTTTTGTCAGGGGTTAGCCTTTCTTTGACCTCACACGTTTTAAAAGCCAGATTAAGGTGAAAAGATAATGAATGCAAACTCCTGCATGCAGCAGTGCATCGTCTCATTTACGTCCTATAAAGTTGCAGGGTGCAACTTTGTGCACAGAGCAGTGAAGCGGCATAACGTGTCGCGTTTCAGGGCCACTGAGCAGCTTGTCCAAGTGAAGAGGGCGATGTGGGGGTGGAATAACACAGAAAAGTACAATTTGCACGTGTCGCCTAAATAGCAACTGAAGAGCATGCCTTTAAACACTCCACAGATTTTAACTGTGTGTGAAATATTATATGGCACGCACCTGCAAGACTCCTTAGAGATCAATTACATAGGAATAAGATTATTTTATGCATTTAACAAATCTAATTTTTTTTCATCTCAGAATTAAGCAGCTACAAATACCATCCAATAAGACACTAGGTAATCTAATCTGCCATGGTTTTCTATTTTTTATTAGTCTAAACCTGGTAATATCTGCTCCCAACTCTAGATGGCAGTGAAGTTCTTTTAATAGGCTTTAAACCTTTCCAAAGGAGACCTCAGTGAAAGTTGAGCTTCTTACATTCCAGTGACACATATGTGTTGAGGGTTTGGGGAAACAAGCGTTTTGTGATAAATTCATCTGTTTTCTTTCTGAATAGCATTCATTTCTGAATAGCATCTCTTCTAGCCCTGGGGCAGTTTGTGGCCTAGTGGTTAGGGAGTTACCCCTGCAATTAGAAGGTTGCAGGTTTGCATCCCAGCACTGCTAGTGGCACCACTGAGTTACCCTTGAGTAAGGTACCGTCCCCACACACTGCTCTCCGGGTGCCCCTCATTGGTGGCTGCCCACTGCAGCCACTATTCATTTGATAAATGGGTTAAATGCAGAGAAAGAATTTCACTTTGTTCACACTGTGTGCTGTGCTGTGGTGTGGTGTGTTCACCCGCGATTTTACTTTAGTCTTTAAATAAAAGGGCCACTTTACTTTAGTCTTTAAATAAAAGGGCCACTTTACTTTAGACCACTAATGTGCTTCAGTCAGCTGCAGACTTCTCAGAAATTGGAATTTTGAGTATTAATTTCACATTGTTCACACTGTGTGCTGTGCTGTGGTGCTGTGGTGCTGTGGTGTGCTCACCCATGGCTATAAGGGGTCACTTTACTTTAGTCTTTAAATGAAAAAGAAATATTAAGACCACTGATTTGCTTCAGTAAGCTTCAGACTTCTCAGAAATTGGAACTGAGTATTAAAAGAAACCTGTCTTCAGAGGGAAAAAAAAGGTACGGTGTGTTAACACGGCGATATTTTTGTTTACATGCCGTGTGTCCACATGGTAGGCAGCACAGGTGATTTGCTGATCAGCTTGAGGCCAGTAAGTATGTCTGCGGGAGGTCTGCGGGAGTCAGTGTGGGAAAACAAAATTAATCCTGGCGGCTCTGGGTCACGGCACCAGGTCAGCAGCTTATTGATTAAACGTCAGCTCTCCAGGTGAATGTGATTCATAACTCCAAGGAGGCCTTGGTGGGCGATTCATCTCCGGATATCCACAGGAAGATTAAAGCCTATACAACACACTAAACATTGTCACATATGAACTTGATCTTGGACAAGGGCTCGACCTTAGTGATAAATTCTTCCAATCCAAAGAACGTGTTGTCTTTTGGTTCTGAATCATGCGAAACTGCACGGCCAGAAGGGACAGCATGATGACAAACATGGCAAAGAAAACTAGCTTTACAGTGTCGGCATGAAATCAGATTATTTTGAGCTTGTTAGTTCAATTCATAGTCATTTTAAAAAGCAGTCGTATTTTCCCAAAATTGTCCATGAGAACTATGTCTGTAAGAACTGTTGCCTGCCGTCATCTGATGTCACTGTACAGCGGCGAACATGGTGTTCGCTAATAAAATCAGGGTGAGGTTCTAACCCCCACTTATACCTATCAAAGAGCAAAAATGATTAAGGGAGGCTCTCCGAGCTACATAGCACTAGGAAATATGTCATAGTAGGAAAGGAAATTGCTATTCTATTTACATTGACTCTTCTTACTACAAAGTGTGTTTGATTCTATCAGAATGTTGCCTGAGGACTGTTTATGCATCATATACTACTGTATATGATGTAGAATATTCAAGTAAAATAGTATGAAACTAATGTGTAGCTTACACATACACTATATGGACAAAAGTATTGGGATGCCTGACTATTCCACCAACAGGGACTTTAATGACTGCATGCAAATCCATAGACTCTAATATGGAGTTCGTCCCCCATTGCAGCTATAACAGCTACCACTCTTCTTGGAAGACTTTCCACAATATTTTGGAGTTTCTGTGGGAATCTGTGCCCATTCATTCTGTAGAGCATGTATGAGGTCAGGCACTGATGTTGGATGCGAAGGTCTGGATCACAATCTCCGTTCCAGTTCATCCCAAAGGTGTTGGATGGGGTTGAGGTCAAGGCTCTGTGTGGCCAGTCAAGTTCTTCCACACTGAACTCCTCCAGCCACGTCTTTATGGAGCTTGCTTTGTGCTCTCGGACACAGTCATGCTGGAATAGAAAAAGTTCGTCCCCAAACTGTATCCACAAAGTTGGAAGGTTGGCAAGTTGGTATACTGGAGCATTAAGATTAACCTTCACTGGAAGTAAGGGGTCTAGCCCAAAACCCTGAAAAACAGGTGTGTCCCAATAATTTTGTCCATAAAATTTAAGTCCACCAGAATCAACATTTTCCAGGTCATCAATAATAGATCGAGTCTTATAGCATCATCTAAGTTTTTATCTCTGTTTTTTAATGTACCTTCATTACCTCTTATGTACCTTTTACACTATGCAATAACCTGATCATTTTTCTTTTATTTAGATTTCTCACAATGTTGCTAGCTATGTCACCATGCTATAGCCACACAGTTTTAGGCTACAAGCTCCATAGCTAGCAACGTTAGTGAGTAATCTAAATTAAAAAAAAAAAAAATTAGGTGTTCCTTTTTTATCAGTAATACCATAACTCTCGTCATAAACACCTGTTTATATTAAATATTCATAAATAACATTTATATACTAGGTTTACTGTTTCTTAAACCATACACCCAGTGATATAATAGGTTCTGATTCTTTGGTTTTGAGCCGTGGTTGTGAGGCTAACAGTGCTACCACACACTGGAACTCAGTAGTCCATATAGCCCATATTTATTCCATGAAAATACATCATTAAAACACCTCCAGATCTTCATTAAAGTCACTCATTCACTCAATGAGGAAGACTCATAATTGCTTTGTTAACAGCAGTCCTGTAGTTGTTGGAAAAGGCTGCTTGTGGGATGAAGTTTTATCCAATTTTATTGCTTACAATAAGTCACATTGTGTCCTAAACCACAAGGACAAGTCTGCTTTACCTTAATGAAAGCCTGGATGTGGTTTGAGTAGGTTGAAAGTGAGGATGTGTTTTTTGTGGAAATGATTTGGACCACTTGGGTTTTAGTGTTCGTTAGTGACTTTAGCTGCTGTTCTAAATAAAGAAAGCAACATCTGGACACGAAACAAGTCTTTTCTGAGCGATTCCATCTAGGACAATTTGAAAACTGCATTAATGTTATTTTTTCATGAACTATTCCACGAATTCTGGATTCAAGGGCGTTCACTGGGAATGCGTTTCTTTTCAGCAGCAACAGCCTCTATTGGGGGTCTTTACACTAGATGTTGGAACATTGCTGTGAGGATTTGATTGTTTTCAGTGACAAGAACATTAGTGAGGCCGAGCATTGATGTTGGATGTCTTCTGCATCACAAACGCCACTGCAATTCATGCAAAAGGCATTTAACTGAGCTTCTTCGCGACAAGGAACGCATTTTCACTGCTTTACAGTGATGGGAGGCTTCGTACCACCCTAGCTGAAACTTTGCCCTGGGCATAGTGGCCTTAGGGTCGTGTGTCTAGTTTCCTACTCCACTGACAATGCTTTACTATGGAAGGTATCCAAAGTTCTGTACTGTGCTTCATACAAGGCATCATTGTTTTAACTTGATAAAGTTGAATGGTACTTTAAGACTCAAGGTTGATGGTGTGGGAGGATGTTAGCTGTGGATGAGGATTCAGCCTTTGCCCTCTCAGCACTTTTCCTCTTCTCTGAGTTTGACCACTAATGGACATGTTGGGGTGGACTTGCGGGCAGCTCGAGCCTCATGCCATGGAGTCTGGCCACGGGGCTGTGGGAAAGCAATCCACTGTGTCCAGAGAAGCTGCCACCAGGGGTTAGCTAAGTCTGTTAGAGACCCCTCGGCCCCCTTTTAAGTCTCATTTGGGCAGTCTCCAAGGCCCGGGGGGGCGCAGTAGTGGCAGTAGTGGACCCTGCGGTGGCCCAGAGTGCGGGGTGACACATAACCTTGCCCTGTCACCGCCCTCACCAGTGCGTCAGCTGATATTAGGCTGATTGACGTTGACCCAGCGCGCGGGCTCCCTGGGTTTAGCGGCTCTGTATAACCTCGCCCTGACTACTCGTCAAGCTGAGGACGTTCGGATCTGAGCGCGGCGGCTCCAGCGTCAGCTGTGGCTTACGTCCCGATTCCAGAGAAGGGCAAGTGCTCTCCTGCTCTGTTCCAGGAATTTTCAAGTGCTGGCCTTGATTTTTCTCTCTCTTTTTTTTTCATTTCTTTTTTTTTTTTGGTGCGTATGCATTATTGCAGAACATGAGCGCAGCATTTTGTTGCTGCTGTTTTGCTCTTGCCCCTCAATTTTTTATTTATTTGTTTATTTATTTATTTCGTTTGTGTGTACACTGTTATTTGTTTCCCACTGAGGAATTGAGATGTGAGTTGACATTCTGTCTGATTCAGAGGATGCAACTTTGTAGGGTCTGACATGTTTTTAGCTCCCCTTCTTGCCCTTTTTTTGCCTTTCTTGCTCCACTTTGTATGCCCTCCCTCCCCTTTAAGACCCTTCCAATATAAAACACAGCAGGGGTGCGGTGCCTGGCAATGTTACCGCTGCAGCAGGTTTGTGGCTCAGTCAAAATTCAGATTTTTGGAGGGCCGAATTGATTATCAGTATAAGACCAATGAGACAAATAAGCTCATTTATTTTCTGTTTTAAGACGAAATATAGTCATTCTTTGTTGCCCTATTATTGTAGCATGCATGGGGAAGAGGTCAAGGGGATGCTGCTTAGTTTTCAGATCTTTTGTATGGAGAGACTTCTTCTCACTGCAGTTCCATATTCCAAAATTTAAGACACTTCGCATTTCACACCATTTTGCTAGTCTAGTAAAAAGCTTGAAAATAAAATAATAATGAGTGCAGTGCATTGCTAACCCGGGGCAGGAGTGAATTAAATATAGACGACAACCAAAAGAGTAGAGCTGCCGTTTTTCCATGATCCCCCAGCCTGTCTGTTATTAAAATATGCAATGACCCGCACTGCATACAAAAATGATATCATGAACATTAAGTTCCTGAGTTAATGTTGTGTGCTGTACTGCGCCGGGTGCACTGGGTGGCTGCTGCACTAAGAGCGCACTTTAAACATGCTACATGCCCCCACCTCCATCGCCCACTTTTCTGTAGGGACCTCTTTGGCTTTTACAGCCCGGTGCCAAAGCGTTTCTTCAGATTGCAAAGTTCATGGCCTGAATTAAATGCTCTTTTTGAAATATTCACTCTCCATGGGATTTAAGCATTGCTGTGGCACTAATATTGGAGTCACATAAGGATTAAGGGGGAAAAACAGATTTTCTAATTTTCTAATACAAAGCACAAATAGAAGTTTGTGCAAGTAGGATGGAGTGTGAGCATCTCAATCAAGTTGTGGGACGACAAATTGCCTTGTTTTATGTAGTCCCAGCTTTAGTCTGTTTCAGTGTGAAACTGAGTGGAATGGAGTGAGAGGACTAATGCTCCTCACCTTGAACTCCTTAAAGAAAAACCACCATCTACAGTATTGGATACCCTTTGGCATTTTAAAGAGCCATTGTAAAACTGGGGGATTACTGTATACACTTCTCTGTCTCATGTACATATTACAAATATCTCTGTCATTCGTAACCCATATTGTTTGTTTTGCTCCTGTATTCAGCCATCTTGTTTATATTCCCATTATTCAATTCAGTTTTATTTATATAGCACTTTTTACAACCAAGTTGTCACAAAGCAGCTTTACAGAGTCCAGGTCCGA
>JBBPCY010000019.1:1897170-1919022 GCA_037974405.1 Brachyalestes nurse | reverse complement strand
CTATGCTCTAGTGCCCTAGATTTGTATGTGAGGTAAATGGAAAGACGGGACAGAAATAATTACGAAGCTCAGATGGTTCATATTACCTTGACCTCTCCCCTACAGCGTAGGAGCTGACCAGTAAACAGTGACAGTATCACTGTAGCATGCATGCGTTCCCTCCATGTAAACTGATTTATGTGTCTGTTTACATAACCGTTGTGTACCACAGGACCAAGTGTATACTGTTAGAACAGCCAGTTGTTCACTGGTGTCAGCAATCTCTGAGACACAATGTGACAACTCTCTACAAAACAATAATCTTTCATAACAAGCACATCATAAATCAGCCTCTTTTACTTGCATAATCTCTTACTTTCCCTAAACTTTAAGAATGGCACCACTGGCATTGACCTACAGAGGAATACAACTATTTCCACATACCTGGAAAAAATAGAAAATAAGGGAATTTGGACAGTCTTGCAGATGTTTCGGGAATATGTGTTCTGTGCCAAAGTTGTCAAATGACATTTTGTTGATATTTTATATATTTTTCATTTACAATTTTACAATCTTGTATAACTTTCTTTAATATAGCATACTGTGTATATATATATATATATTTATTATTTATATATATTATTTATAACTGTTTATAACATGTTTTCGCATGACTGTATGTATTACTGAAATAAGAAACGTGTGCAAAGCAGTTTTCACGTAGGAGAAAAATAAACTTTATTGAATTCAACATTTTACAAAAATACTCATACAAAATGGGTTTCCATTTTTCCCCAATGAAAAAATAAGAGTTTGAACACTTTGTCATTGATTCACATTCCCGTCCAGACATTTTTAGAAGTTAATTAAGAAAATGAAAATATAAGGAGTGTGTGTTGATGTTTAGGAAATGCCTGGACAAGGCAAAAGTTTCGACTTGTAAACATTATTTAATTATGTGCAGTTTTCTGTGGGTAGTGCTGCAGGGCATGCTGTAAGGAACTATATCCATGGACAACTACTAACATTCTTTACTCCAAACTGCAAAATGCTAGATTCACATACCAACTTGACTAAAAACATCAACAAACCAGGCTTTGATGTTTCCAAGTGGTTTCTACGATCAACAAAACGTCCTCAGTAAATGCTACAGTGGGTGAAAGGTAATATGCTATTGTATCTGAGCAGCTGTTCAAAGTGAAGGGCAAGTACAGTTCAGTGAAAGCAATGTAAAGGCCAGTTCACATTATAAAGTGCTTTTTTGATTTAGTGCTGATACGCATCCAAATACAAATAATCTGAAGAGCAGCACTGATAACACTGCCAACTAAACAGCAGGTATTCAAAGAAAGGGAAAAAACAATGTAACAAATAAGAAGAGTATGGAAAGTGCTTTTTTGTTCTCTGACAATGGCTGCGACTGAGGCACTGCCTGCTCTGGAACAATTCAAAATGTAAACAGGAACTAATACTTGTTTTGTTCATGTGTGTATGTCAAAGTAATCTTTCAGAGCTAACAGCTGCTAGTAAACACATTTATCAACCGTGTAATCATTCTTTTACACGCCCAGGCCTGGCTAAATCAACCCAAATAGTGCTTTAGATGAGTTTTCAGGTTGTGTTCACATTATCTGAGTTTCCATTATCCAATTAGAGGCTTTTTGTTAAAACAATGTGAAACAATCTCAATGTGATGGTACCTGAAGGAAGCCTGGCTCTTTGGCTACTGTGAACCACAAACATTTGCAACAGAACAAATGAGGCAAAGGCAGTTTTTCTCTCTTTGGTCTTTTCCAAACAAGAAAGTAAGTAAAACACCAGTAGAATGTCCGATTCAGCCCTCCGACTGACATTCCTCTGGGTATGGGTCAACCTGCAGAAGACGAAAAGAGGCATGAATAGCTAATAAAACAGAATTCTATATGAATCTGCATGAATATGAGAGCAGGCGGCTGGAGGGCTGACCTCTGAGTATGGCGGAGGTGGCTGAAAGCGAAACTCCTGAATGTAAGCGAAGGCCCGGTCACCCAGCTGCCCCTCCAGATCATCTGAGTGCCAAGAAGGTGAAAAGGTTGGACGGTGCTGCTCAAACTCCTCTTCTGACACGATATCTGCATAGTGAGGAGGCGCTAAGCAAGCAAAAACACAAACCTAGTTAGATTAGGTGCCCAAGCAAATGACATTTGTTTTAATGAGCCGCTTGTTTTTCAGTTTGGCACGTCTTCTGCACATCACTAATGCACAATAATGTAATTTTGTATGGCATTTCACATTTTTGTTAACTGTGACTGTTTTTGCTTTGAGATTTGGCACGGAATCATGTTCATATCAAGTGTTTAGCCTTGTTCACTTAAATAACAGTTTGGGTGTTTTTCCATTCCACAAATTACTAGAACCCAAAACTGGAACTGTTGATTCGCAATTAGTCTAGTAACTGTGAGTGCAGTATTCTGGTTATTAGTACCTGCTCAAGATTGGTACCAGCAGGACCTAATATGACTTGATGGTGTTATTAAGAGCACTAGCACTGGGGCGGCTGGTGGCCTAGTGGTTAGGGAGTTGGCCTTGTGATCAGGAGGTTGTGAGTTCGAATTCCAGGAATGCTAGTGGCGCCTCTTAAATGCAGAGAATTAATTTCGTACTGTTCACACTGTGGTGTGTTCACGTATGACAAATGGACACTTCACACTATAATGTAAACTAATGTACTGTATTGATGTGTGACTATTATTGTGTAAATAATTCAACATCAAGAAGTCAACATTCATGCTATTAGCATTTTAAATGTTTTTAGTCCAGTTTTAACCCACATCAGAGTAAAATATGTTTTGTTTGATTCCACACATGACCGTAAATGAAGACATCTGATTGTGTGTGGGTGCAGAATCCTACAATATATTGTTTTCAGCACAGCTATTGTAAGGATGGTAAACAACATAGCATAACTACTGCTTCAGTTCACTCTCAAGAGAAAAAAAACAAAAGGCCTTGCTTGACCAAACACATGTCACAGTGACATTTTTGTGAATGCGTGCATACACAACAGTATTTTGTTTATGTGTCAGTCAACAAATTATGCTAGTTAGCAAACAGGAGAGCAAGTTAGATGCTTTGGAGAGTTTAAAGTTCCAGGTTTTTCTGTGAAATGAAATTTAAGTAATTCTCAGCCAACTAATTCCACTGTGAAAAAACAGCCCTGCACCAGTGCTTGTGTAATGTGGCTTAGTAAACTATTCATGACGCATTTTAATTTATTTCACGGCTCCAGTCTTACCTTCAGGTGTGCCTGGGAGGGTGAGGGGGTGCCAGCCTGTGCTGAACTCACTTATCATATTAAAGCTGTGACTGCCAAAGCCACTGTAGGCAGTAGTGCCAATCACAACAGGAAGCTCCACCTTCAGTTTCTTGGCACCTGGTATCTGAGCTATAACCTTGGAAAAAGAACAACAGAAATATTGCTGAAGCATAGATAACTTGTTATTTAGACTGGGAATGTAAACGTTTGGCCTTTCAAACCAATGCAATACAGCACTCCTACACACCGTAACGAAATGACATGCAACAAAATGTCATTTTCCCTTTTCACATGATATTGAATTATTTGCTCTGATGCGACTGACGGATAATGTCATCTTGTGAAATGAGTTGTTTAATCACATGAATCAAATCATTCATCAGGACACAAAAATGTGTATTATAGGTTTGTTGACTAGACTCAAAGACCCCCAACTATTCAAATTGTGGATGATACAGTGACCTGTTTTATGAAGATGACATGCATCAGTACTGCGTGCTTGTGAATGCAGCTGAAAGCCTCATCAGCTACATTTCAGCTCTGTGAAGCAATGACAAGCTGACAATTGTCCAGAAGAAAATTCAACTAATTTTAACTCTACACTTTACAGCCACGTCACATCATACTTATCAAATGGTTTAGAACTTATGGTTTAGAAAAACAATGCAAACAACTAATCCCAAGTTACAAATGACATGTCTTCGTTCTTTGACAATCAGCAACAAATTAGTAATTAGAAAAGGTCTGTTATGTACATTTAAACCAATTAGGAGGTAAATATACATTGCACTTACAGCTAGGGAGTATTCTACTCTCAGTATGTCAGAATTAAGGATGGAGGGAGAGACTGGGGGTATCTTCAGTGTTTTTCCATTCCATGTGACAGAGCAGCCAGATGGGATATGATTACCCCTCACATTGGCAACCACCTGCTTGTAGCTTATAGTTTTTCCTCTGGCCTTGTAGGTCTGGATCTGGTAAATTACTGCTTTTGGCATGACTAGCCGAGAGGAGTGGTTCTCAATTTCTGCATAGATTGGAATTTCCTCTCCTGAAATGGACATGAACATAGCAACAGTGTCATTCAAGTTAAATTCAGTTCAACTACTTTACTGTGTGTTGAACAGTCATGTACAGTATAATGAAACACTTTACTTGCTAGTTCAGTTCAGTGGGATCATAATGACTGATTTCCATTTACAAAAGTATATTTGATACCACAAGCCTGCATAATCTATCCTGTGGACACAGGATCCTGCGGATACAGCAGTAAGCAAATGAGCCATCTAACCTATCACCTGTTTTTACTGTGTGCTGGCAGTGCCTTGACCTATCACAGTGTTTTGAATTATTTTGGTCAAAATAACCCTAACCCAGCGTTTAACAAAGTCACATTGATTCATCAGTGCATAGTTAAGGAAATATGTAGCAAAATAATCACAAAAGTACTATTTTTTTTGCAACAGTTTCCTCTAACAGCCACCACTAAAGCAAACAGAAAAGACAAAATCACTGTGAGTCACAGAGCGTTTGTTTAGTGTGCAACAAAGGCTTGTAAATCTAGAGTTTGTTATAATAAGCATTGTGTAAGGCTTTTTTATGGTTACATAGGTTTGTTGTGACAATCACGTTTAGTAGTTCAGCACAGCAGTTAGAAGTGAAGCAGAAGAGCTACTGCTTCGTAACTGGCTCTGGCTTTGTAGCCCTTGAGGATGTGATTATTGTGGGCACCCATATCATAATACAAATAAGATGAATCATGCAACTCTAGTGTGATCTGATAAGAGAACCTAGTGGCTAGTGTGCATGAGCGTCACAAACAGGTGCACTGAGGTCCAGTATTCATTCAAGTATATGATAGTACATACTCATCAAAATGTATTAACATCAATGTCCATTTACTAAACAGAACAAGTATTACTGCCTGGTAAACAGCCTACCTTTGTGCTTAGGTGGCAAGTCATCCAGATATTGGTCAGCAAAAATGAAAAGGCCAGAGTTTGACACTGAAACATTAAAACTTCGTATCATTTGCATAATGTGTTCTTTAACATGTCTTACCATTGCTGTAACCCTTTCGCTCAATGTTGACATTCAGGGAAATAGGGCCTGAGGCGAAGACCCAGCAGCCAATCATCTTCTCGCTACTTTCTGACACAGGACGCTACATCAGAGTAGAGAATGTAGAGGAATGTAACCAACCATACTGGTAAAACATTTAACATTTTTTAATACAATTTGTATAACATTTAATATTTTTTAACACAAGTTCAAATTAAAGCTAATAGTCTATATAGTGTATTCAATTCACTGTTTCACATCACATCCAGTGTGCTGGAGTTAAAACTACAAAAATGATCATTGGGCAGTCCAGACTGCACTAAATACACAAGGAAAAAGTACTTTCAGTCATGGCGTTAGTACCAAATTAAATGACTACAAATTTAATTAGTTCTGTATTTAAAGCAATAACATTATGCATTGAGTGATAGAAAGTACTGAAACACACAGAAATCTGCGCAGGAAAATGAAAGTCGGCAGGCACTTCAGCGGCTGTTTTGGCTTGGCATGCTCACCACCAGTTCTGGCGAATTGACATCAATATGGTTGATGATAAGAAGTTCTCTGAAAACATGCTGATCGCGATGGAGTGCCCGCTGTAGTACTGCCTTCACAGAATAGTACACACTGCCATGCTTTCCACGGAATGAAGAAACAAGGGATCTGTAAAACAATGGCAAATGTCTGAGCTCAGCACTCAGACGGGATGTGACATTTACACCAACCTAGATATGCAGAAGATGGGCTAAATAAGACCAGCCTAATGCATGCACCTCTACTGAGCAGCGACCAATCATAAATCACTATGAACAAGTAGTAAGGTGTCAAGTGTTTCACAGCATTACCTTTGAGGCAGCTCCAATTCAAAGGGTATCTCGTGGCGTCCTGCTTCAAGACTGATGCCATCATTACCTGGTTAGAGAACAAAGCCATTTCTGACAAAAGGGCCTCAAAAATACTTAGTTCTTCATGTAACTTTAGCATACAGTGCCTACCTGTTGCTTCTATGAGTGTTTTGGACAGGCAGAGATATTCCCTTTCCTCAGCACAGTGGGATAAAAATGGACTTGGGACAACATTTAGGGCAATTGAAGGCTGATATCGTGACTCATCAACCCAGTGCACCTGTCCATACCCTGTGGCATACAGTTTAATAGCTTTTATCTCAGTATGTGCAGCGAGTTCGATCAAAACATGCCCAGACACAACCTCCCCGGAGCTGTAGCCATTCCCTTGGTCGTTGTCGAAAAGTAAGCCCAACATTTTCACTTTGTCGGCCATTATTGGGTTCACTGTTAATAAAAAAAAAAGAAATGTTAATTATTTAAAGTCTGTAACTTGCCACTGGAGTCTTCTTCTGACAGGCACATTGCACATGAGATACACTACATAAACAAAAGTACTGGGATGCCTGACCAGTAGGAACATTAATGACATTGCATTCAAATACATAGACTTTAATATGGAGTTAGTCCCCTTTTGCAGCTATTACAGCTTCCACTCTTCTTGGAAGGCTTTCCAGATGATTTTGGAGTTTCTGTGGTTATTCATTCTGTAGAGAATTTATGAGGTCCGGCAATGATGTTAGACGAGAAGACCTGGCTCACAATCTGTCTACTCCAAAAGGTTCCAAAGGTGCTGGATGGGGTTAAGGTCAGGGCTCTGTGTGGCCAGTCAAGTTCTTCCACACTGAACTCATCCAACCATGTCTTTATGGATCTTGATTTGTGCTCTGGGACACAGTCATGCTGGAATAGAAAAGGTTCTTCCTCAAACTGTGTCCACAAAGTTGGAAGCATGGCGTTGTCCAAAATATCTTGGTATGCTGAACGGGCCTAGCCCATACTCTGAAAAACAGGTGTCCCAATAATTCTGTTCATATTGTGCAAGTCAAATACTGGGGAATGTCCTTCAGCTCTCCCCCTACTCCCTGCCATTTGCACTAATGACTATAGCTAACTGCACTGTGGACTGACAAGAAGTTTGATTTAGATTCTAACCGATTCTTTCCAATTGGTCGATTTGATTAATCGCTCCTCCGATTCAAGGACTCCGATTAAAGACTCATCTCCTCCATCATCATCTTCCTGTTCAATTAGTCTTACATCACCAGGGAGTTAAGACTTAAACTTTACAAAATAAACAGGTACAAAAAACGAAAACAGGTTGATTCACCGAAGGAACAGGAACGAAGGAATCAAAATCAAATTATTCTTAGTGGAGGGATATTGTGAGATATTATTAGCAGTATTTCATGAAAAGTATTCAAACATTAACACCATGTAGATGCTCCAGAAAAGATTCAGTTGGATTCATAAAAAAGGTTGAATGGAGTGACTCATTCCCAAGTTTCCCTTGAAGTTTGAGAGTCAAGCTTATTTATACAGCACGTCATCATACACAAAATGTTATTCAATGTGCTCTACAGGAATAGAATAAAAATATAATAGAGTAAAATAATAGAAGAAATAAAAGAATACATAGAAAATAGTTAAAACATTTAAAGTGCAATAGAAGTGAGAAGACATGAATAGAACGACAGATACATTATATCACTATCATATTATATTACATTATATCATTTTTCTTGCATTGTATCACATTATATCATGCTATATCACACTATATCATAGATCACATTACATTACATTTCATTATGGAACATACATATCACACTATCACCTTATATGACATTATATCATGTCACATTAGGACATTATACCACATTATATTTTTATATTTTGTTCGCCTCATGAAGTAGGTGTGAACACTTAACACAAGTTTCTGGCTATACTCACCAAACTATTTATCGGCAGCTCTCATACTCCAGCAAGCAGCACCGAACTCAGAGCACAGTACGCTGTACTCAGAACTCAGTACTTAGTACTTCGTTTTCTCATGTGAAAATACTTAAATAGAGTCTTGAAGTGATACAGCATGCAGCAAACATGTTGAAGAGCTCGACACACCCCAAACAGAAACATAAAAAGTTGAGCAACTTCTCTGGCTGTGTTCTTAAAGGTGATTCGACATGAAGCCTTTCACTCAGCTGACATCACGAGCACGTGCTCAGATGGCGCTGTGTTTACCCACGGGCGTGATCTCCTCACGTGCACCAATTACAGAGCAGCCAGAGCGCGTGAACAGGGCTGTGATTGGACGGAACCTGGCGTCCATCCAATCAAATGCCTCCTCGGTCCACATGGACATACTGTCCAACATGGACTGAACCTTTTTGTGTTTTTGTAAACAAAAAAAGGTGAAATGATTTTACTTGGTTTATTATTATAAGCTTTACTGTGTTATTATTTTTCAATTATGTAAAATTAGATGTTTTACTAACACGCCATATGGACAAAAGTATTGGGACGCCTGACCATTACACTAAAGGGGTGTTCAATGACATTGCATCCAAATACAGAGACTTGAATATGGAGTTGGTCCCCCTTTGCAATTATAACAGCTTCCACTCTTCTTGGAAGGCTTTCCAGAGGATTTTGGAGTTTCTGTGGGAAAATTTTTGCCCATTCATTCTGATGTTGGACGAGAAGGTCTGGCTCACAATCTCTGTTCCAGTTCATCCCAAAGGTGTTGGATGGGCTTGAGGTCAGGGCTCCGTGCCGGCCAGTCAAGTTCTTCCATACTGAACTCATCCAACCATGTCTTTATGGAGCTGCTTTGTGTACTGGGACACAGTCATGCTGGAATAGAAAAGGTTCTTCCCCAAACTGTGTCCACAAAGCTGGAAGCATGCCGTTGTTCAGAATGTCTTGGTCTGCGGAAGCACTGAGATTGTCCTTCACTGGAAGCAGGTAGCCACCTGAATTCAATTATTAAGAGATGTGTCCCAACACCTTTGTCTATATACTACTGTTTAGTAAATCAAGGTCCAGGGTGACACATGGTGCTTTAGTTCAAGTGTGGATTCAGTGACCATGGGCTGGCTGCATATTTGCTGTGATGGAGGCCAGACTTTATGTGCTTAATTGCTGTAGGAGCATCCCTTGCATTATGTAGTAATGAGTGTTGGCATTTCCATCAACACCAGACTGAACCTGTATAATGTTATTGCTTATAATATATGGGTTTCGGCAAACACAGGCACAGCATTAGGACACCAGATCAAGTCTGGTTGTGCTGTGTGGGTTTTTACCCAAGTCGGCCGCAGCATCCAGTTGGAACCGATCATCAATCAGCATTACTTTGGTGGCGAAAGACTTAAGCCAATGAAAGAAACGTTCCAATCAAACAAATCCCAGCTGCCATGGCTTCTGCTATTACTTCTGATACACGAGACTGTCCAGATTTGTTAAGCTCATGGTGTTCCCAGACCAGTCAGAC
Source organism: Brachyalestes nurse (assembly GCA_037974405.1). NCBI lineage: Eukaryota > Metazoa > Chordata > Actinopteri > Characiformes > Alestidae > Brachyalestes > Brachyalestes nurse. The sequence goes on along the minus strand of JBBPCY010000019.1, from coordinate 1,909,346 downwards.
TGAAGCATTCTTTGAACCTCCCAATTGGTGGGGAAAATGCAAAAACAGAATCCAATTCTAGTGCCTCTTTTTGAAACTGCTCTTTATCACCACCCAATGGTGAATATGCAAACCTACATGGTGCTGTGTGCTCAGTGTGTTCTATATGGTGTTCATATTTATTCGAGTATAATAATACTTTTATTAGTTTACTCAGCGACAATTGTATGGGAAGAGAGCAATATTAATATGACCAGACAGCATGAAACAGTGCCTATTATGTATCTCAGATGATTTTTCTTAATGCAGATAGGTGCTGAGAGAGAAATATAGGTTATGGTATGCATACAGATAATCCTTTTTTTTTATTAGTATTACATATTTCAGATGGTGTTAATTTGGCCTCATAAATCAATATATCAAGAATTTGTTGATAAGGTGCCAAATAGTGGCCTGGTCTGTTAGAGTGGGCTTGCAGCCTTTATTTACCTTTATTCATAGTGTTTACATCATTATTTGCTTAATGACACAAGAGGAGTAGACAGAAATCAAATGATGTTAGTTGTAAGGTGTTGATGCTTCATAAAAGTGGAGGACAGCAGTGCAGAAGACTGTTAAAATAGGGGGCTGCAGTGCATGGCTTGATGAGATTATTCGGCATGAGCGAAATGACTGAGGTCAAAATTAGGCCACTGTATGCAATAATCTCAGTTACAGGCGGCATCAGTGTGTAAAACGTTAGGGTTTGCAGCACACCTAGTGCATGTGTGAGGTTATGGCTCTGTGTGTGTGTGTGTGTTTGTGTGTGTGTGTGTGTGTGTGTTAGCACATCCACAGTCGCATGTGTGTGTGTTCAGTGTGTAGTGCATGGGCTGCCGCGAACTCCCCTGTGGGCTAATAGATTCGAGATGACATGCTCTCCGCTTCCATGGTGAATGTTCACTGAACTTTCTGGCACAGAGGCTGCCTCTAAAGTGGGTTCAACCAGAGGTTAATATAAACAAACAGCAGAAAATGGAGAGCCAGGGATTATTAAATGTTGAGATGACTGACAAATCCCTCATTGCCATTAGCCCCTGGCCTCCACCTATGCCCCCCTTTTCCAAAAACCGCTGCACCGGTGTACAACAGTTTTGCAGTCTTAGCACAGTTGGTCCAATGCTAGCTTTTGGGGGGGGGGGGGGGTAGGGGTAGGCTCCCAAATTCCTTATGTGCTGTTTGAGCATGAATCACTCTAGCCATGCCATGTCTGCACATAGCCTTAGAAAAGACCGGGTACCGGCATTTACATGAGCTTGAAATGCGAAATATTGTGAGGTGTTTTTCACAGCAAGGTGCACGCCATCTAACACTTGGGGCTGGTTATCCAAACGCGGACTGGGCCTACTTTTGTTAGCGGGGTTTCTCCATCAAAAAAAAATCCTTTTCAGTCAAAGAACGCTGTGGCCCAGTTTTTTTATGTTGTTTAAAATTTGAGTCATTTGAACATGTCTAGCCTAAAAGGTATCGCATGGCGTACTCCAAGTCAATGAAGTCTTCTGAAAGGAATTCATAGCAGTATACACTGTTTCGCTGTTGTCACATCAAATCCTTGCATATCTATCTCTCTTTTTAAATAAACTTTTAAAAAAAGATATTTTATTAACAGCTGAGAAACTTGGCAGTTCGACTGACATGGTCTTTTGTTATACTTATAACTTTGAGCTTTGAGGGTTATTTGCATTGTTACTTTAGTTGTGCATGCAAAATAAACGTTGTTGGTCCCAGTGGTGTTAATATTTTGCCATTTCCATGCATGCTGGTTAAAGTGGATTGTTGTATATGCTAAATATACATAAAAAAAACCCCATCTCTAGGACCACTGAAGGTAGGAAAAAATTGATGTGATTTTCTGAACCAGCGTGCAAAACTTGACTAAGAAACATCAACAATTGCAATGAAACAGACCATTTATAAAAATGTGTTACCCAGTGTAATTAGTAATATCAGGATATAATGATTGCACCAATCCTTTTGTTTTTTTTGGTTTCAGTTTTATTATAGCCAAACTTGACAATGGCCACAAACATATTAGCACATATCTGATACTTTCTGTTATCCAAATAACATGATTTGCTTTTTAATGAGCCAGGGAGGCATTTAAAATGCTTCAAGGAAAATGTGTTGCCTATTTAAATGACATGAATTTTTTTAAAAAGTGCTAGATTAAAAGTAAGCTATTTAAAACTATGTGTTGTGTAGATTTATGAGGTCCACTTGTTGTAGATCCAGTTTATTGGTGGTTTATTGACAGTTACTGTAGTCATGTACAGTTTGTTTGGCCCCCTGAGCTGCACTCAACATTGATCTGTGTCATGACCTCTGGTGACATGATGCTATTTGGGTGACAAAGCAGTGGCAAAGTGTAACAAACGTCAAACCAACTATAATAGCATGAAGCCGTTCACTGCATCTAAAGGGAAGGGAACATAAAACCAGAGACACTGGTGTTGCTTTATTCCTTTTATCAAAGCACCAAGTGACTTACAATTATACACACACACACACACCCATACACACACAGCTGTACAGCCCTTAGTTGTCTGGCTTTCCTCTTCATTAATCATAGGTAGGAGTCCAGTGTGTATTGCACTAGTATGAGTGTAAAGTGGCGCCTTATGGTCAACACAACACACCACACATTTAACTCATTCAAAAAGTGAAGCAGCGGGCAGCCAGGAACACAGTGCCCGGGGGGAGTACCTTGCTCAGTGGTACCTCAGTGGTGCCACTAGCAGTCCTGGGAGTCAAACCCATGATCTTCTGATCACAGGGGCAACTCCCTAACTACCAGACCAGCGGTCCCTAACCTTTTTTGCGCCACGGATCAGTTTCATGTAAAACAATATTTTGACGGACCGGTGAAACGGCGCTTGTTTCCCTCCTCCGAGCCGGTGACCGAGACGAGTGTTTCAGACTCTGATCATCGATAAAATAGTTTTTATGCTGTCTTTCTGTGTGGCCCGGTACCAAATGACCCACGGACCAATACCAGTTCGTCGTCTGGTGGTGGGGACCTCTGCACTAGACCACCAGCTGCCCCAGAAACAGTAGTTTTGCTGGGGTTTATACAGTCTAGCATTTAGCAGCTCTGTCGTCAGAAACTGCAGGATGGTTCATACAAACTGTGTATCACCAGATGGTCTGCAGCCTGTGACTACACATCAACAACACGTACACAGCAGAAGAGACTTTTTAGACTTATGGCCAACCATTCCACAATACAAGATTTCAGAACATTTTTTTTTGTGCAAATTCTGCGTCAAATCAAATTCGGAAGATGTATCTTGGTGAGACTGCAAAGGGGACAAAAGCATCGCAATATTCACATTTAAGCCAGAGCAGCTCTCTGTGCCACGCTACAGTAACAAAAGGCTTATCGCATACCTGTAACAAAAATCTGTTACACTAATCAGATAGTCTTTGTCTTATTTATCTCACATATGTCCCATCCAGGAGTAACACTAGCTTGCGTAGAGATGAAAAGTATAGAGAGAGATTTATCTTTGGCAGAGTGATTGATCCAGTGCCATCCCAAGGTACTAAAGATGAACAAAAAATGTCTTTGTTGTTTATCAGCTTGATCTTTTGTTGAAAGATTTCAGTGAGTCGAAGCACTCCGAGAAAGAAAATGACTATGAATATTTGTCACAAATATTTTTAACCTTCCTTTGTAAGTTTAGTTTTCGTGCTCATCTTTACCAAGGCTGCCAATAAGCATTGCAGTGACCAGTCAAAGGATACTGTGACAATATGAATAGGATTTTAGAATTGATTTAACACACAATTCACCAAAAGAACATCCTGTTTGAATGGATATAGTCCCCTCAGTCATGTTCAATACCGTGATAGATCTCATGTACTGCCCTCTTGTGGCTCTGCATATGAATGACAAAGGAAGAAGATGAATACTGCTGCCTTTTATGTTTTTGGTCAGAGGCTTCTTCTGAAATCTCAGGTTGTGTGTGTTTAAAACAGCCAAAGGCAACATCTGCAGCTCCTCCTCGAGACGCTGGCTCCCAGGGAAAGAGTTAACTCAAGGATGTGAATTGTCCCTGTCGGGGCCACGGCTGAAATTTATCACTGCCAGCGCCTGTGTGCAAATTTTGTGATGGCGGCAGTGCATTGTTAACAGTGATTGTCATCTAATTAAATCGTGGCTCGTCACAAGAGATGCTTTTTATGCTGAGATAAGCATTGGGAGTCTACTCAAGCGTTCCCAAGATCAATAAAGATGTTCCCTTCTGGATTACGAATCGTCTGAGGGTTACGTGGGGCATTGGAATTAATTAGGAAGGAATTCTTATAACACCCCACCACCCCCATCCCCCAACTTTCTTAGCAGAAAAAAAAGAAGGGGTGGTGGTGGTGGGGGGTAGTGGTGCAGAAGCTTTTAAATGGTTTGATATCATCTTTCACTCTACTTTCATGTTAATTCTTTTAAGGACGTCTCATCTGTCTTCTAAGCAAATTAAAGCGTTAAAAAGTGAAACCAATTTAAGGCTGCAATTATGCAGCCTGCCTTGTGTTGTGTGCCAAATAAAGGCATAAAGGCTGATACCCCACTCTCTGCGCAGAACGGACAGATAGAAATCCTGAGAAACAGCCAAGCTCTGCAGTCGTGCACTTTAATGGTACCTGTATTATGAGCTGTAGCTTTCGCAATAGAAATGAGTCAAAGCATTCCTTTTACATGGGTCACTATGTGTTACTGACTCTATAGCGGCGTGGCTAAATATTAGGCCTTGATTGTAGGCCTCTGACTTCTCATCTTCTTTGTGCAACTAATCTTCAGTTTTTGTCATACTTCTTCTTTAAATGCTACTATATTATCATTTACATCTCATACATGAACATTAACCAGAAACAAAATCTTTTTTTTTTTCGCTATCGACCGCTCGTCCCTGCGCTTCGAGAGTGTGAGTTTCCCATTAATCACCAGACCAGTGAGGAGGATAAACAACTGTGACATTTCTGAAACCCCCGCAGAGTGAAAGAGATGCGCTCCGGTCATGAATCCCTTGGAAAAACAAAAGTTTAGCCGTGTGCGGCTGTATCGACAGGTTTAGCGCTCATGGGCTGGGCGAACCTTCACCTGACTGAGCGATTCCTCCGCTCTTCTTAATAGGCTCGGTCTCATTGACTCACACGTGACGGGAGGCTGTTCTCTTCGGTCTGGCTCTCCTTCCTCCTGGTGAGAGCCGCAGCTTGAGTCACCCGGAGGTGCCCTGCTTATGCATTAAAGGAGTTGTTGGGGGGTCTGCAGCTCAAAGGCTAACAAGTATTGGAAGCATATAAGGATATAAGGGGCCACTTTACTTTACCTTACTTATATACCCAACCAATTAATGTCAGGGAAACTGCATGTCTAAAACACCCCAAACTTCCCTCAAACTATGACGAGTTGTTAGATATAAGTAAAGTGGTGCCTTTTAGTCACGTGTGAACACAGCACAGCACACAGTGTGAACAATGTGAAATTCTTTCTCTGCATTTAACCCATTCACCAAGTGAAGCAGGGGCACCCGAGGAGCAGCGTGTGGGGCCAGTCCCTTGCTCATGAGTTTCTCAGTGATGATACTGGCAATGTTGGGATTCAAACTCAAAACTTTCTGATTGCCGAGGCAACACCCTAACCACAAGGTCACCATTAAGATGACTCATCAACAGGATGCTGTTTGAGTCAAGAGTGTCCCATTTTGGTTTGCATGATGTCAGCTGATGTAGATAACCTTCCAATACTTCCAAGCTCTGATCTAACCATCGACTACAGTTAGAGTCAATTCAGTTTTTTGCTTAACCATCATTTAACCAAAGGTCAGACTTTAAACTGCAGAACATTCTGAGAGTGGATGCTGGATAAGTGCCCTTCCCCAGGTAGTTTGATGCCTCATTGGCCGCCTGGACTGTGGAGTCCCAAAAGTCCCAAAAGTCAAAATGACTCAAAAACAATATGTGGTTTGAGTCAAAAGTGGCACCACTGAGGAACACTTGAGCTTGGCCTCATCCCCACACACTGCTCCCCGGGCGCCGTTCACTGCTTCACTTGGTGAATGGGTTAAGTGCAGAGAAAGAATTTCTGGACCGAGGAATTTCATTAGAAGCCATGAGTGTGTAGTGTGTTCACATATGACAAACCGATACTTTACACTTCACTCTCACTTTGGAATCTGGTAAATGTCCTTCCCCAGGTAGTTTGTTGCCTCACAGGACACACTGTGGGTCAGTGGTCCCAGAAGCTCTGAAACTGTCATTCTCCCCACATACTTAGTTGTTGTATTGAACTGTGGGAGGAGAGTGTTGTTCCCATTAACCTTCCACAAAATCTTGGCCTTGGGCTCAGCCTCTGCTCGACACACACACTGCAAACCTCCTGTCCCCTCTGAGCACCTAGAGTCCAGCAGGATGGTGGGAGGGACTGAGAAACAGGAAAAGCAGATGTGACTGCTAAATCTTCATACTGTACTGCTGTGCTGTTGGCATTGCAAGTCTTGAGAGGCACATGAGAGGCACTGACACATCACTGGATGGCTCAACGTGCTTGGAGGAGAAAACTAACTCCTTAACATCAGCTGACAGACACTCATGAGTTAGTGGAGAGAGGGAGGACTTGCATGGACTCTTGGTCATATATATTTGTGGAATTTTATTTTTATGGGTCTGTCAGAAACCACAAAAGTAACTATGGTCAGAAACAGGACACTGAGTCAATTAGTGCCGATTAATCAAGGACATAGCCATGGAGTCAGCAATGGGGGAGACCAAATCTGTTGCCAACAACATTTCCTTCCAAAATATAAATCTTTGCCTGCCATTCCTAACAATTTTCTAATTTAATAAGAACCATGTAGGAAAAACAAGACAGGTGGTACACATTCTCACTACCGTGCAACCTCTAATATGTGCACACACACAAACTCTATTACCATATATGACAGTTAGCTAAAGATTTTAGTATAACATTGTGAGAGTATAACCAAAAAATCACTAATTTATCATTTTCATAATTCACAAAAGCTCTGACTGACACAGTGACTGAGTAACTCATACTGTTTCACACTTTTAATACATTTGTAACTCGGCAGCTCCACATGGACATAAACACTTTGTTCAGACAAACCACACACCATGTTCAGACAAACCACACACTGTGTTAGATACTAGAACTGGCAGTAACTGTAACTGGCAGTTTAACTGTGATTATGATTACAGCTATGATTACATATATTAATTACTACTTTCAATGGAAGTAGTTTTTTATTTATGAATATTTTTGTGAGCATATTTGAATATTAGAGGGACTAGCAATGCTCATAACCTTCCAGTACCTCTTTGTTCTATTGGTCATGTAGCTCCAATACAAAACGTAAAAAGAACTGGACAATCACTGCATTGTGTAATTTCACCCAGTATTAATGCAGTACCTGCTGACTGTGGAGGCTGGATCGGGATCTGGTAAATGTCTTTCCCCAGGTAGTTTGATGCCTCACAGGACACATTGTGCGTCAGTGGTCCCATAAGCTCTGACACTGTCGTACCTCCCACATACTTAGTCGTTGTCTTGAACTGTGGGAGGAGAGTGTTTCTCCCATTAACCGTCCATGAAATCTTGGCCTTGGGCTCAGCCTCCGCTTGACACACACACCGCAAACCTTCTGCCCCCTCCAAGCACCTTGAGTCCCGCAGGACGGTGGCAGGGACTGAAAAACAAGAAAAGTAGTTATGACTTCTAGATACTGTCCTTCTCAACATGAAACACATGTATGAAGCACCAAATGCCCCACAGTCACCAACTGGATCGTCATTCCTCTAATACAGTGGCTTTTTCATTTAGAGCCACTATTATGTTAAGTATTATTAGTAGTAATTAGTATTATTAATAATCATTCTAGTAGAAGCATTATTAACCTTCCGTGCTTATTGGACTGAATGACACCTAGCGCCTCCTATTTGGGGCCCCCATGCATTACAGTCATATTATTGCACATGCAAAGAATTGATCATTCTTGAAAAAAATTCTAAGAAATGATAATAATTTATTAATAGTTTGACGCTTTTGAAAGTTCCCTTAGAATACATATATTATATGAAACGGTTATGGATGTATTACCTTTCTCTTGAGTTTTGTGATGATGTAGGATGATATAAGTACATTGAGGTTATAAGTAAAAAGTCATGCCCTAAGAAAACTTGTTTTATTATCATCAACATTACATGTGTTGGTTCACAGGTGGTGTCGAAAGAACACAGAATGTTTGTATTTTATAATTTATGTTTCATTACTAACATGTTTTATATACTGTGCAAAGGAATCTTTATGATGCACCTATTCATATCAGGCACCTGTTTCCGTGTCATTTAGAAATGTAGAAAAAATGTTGACAATTCCTTACTTTGCAAATGTAAAAAGGACAAAATATGGATCAAAAGCCATGAAACTAACATGCTTTCTTGCGGGCCCTTCTTTCTTGAGGAGTTTCATGTATTGGATAATTAAGAAATACTTATTTTACTTGACGTTTGTAAAAAAAAAAAATTCAGTTTGAATAGAACTTGATGAAAGGGTGGGAAAGTTTTATCTGTCTGATGTAGACTACACCCCTTTAGAGGTAAAACAGGCACAGTAAGAGACCTTTGAAACATTTTAAAACAAATGTGATACTCACAATGGACCTTCAGCAGTATTTCCTTTGACTGACCCTGTCCGACAGAGTTACGAGCGATGCAGGAGACGGATGTGTTTCGTTTGACGTTTTGAAGGGAATATGTTTTTTGTGCCTTTTGTTTCATAAGGATTCTGTGAGTGACCAGCCACTCATAGTCAGTTGGTGGAGGGTTGCTATGACTTTGACACGTGAGCGACACAGTGGAACCTTCAGCCACATCTCTTAGTCCTGCTCCGTCTATTGACACATCCTTGGGGGCATCTGTGGACACAAGGAATAGTTTTTGTATTCCTGGAGAAATGAACCCCTGAATGAATAATGAATTGTCTAAAATAAGCTGTATTCTGATTGTTCACTGCCAGCCATGAAGAACTGCGTATGCAGCCTTGTATAGAAGCTGATTTTTATGTTAAAAAACTATTGAAAAACTATAAAAACTACTATTCAATGAACCAGCAATGCAAAATTCAATATAAACAAAAAACCAAAAATGAACGCTGCGTTAAAAAAATTAAAGCTGACTAATTGCATGGTGACTCTTTTAAGTTCGGCGTGTTGGAAGCAATAAAAGTGGGAATGACATGGGACATTGTTGTGGGGCAGGAGGGTGATACCTGTAGTGTAGTGTTTTTTTAAGTGTGTGTGTGTGTGTGTATGCTAGTGTGCGTTGCAATACTTAGGAGCATTTAGGAGCTATCCCGGAGTCAGCACAGCCTGATCTCAGCGCCAACGGCCAGCCTCACTAGACCAGGAACTCAGACCCAAATTAAGCAAGTCTACCTGTGACTCACTAACTCCCTGACAAAATGGTCTCTGCTGCTGAGTTTGACATTTACAGTATCGCAGAGCGTGAAGTGTGAAGGGGTGTTATGTATGTATTAGGGCATTAAAACAAAAGTCGACTAGTCGACTGTGTTTTTTTTTTCTCTCACTGCCCTTGCTTGTGTACACAATGCAGTCTCTGCCTCTGATTGTCTGACACGCGTTCCTTGATTTAACCAATATTACAGTCACTTTATAAAAAGGGACATGCAGCAGAGAACACAGACACACATCACGTGTGGAGATGCTTCACTCTAAACACACAAACAGTACGGTGACCCGCACAACCTGCAAGTCGGTGTTAAAGTTCAGTAACAGTACCGGCGTTCTGCACGGCATCCACTAGCTAACATGGCTAACGCTAGCTAACATGGCAAACGCTAGCACTGCAGAGAGTCCTGCCGCGGCTTAAACTGTTCCCACTCTCAGTTGGATATATATATATTATCAGTGTTGTGCCAGTTCACACTGAAAAAGAACACATTCCTTCAAATAAAAATGAACTAGTTCACGTTCGTTTTTTTTTTTTTACATTTCTAATACAACGTTCTTCTATCTGTCATACGACTGAACAATCACAGACATAAGTTACATTTAAAAACCAATTTTGAGGTTCGGAATAGATCTTACCGCTTAAGCAACGCATCATGCTATGGTTTAAGTGGAAAAAATGTGGTGCAGGTATACTGTATATGGAATTTTTTATGCAGAAAACATTAACACAGACATATCTTTTAAAGTGCTCAGAAAAGAATCTAACTAAAAATAAACTAACAGCCGTTGTCTTTTTTAAACCTTATCAAACTAGCTTGAAAACGCAAACATCCAGTATTTAGCTGTACTAAACATCAATATCCTCCTTTTTTAAGCTTGTTTTCCATGTGTATTTCTGCCAAGGTGTCCGGACTTGCAGCGCCAGCCGTTCCGATGCTTTGTAGTGAATCAGAAGAGCCGATTCTTTGTAGTGAATCAGAAGAGCTAACTCCCTTTGAGTGAGTGCTGCTCGCCACTTTTTTATAAACACACAAAGCATTCATATTTGCCGAGATAGGCTAAAATATGAGGCTACAGATGATAATAAACTAAGAGCTGTTTGGGAGCCGAAAGAACCTCTGGGAGCCGTGCCACAAGAGTCAGCTCTCTGAAAAGATCCGAACTTCCCATCACTATCGCCTGCGAATGTAGACATGAACAGCGTTCAGTCTCGCGAGATTTGTAAACCGACTTGTTCAGTTCAGCGTTCACGAAAAATAGGAACGTGTCCTGTTCCCTTTGAATTTTTTGATGATTCCAATAATTCAGTAAATTTGTAATGAATTTCTACTGACTACTACAAAAACGCCTTTAAAACAATTCTATTTGAAGGCCAGTAAATTGTAACAAACACAAACATATAAGCTGTGGTTTCTGAAAGAGCTGTACCAAAGTTAAATGGCTCATTTAGCAGAACCTTCTGTGCTGAAGTTCATGAGTGTCGGCAGATTTGCTCACATAAGATGTTGAGCTGAAGAGCCTGACTTTTTATAGACTTGTTGCTGAAGGTGCTTTTGCAGCTGAGATTCTTGCCGTGGTCTTGATGGTTTGCTTTGATCTGTGCATGTGCCACAGATGTCCACAGTCCATCCTTGTCCACCGCAGTGGTCACCGTGTTAGAAAGGTAAGGTAAGCCCTCCCAGTCCAGCAACGGAGGAGATGAAGGACAGGAATGCTGGACTGTACATTTGGTGGAGAAAAAGTTTCCCTCCACAGGTGACTGCTCCACGGAAATGGAGACCTTGGGTGACACTGAGAGAAAAGCAGAGATGCTAATATGACAGTCTATCATCACGATTACTCAATGTACAGTACTGTGCAGAATAAATAATATTTAAAAACTGTTTAGATGAGTGTTTTCTTCACATGAATGCTACTAAATATATTAAATAGAACTAAAATGTATAAATACAAATAACATTAAGCAGTAAATAGTGATTGTATGTGCAGTAGGTTATATCAGTGTGTTCCTTGTGGAAGCCCTGTATTATTTGTAGCTTCCATCAGAAACCTGATTTGACTCAATCAGTTCATTAAATTAAATCAGGAGCTGCTAATAGAATTTCACAAATCCAAACAACGGCTAAACAATTCTTGATACGTTTTACATTCTTGCTTGTATTCATTGTAATGTTTACTTTGCTGGCAGAAAGACACTTTATCACTCACACTATCAATAATAATAATAATAATAGTTGATGTTGTTGTTGTTTATGTTGCATTTTTCTTAAACTCAAGGTCACTTTACAAATAGTTGAGACATAGAACAAAAAACAACGTTAAACAGTCCTAATTACAACAAATTAGAGTACAGTAGGAGGAAAAAACAATGGAGAGCAGAATGAAGAGATAGAAGTAAAGGCACTGCACTAACTGGGTTTTGAAATAAGCAAGAAAGGAAACACTGTGAATATTCGAAATAATATTCCACAATTTTGGAGCCACAAAATTAAAAAAATAAACCTCCCATTTGGGGACTTTAAGCGAACCTGCACCAGACAAATGTAAAGAGTAAAGTAAATGAGTGATGAAATTCCACAAAATGATGGGATATTTGTTAGATATTTGGTCCGTCTGCATACTCACCAACATTTATTGTGGTGGTTTTGTCATAAAATCGTTGGCTGGATGTTTCTG